>VDFB02058242.1:767351265-767890571 GCA_007258455.2 Sequoia sempervirens | reverse complement strand
CTTAGTCACAAAATTTCTCAAATCAGTGATGTGAAGAGGAAGATGAAGATGGAGGCCAAGTTCAACTACCTACCTTCCATCTCACCAAAGAAGTCTAAGTCATTATCACTTTCCAGCGATATGCTCTCGAAAGGGAGCGTTAGTCTGACATTTACCTTTAGGGACCCTAGAATTCTTCCATTGGAAAAAGTAATTGTAATTTCCTTGAGTAACGAATCGGAGGGATACTATCCACTTGACTATCTAAATAGTCACTCCATGTATTCAAAGGGATATTGAAATCCTTATGAAATGAATAAAATTATGTTTATCAAAAAGTGTGTGCTTAATCTTATGTGTAATTCTTTATGTGCATATGAATGCCATTTTTAATGTTTTCCATAAGATAGTTGATAACATAATTTATTCAAACATGGATAAACATTCAAGTAAAAAACAATCTAGTGAAGATGGGTGAGGACAAGAACCAATCCAGACGAAAGCCACAAAGTTAGGAAAGAACCCACAAAAGTTGAAGCTAGACTTGACCAAATCTTGGCAAGGTTGGCTAACCTTCAGCAGGAAAGAGTTAAGGATAGGGTAGAGAAAGAAGTTCCCATTAATTATCATGAGGGAGAAAACTCTTCTCATGGGCATGGTGAAACGCATAATCACGAGAAGGAAAAATCACCTATGCCATCTGAGGAAAGAAATAAGAAGCGTATGGATTCTGAACTTTCCTTGGACATGAAGAATATTACCCCACCCAAGTTTGATGGAAGTGTTGGTGGAGATGAGGTTGAGGCGTGGCTCATCCAAATGGACAAGTATTTTGAAATTTGAAACTACACTAAGACCACTAAAGTTGCTTAGGGTGCATACCAGTTAGCAGGAAAAGCCTCTAATTGGTGGATGAACAAAAAGTTGGAACTCAATATTAACTCATGGAAGTTGACATGGGGAGAATTTGTTGAGATTTTCCATAAGATATGGTTACCCCAACTCTATTATGACCAAAAATTCTTAGATTTCTAGGGTTTGAGACAAGGTAATATGATGGTCAATGAGTATTGGGAGAATTTTACTCAACTTCTACGTTATGTTCCCATATATCACAAAGGTGAATGCTTCCCCAAAGAAGGTGGAATCTGTGCAAAATGTACCAAGGAAAAATGGGAAAGGGTTCCACAATGATGGAAAGGAGTGGAGAAGAGAGCATAAGAGGGATGGTTCTAGCATTGGTAATACCAACAAAGCTAATGAAATTTCCAAAAGTCTAGAGAACCTACAAGGAAAAGAGGACCAACTACGAGATGTTATGCATGTGGAGAAGACCACTATGCTAACAAGTGTCCTAATAAAACTTTTGGATCACAACCATATGGTAATCCATTACTCACCCAGCAAGAGATGTTCCAAAAAAAGATACATGTAGTTGTGGATGATCGTCGGGTGGAGTATCAAGTAACTCTAGTTGAAACGCCAAGTATTTATTTTGGCTTACCTATTTTTGTTCTTATTGATACTAGTGTAACTAAGAATTTAATTTCACCTAGAGTAGCTAAGAAATTATCTAGGAAGGCTTGATACATGGCAATGTCTTGGGATATTGTGTATGCAAACTAGATAAGAGAAAAGGTGGAACAATGTCTATTCGAGGCTAGGTTAGAGCTACCTAGTTTTTCTATAGAAGTGAACCTGTATGTCACACTTCTAGGATCTTATGATATTATCACAGGTATGAATTGGTTGTGGAGACATAGGGATAACCATGAAAAGTTAAAACATTTTTCTCAACCAACAATTTCCTTTCGTTTGGTGAGAAGTGAGCTAGGATCTTGTTTGTTGTTAAATAATTTGCAATATCTGCATACCATGGAATTTGAGCAGCAATAGAAAATAGATTTTTATCGGGAAAGCTATCATCAATTACCTCAGGGGTGGCAGGTGTAGTTTTTTGAAGTCTTGACAAGAAATCAGCCACCACATTAGCCCGACCTGGCTTATCAATAACTGTGATATCAAATTCCTGCAACAATAGGAGCCATCTTGCTAATCTTCCAGATATGGCAGGCTTATTCATGAGGTACCTTATTGCTGCATGATCTGTATGAAAAAATATTTGGTAACCAGTGACATAATGTTGAAACTTGTTCAGGGCATACACAACTATTAGCAATTCTTTCTCTGTGACAGTATAGTTTAATTCAGAGCCTTGAATATTTTTTCTAATGAAATATATGGCATGCTCTATGAAATTCTCTTTCTGTCCTAAAACTGCCCGTATGGCATAATAAGAAGCATCTGTGTGTATATGAAAAGACATACTCCACTTCAGTCTTTGAAGAACAGGTGCCAAAGTAAGTTCTTAAGCTGCAGGAAAGATTTGTCACAGACCTCAGTCCAGGTAAATTCAGAATCCTTATTCAATAAGGCATATAGTGGACTGACTATTTTTTTGAAATATTTGATGAATCTTCTATAATATCTAGCATGTCCTAGGAAGCTTCTAACATCCTTTTGTTTCATAGGTGTTTGTAAAGTTAGAATAACTTCAATTTTTGCAAGATCAACTTGAATTCCTGCTTGAGAGATATGATGGCCTAAAACAATTCCCTCTTGCATCATCATAAAATATTTCTCACTATTCAAAGAAAAAAATTTCTCCTTACATCTTTTCAACACTTTCTCCAAATTAGCTAATGCTTCTTCATAAGTAACTCCATAAGTAGTGAAGTCATCCATGTAGATCTCCATAGAATCATGAGAAATGTCAGCAAAAATACTGATCACTTCCCTTTGAAATGTTGCAGGTGCATTACACAGTCCAAAAGGTAAGACAGAGTAGGAAAAAGTGCCCTGTGGACTGGTAAAAGTTGTTTTTTCTTGATCCTCAGGGGTAATTCTAATTTGATTATACCCACTATATCCATCCAAAAAGGAGAAATACTTTTTACCAGACAATGAGTCTAGCACTTGGTCAACAAATGGCAATGGAAAGTGATCATTTTTAGTTGCTGTAACGCCAAATAAAAGCTTTGCACAATAGACAACAACAAAGAAGATTATTAGAAGCACACATGCATACAATACTAAAATCTAAAATGCAAATTTATTCGTTAAGCAACAAAGAACATGGGAAAGTAAAAACGTGAATTAAACTAGAACAATCTCACCAATTTTCAAACGATTTCCGTTAGATTCATTCGATTGTCTCTTCATTTTGTTTATAGGTAAAGATAATGCCTCTCAAATTTTCTAAGATATATTTTACTCAAGATTCAAGAAAAGTACCAAAGTGTTGAAAATTCCATGAGAGATTGGAATGAAGAATGACAAATCAATTTATAGAAAATTGATTATTCGAATGACAGGTCAAGATTGAAAGATCAATGGACGGTTGAGATCGACAAATTAGACATGCATTCTAATAACTGTTAGTAGTGACATGAGTGATACAAACTAGAAATAGGATTAAAGATTAAATAAATGATTTAATCTTCAGTTCGGCATTCGAAAACATAAAAAATATCTTTGCATGACAAAGATGAAGATTGATTATATCAACTCTTGTTCGGATGCATGCACAACACTTAATTAAATAATAATATTTAATTAATATGCATGTGCACGCAAATGAGTTAGAACTGGACGATTTGAATGATTTGACGAAGAGATTACTCGAAGACGCCACTCAGACATCAAATCAATAGTTAACTGAATGATTAAAATAGATGTCGAAATGAAAGTAAAGTGAATACTTAGATAACTCACATAATTATCTAAAAATATATAAATGCTAGACCATGATCGCTATCTACAATTCAAGATTTATTTAAATAATTAAAATAAGTAATATTTAATTAATTAAATGATGAAGGGAATTTTAATGAATAATTAAATAAATAAATGAATTTATTTAATTATAGTTGAAAATATGATAAAGAATAAATGCAACAGAATTCACTTAATTTGACAAGATGGATAAGGTTAATTAGTGCAACATAATTAAAGAAAAGTGTTTATTTAAATACTTCGCTATGAATCTACTGCAACAATAATTCCTTTGCCGATATGAAACTTCTCAGTCATTGGAATGAAAGAAGAGTCCTGCCAATATTCTACAACAAGTATATATTAGTTAAAAATACATAAGTCGGGGAGACTTTCACTATGTCCTACCGAAATAGGAAATACAATGAAATGCAAAGGACTTGATGGATTCAAATGGATCACATGATAGAAAATAAGCAAGACAATACAAAGAAGGAATTTTATGCTCATAATGAGGAATTATTTGGAAACTCAAGAATGCAATTGACTGTGAAAATTTCAAAATTTTATAGTTCTAACAATGGCTCCGTCTGGGGATGAATGATAGTAAGATCATTGCAAAGATCCAAATTTCTGGGTGAGTAGACCAAACTCAAGATGATGGAACATATGAGCATTGGAAAAGAATGAGACCCTACACTACTGTACAAGGAAAATTATTTTGAAAGAAGGAAAATCAGGATTGTCCATGTACTGGTAAGTCCTGTTCCTTTTATTTCCTAAACTACTGTGCATGGAAAAGAATTTTAAAGAAGATTATCAAGAGTTGTCCATGCACTGGCAACCCTTAATCCTCTATATAAGAGAAATCGTTTTAAATTTCCCATGTACTGTGCAATTCCCTGATCTCACCAGCCCATATTCTATAGATAGTATGAGTCTTCTCACCTTCTTTCCAACAACTACAAAAGGTCCTAAATCCACAAAGCCTCAAACTTCCCATGTTTTTCTTTCTCTTGGCACCTGGCATTCCACATCAACACCAGATCACTTTCTTCAAATTTCCTACTCTTTGCTTTTTTGTCAAATAGATATTTCATCTGTGTCTGTAACTTTATGTTTTGATTTTGAGCCACTCTCCTTATTTCATCCAGTTTAGCTAGCTGCTCCATTCTTTCCTCCATAGGTTCAGGAATATCCAAATCTTCCTGAAGGGCAAAATTGTAGACTGGTAACAAGTTCTACAAAGGCATCCTAGCTTGTATTCCATATACTAACTCAAATGGGGACTTCCCAATTGCCTTCTTCATCATAATTCTATCAGCCCATATAGCAGGTCTTAATTTTGAATCCCAAGCCTTCTTGTTCTGACCTAGCATCCTTCTTATAATCTTCAGAGGACTTTTATTGCTAGATTTTGCTTGACCATTAGCCTATGGATGGTAAGGGGCTGCATATGAAATGGCGATACCATAAGTGCTACAGAAGTTCTTGAATTCATCTGACCTGAAACACATCCCATTGTCAGTGATCAATCTTATTGGTGTACCAAATCTAGTAATGATATTGTCCATTAAAAAATTTGTCACAACTCTACTTGTAGCCTGTTTAGTTGGGATTGCTTCTACCCATTTGGTAAAATAATCAGTGGCCACTAGTATCCATCTATGTCCACCACTTGACTTTTCTTGTATTTCTCCAATGAAATCAATTGCCCATTGATGGAAAGGAGCATCAGCCTGCATGGGTCAAAGTGGCAAAGCTCCCTGATATTTTAGTTTTCTAGAGAACTTCTAACAGGCTTCACATTTTCTTACATAGGTGAAAGAGTCATTAAAACCCCTGGGCCAATAATACCCTACCCTGAGAATTTTATGTGCAGTTGTCTTTGCTGAGTAATGTCCCCCACAAACTCCTTCATGCATCTCACTTAAGACATGTTTGGCTTGAGATTCATCCAAACACAATAATAATATACCATCCCTGTTTTTCCAAAATAGATCTCCATCCATGAAAACATACTTTGATGCCTACAACTTCAATGTTCTTTTCTGGTTGTCATTCATTCCCTCTGGACACTTCATGTATCAAGATAATACATGATGTATGTGTATACTCATTGAGGCTCAAATGCTTGCAATCACATTTCTTCTTCTATAGATGTAAATCTAATGGTTTCTAAATATTTTCCTCTCATTAGTTTAACTCAAACTCCCCACCTTTTGACCGCTTTTAGTAATTTGAATCTCCAAGCCAAATTCTTGGATTTGAAAACCATTTATCTTTTAATTCAAGCATTTCCTGCGTCGTATTGATTCTTGACTGCCGGTGATGAGGAACATAAGCAACAACATTTGCTCCAACAAGATATGGTCTGAAAGCTTTTACAGCTTTCACTAGTGCAAATGCTTGCTTCTTCATTATATCATACTTTAATTCAAACCCCTGTAATGACTTACTGAAGAAAGATACAGGCTGTTCATGACCATCTTCATTCTTCTGTATGAATGGGTACAATGTACAGGGAAGTGGACTGATGTACAGGGAAAGTGATTCCTGTACAAGCAACCCTAAGCAAGCAACATGCACAAGAATCCAAGGACAACCATGATCTTGCCCCTAGTCAAGCTGAAAACCAATTGACAGGTGATGAGGATGGTGACAATGTTGTTTGACGTAGGAAGGACACATCCCAAAACAACATGAGGATGATGATAATGTGACTAAAGGATCAAGGTTTGTAGCCAGCTAGAAACAAAGCTAATGAATGTTTTGAATGATGCACTAGAATGCATAGAAAGATTATATGGATTGGGCTTGTTGCATTTGGAATGACTTTTCAAGATTGGATGGGATGATGGAAGATCCTTAGACCATTGACAAGGGAAAAACCAAGGCATGCGATAGGTATTGTGTATAATGATAACTCATTTGGAAAAATGCTATGAAGGCTATGACATGATATTTCATGGATAGTGTATGACCAAAAGATAGACATGTCGAGAGTTTTTCCAAAGCATGATTTATGTTTGCATCCCAACCCTTATCAAGATCAAAATAGGTGGGAAAATGGACATGAGTGGTAGGGTTAAGATGGATAGATGGAAATGTCATATGAAGGGTATGGGAGATGAGACAACTTGCCCCCAAGTATAATAGTCCACATAGATAATTTTTTACACATGACACATGTTTTCCAAGTTTTCATCATGGTACTTATCCAAAGCGCCATAAGAATGGTTTTCACTATTGGATGAAATTTTTCTCTTGACCTTTTTTTTTTCTTTTTGGTGTCACCAAGATGCCAATTTGCTAGGTTTTCATCAAAGTGACTATTTTTTTTTTTTAAATTTTCTGGATGGCCTTGATGCTTTAGATGATCACTAATTGTGCCGAATCCATTGATGGTGTTGATGTAGAGACCGTTGCCATGATATGCCAATAATGACCTTGATTAAGTAGTTGCCTTTTTAGGATCATAGTACTTGCATACAATTGATTGATGTCATTGTGATCCTTGTTGACACTAGAGTTGGCCTTATCAAAATACGCACAACACAATAGAGTGCCATGGGAGTCCTTATAATAAAGAGTTGCTGCCAAGATGCGATAGATTTGTGACGTAGGATTTTTAGACTTTAGATGATATGTAGGATTATGACAGATGATGGGAGACGTGTTTGGAAATTTAGATGTAGGAATTTTCATTTGCCAAACTTGGGGTGATGGATGATGGAGACTAGGTTTTAGATTGGGATAATGTTTGGAACCATGAATTTTATATGCCTCGTATGATGACCATTTTGAAGGAGGTGGACATTTATTATATGTGGGAGTCCTCTTTTCTTGTGGCTCCACATTTTGATTGACTTTTACTTTTGAACTATTTTCTTTGCTTGACTCAATGGCCTTTGATATTTGATTTTGAACTTTGAATTTGGAAGACTTTTGTTTTTGTTGGTTCCAAATGGAAGGTTTATTTATGTTGGAATGACAATTTATGGTATGGATGGAAGGAGTGTTGGCAACAACCTTATGATAAGAACTACTCATGGCCTCCATTTTGATGTTTGTATCAGATAAAGTTGCCCCCAATATCAAAGAGGTACCATTAACATCATTAGATTTGCTGACAGAAGGATAACCAAGACCTTGATGTCTAGGATTTTCCTGAAACTGTATTGGTTCTAGAATTCCTTGCTCGTGTATACCTAGTCCTTTTCCTTGATATTGCATGCTCTGACAGATTCTGTTTGTGATGGGGTATTTTTTATTTTGAAAGCAAGATGCTAACCCATCACTGTGCATGTGGAAACTGTTACTTGCAATCTTCTCCTCTACAAGAAAACCTGATTTGATAAAAGTGGATGATCCTAGTTGATAAGATGTCTTATCTTCATTGACATGTTGGATATCTTTGGTGTGTTTTTGTGACATATCAGATTCAGAGGATTCTACTGGTGCTTCCAAGTCGATATTGAAACCATATTTATGGTCATTGTCATACAGTCCAATGAACTCAGCTATAGTTTGATCATTTGTAAATATGTCTATAGTAGGAGACTCTTGTTCTAGAGGAATATCATCTATGTTTTCAAAGGAGGCAAGTGTCTCATTTTGGGAAATGGATGCATTTGATACTTGGATAGGGTCATCTTCAAATGTTTGATCATGAATGGCATAAAGGTCAAGGAGTGGATCATTTTGGACTTCTTTCTCAATAGTAGTGTCTTGATCAAAGACAGGTTTGTCTTGAATGATATGATTGGGAATGAAATCTTGATCAAGGATAGGTGTACTTTGGATGCCATGATTATCTAGAAGGACTTCTTGGATGGACTTAAAGATAGGGTCGTGGGATAGACTACTTTGATCTTGACATGAAGGTGAAGCCACAAAGTCATGCTTTAGAATTTCCATTTGACATGTATCCTCAAGTTTAGTAGATGGGATGTGACTTTGGAGACCATGAATAGATGTATTGTCATGACTAAATGTAGAGTGAGATGGAGTGGAATGTAAGGGATTATTGGATGAAGAACTAGGATAGGACATGGAGGCTTGGAAGGAATTAGTGGATGAAGGACTAGGGTAGGACATGGAAGCTTGGAAGGGATTAGTGGAAGGTTGGTTTCCCTTGTCAAGGTTAGGATAAGGGTGATAAGTGGATGTTTGTTGTGGATTCATGGCATGGATCATGCTAAGGAACTCTTGATAATGAGGGTAGATGGATGGAGGACTAGGACTTATGGATTGTTGGTAGGAATGATATGTGGGTAGTTGACCATGGGTTGACATTGATTGGCATTTGGTTTGGATATATTGTCTTTTGAAGTCTATGGCTTGTTGGAATTGACCATTATGGAGTAATTGGTATTCAACTTGACTAGCATGCATATCAAGGTAAATTGCAGACATGGTGGTAAGGTTATGATGAAAGATGGAGAATGACTAAGGTATGTGATATGAGGTCTAAGGTATGACAATGCAAAGAGTGACTTAAGTCTAAGGTATGCAACCTAAGTTGTGTTTTTTTGGGATTTTCTAGGTGCAAATAAGGAATGAATGCGGCTATTTTTTTGGTATTTTCTATGCAAGTAAAATATGTTTAATATGACGCTAGTCTAGGATGACAATATCTAAATATGAAAATTCTAAGCAAGCTTCTAAGGTAATCAATTTTGTAAACCTAAGAAGAGGGTACCAACTACTTAAAGTCTAACCAAGGTGCCAATTTAGTTATGTCAAAGAACCACTGCAGGACAAGGATCAAAGATAACTTGAGTCTCCTAACTAGACTAATGAGCTAGGCGGACTATCTGTAGGACAAAGGATAAGATGATAGGACTAGGTTCAATGAAAAATTTCGTTGACACTATGATTTTTCTATAGTATAGATGATGGACCTATCCTAAAGTTTGTAAAAATGACCTTCCTAGAAGTTTAATACAAGGTAATAAGTACCCTAAAATGAAACTAAACTCTAAATGAAGACAACTATGGTAATGACTAAATGAACCTAAAGGATGAAAAATTGAGCAAATTGTTTCAGGTTTCTATTCAAGGATTGTTTGTGTGAAGACAACTGAAACTGGTGTAATCATGTTGACTGGACAGTGACTGTGAATTCTGGTTTCCTGATAATCAGACAGATGCGTCGTGGGATTTGACAGTTGCGGTTCAAGTTTACAATTGTGGTTTTACAATGATTAATTGCATTTCTCTAGTAAAGTTTAGTTTGACTCTGACAGATGTGGTTAAGATCTAACAGATGTGACTCATACTGACAGTTGTGACTTAGAATATAACGCATGCAATTTTTTGCAAAGCAATTGCGAGTTAAACTGGCAGATGTGACTCTATTCTTGACAGATGCGACTCAAGACAAACAGATGCGACCTGAAATAATAGTTGCGACTCAGAATTTAATAGATGCGACTCAAGATTTAACAGATGTGACTCAAGATATCAATTGTGAGTTTCTGGTGAATAGTTACGACTCTCTATGAATTTTCAATGACATGAAATTTAAACTGACTCCATTTTCCATGGTCAAATTCTGACAATCAAAGACAATCATAAGAGAAAGTGTTTTCAGTTTTGATTTTGGACTCAAAGAATGTTTAAATTGATAACAGACAAGCACATCCTAATAGGCCAAAGGCCTAGGGTTTGTATACTTGGTATAGCCCACCGAAATACCCCGGATTGGTGATAAACATCTTTCCTTCTCGAGAGCAGATAGCTTAGAAATTTGGTGGCATTGGCTCCCTTCCACGGCTCATTAACGTCTTTTGAGCACACCAATTTCAAATTATTTGGGCAATGACCTCCCAAGAACTGCTATCTCTACTCAAGGGGATCAGTAGTGAGTATCTTCGGGCATGATACTATACCCTGCACTATACCAAGCAATGGCCACAAATAGGTTGGTCTCTAAAACAAAAGGTATTTAGTACGGGCATTCCGTTCGTGGGGTGTGATCCATACGGTGCAAGTCCCCTTTCGGATCCATCTCATCGGAACCACACTCGTGATTCTTGGGGTTTCAAGAACCCACTTTTATATACCGCTAGAAGTCCCTCGGGTTCAGGGTGCTACCGGTTTGAGTTGTCCTGGGGTGAGTACTTTTTCCTACCAGAACAGGCCCAAATTCTAGAGTTGGTAACCATTTCTCTTACACCCAGGATCACACGGATGCACAAGGGGAGAGGATACTTCGATGTACCAAGTCGTAAGGGTAACTAGACTTGTGCTTTCGAACCAAACATAGTAGACACTCATTAATTTTAACCAAAAGAAAGATTTACTATGCTACCAAACAGTCTGTTCAAATTTAACTAGGGTCTTCGACAAGCGTCCTGTAGTAAAACTCATTAGTAGTTTTCAATATTGCCTACGTCAATCATCCTGCAAAAGCTTGTTAACTCCAAAAGGCCACACGCTGAAGATAAGATATTAGTAACACACAAATCAATTGAAAATTTAAGATTTTTGAAAATAGAAATAAAGTTTTACCAGTCAATTGCGTCGATGTATTACCAGTCAGATGCATCATTTCTTATTCAATTGTGGCTCGGGAATTCAATTGCGGTTCAGGAAAATTCAGATGTGTCATTTCCTCTATCAGATGCAGTTCACGAAGTCAATTGTGGTTCAGGAAACGTCAGATGCGTCGTTCAGTACGAAAAACCTGCAAAAACCAAAAAAAAAAGATCTACGGACTCGCAAAGATGGTGTCTTCATGTCAGGTTCACCAAATGTAACGCCATAGAAAGTGCACAAAGAATCATATTAGAAGCAAACATGCAATACTAAAATCTATAAATGCAAATCTAATGTGTTAAGCAACAAAGAACAAAGGAAAGTAGAGTGTGAATAAACTGAAACAATCTCGCCAATTTCAAACGTATTTCCATGATTCATCTTGATTTCCCTTCTTCATTTTTCTTGTGTAGTATAATTGCCCTCAGATTTTCAGTAATTCGTGCAAGTATAGCCTAAGATAATGATTAGCAAAATATCGAAGATTTCAAGATTAAGTGCTCACAAGATTCGAAAAGAGATTTCAATTTTGAGAGAGATTGGAATGAAGAATGACAGATCAATTTATAGAAAATTGATTATTTGAACAATAGGCCAGGATTGAAATATCAACAAACGGTTGAGATTGACTGATTAGTCATGCATTCTGATAACTGTCAATAGTGACATGAGTGATACAAATTAGAAATAGAATTAAAGATTAAATAAATGATTTAATCTTCAGTTCGGTATTCGAAAACAAAAGAAATATCCTTGCATGACAAAGATAAAGATTGATTAAATCAACTCTCATTCGAATGCACGCACAAGGTTTAATTAATTAAATAGGAATATTTAATTAATCTGCATGTACACGCAAATGAGTTAGAATTGGATGATTGAATGATTTGACAAAGAGATTACTTGAGAATGCCACTCAGACATTAAATCAAGAGTGAGCAAAATAGATGTTGAGTTGAGTCAAAGTGAATACTTAGATAACTCACATAATTATCTAAAATATAGAGGAATGCATTAAAATAGAATTAATGAATTAAATAATTTATTTAATTCAAGACTCGATATTTGGAGAATAATTAAATAAATAATATTTATTTAATTAAGTGATGAAGGGATTTTAAATGAATAATTATAGTTGAAAATATGATAAAGGTAAATTAAATAAGAATTATTTAATTTGAGAAGAAGGTTAATTAGTAGCATAATTAAATAAAAAGTGTTTATTTAATTAATCAGAAGAATTAAAGATTATTTAAGTGAATGAATTTAAATAATTGACATTATTTAATCATGACCATGAAAAATAGGAATTACGAAGAATATGTAAGTCGCAAGCTTAAAACCAATTTCGGTGTCTACAACCCCAATCTTTGCAGTAGCTACAGGATCAACCTCTCCAACTTTTAGAGTCATGACATGGCCAAATGCCTTCTCTGTGTCAATTACCACTGATTTCCTGTGGGGTGGGTATAAAGCCCAGATCATCAATGATCCTTTATCAGTATTTATACTATACACACCTGTCACCTTTTCCCAAGCTTGTGTGTAGCATTACTATCCAGAAACTAAAAGACCCCAGAGTCAAGTCAAGTCAAAAGATCATGACACCAACATTCTCCAACATTTTCCTTCCTTTTTTAGGAGTCATATTTGTCATTTCATCATCCACACACTTTCTCAATTGACCCAACAACTGTTCATCATTCCCTGAAGTAACACCATCAACATTTTCTCTTATTTCCTTCCCCTTATGCTTGTACAAGAATTCCTTGAACTCTGGGGAATTTATAAACTCATCATCAGAGAAAAATGATCTATACTCCATGTGCCTTGCATCAACATCACCACTTTCAATACTCTATTCTCTAACTAGGAAAACATATTGTTGAGTCCTCAACCTGGATACCTTTTCTGGTCTACCCTGTGGCACATTACCCTTTGGTGTTTCCTCCCCTGAAGACATTTGCTCTACCTCCAACAGCCCTTGGTTATATCTCTCAACCACCATTTCAGCTTCATCTTCATTCAGATTCCTGATCATATCATCAAAAGGATAGGGTACATGCTGATACCCCCCAAAGTTTATCTTCATCTTAGTAGAATCCATATATCCCTCTGGGTCGAAGCTCTTCCTGGGTGGTCCTCTCTTCATATTATAATGCAACAATCTATCAAGGATTGAATTGTATCCTTCCTTGGCCATCATAGTGAAATCACCAAAACACAAGGTACTAAGCATAAAAGCCTGCTTCCCAAAAGAACTGAAATGCATCACACTACAGTAATCCATTTGTTTGACAATTTCCAATGATGCAACTCTGTTTGGAACTGTCCTTGGCAGAATAAAAGGGGTATCTTAAAATCCATATACCCTGATTATTATAGCTCCCTCCAAACAATACCAGTCACCCTAGTTATGATCAATTGGCCCATTGAATTCTTTTGGCCGCAGGAATCTCTTAATCTCATCAGTCAATGAATAATTACAAGGATATTGATACAACTTATACAATGTTTTTACAAAACACTCTTCAAAATGAATGAAACTAGAACTAGAAAACCTGCTGTCCCAAATAGCAGTCCACAACTGAATAGGAAATGCTTCACCCTCCTTACCAACTTCAGAAATTCTCATCTCTAGAGGCCATACTCCTAACTCCTGTCCAAAATACAACACCAAGTGCATCAACAATGAATAGTGTCTGAGATGAACAATAGATGATCCGCTCTTGATAGCCATCAACCCTGAATCAAGCCCTCTAGAAATATATGAAGCATAGTCAAATGGCCTGGAGTTGTGATACTTGATATCTGCTATGATAATCATTAGCACAATTGACATGAGTTCTGAGGCATCCATCCCCAATACTTGACACACTGAGAAATATGTGTACTTCATATAAGGCTCAAACAAATCTACATGATAAGGAGGCCCTTCACTATCCTGCAGAGGTTCTAACTTGTTACCCTATTTAATTCTATTAATAGGCAACCTCCAACCCTTATAGATTTTATCCATTCTTGAAAATTCTTTTTCCAACTCTTCACAATTGATCTCCTCATTGCAAAACCCTTCCAATTTGAAAACCTCACCTATTGCTTCTTTAGACACATATATCTGTGGTTTTCTAGATGGGTCACATATAGCCTTATGTTTTGGATCATAATTATTTGCAAGCAATTTCACTAATTCTACATTTACAAAAATATTAGGGCACACCAGTTTCCCTACATTCAGCTTCCATGGATTACAAACTAGTTCAAAATTATTTCTCCTATGATAGTGAAAATTGAAAAGTTCATACCCTCTTACGGCAGTCCAGACATCACCTATGAACTTGCATTTATCTTCTAACTTATCAACTTCTTCCCTAAGTTGTGCGAACCTTCTAGCTTTAGGCCCTGAGCCAGGTAGCTGATCAATAAGGTCTTGATTCAACCTCCTTTCAGTGCCCTCATGCCATGTATCAACCTTTTGTTTCTTTGCTTTTGATAGACTACTCTCACCAGGCTTTCTACCCTTACCCTTTCCAGAACCAAAAGACTCCATTCTCAAGCTTACAGAATCAAAGTGTGAAAAACCAAGGAGCAATTACTTACAGTATTATGCTCGAGCTCCTCAGACTGAGAAATGTCTCGGTTCTCTATTTAGCATGCTAATTCTCCTGCAATCAATTCAAAACTGAAGAATTGATTAAAACTTTACTATTATATCCCGTCGTGCCATTAATGAAGCATGAATGAAGACCCATTTGAAACTGGCATTGTCACATCAAATGTCCTTTCGATGAGAGACTTTCAAATCTGGGGCGAAGTCCTTTTGCAACATCTATTACACCTTTCACCAAGACATTATACAGTCATACCGACACTTGTAATCAAAATGATGACTATCACTTCTATCTTTCATGTCACTGTGACAATTCCGAGTCGGGGAGATGTTTCATAGAGTTCATTATGCTACACCGAGACATGTTCTTCAATGCATTCTCTAGTCACTAAGACAAAATCACCCCTTCGCTAATGAAAACACACCTATGCATGACCATTGAGTTTCTTATCGATAAAATAAATCTTATCGATGAAATAAATCCATCGGTAAGACCATGAATCTTTGAAGAGACTCATACCGATGCCAAATGTCTCACTGAACCCCTTCATCTAGATTGCTCCATTTGATGAGACTCACCTTGAAATACCCTGTTGGTATAACTTTCAAACCTCGGTAAGACTTACACCGAAGACCTCTCCTCTTGGTGATACACATCTCTATCAGCGTAACTTTTGAATCGGCAAGACTCTATAATTTCTCTCTGATAGCTTTTGAATCTCCTTGTATTTGGTTTGGCAAAACAATAGCCACTTCACCAAGACCTTCCTCGATGCATATAAGTCTTACCGAGACATTTTCTTGCAAGACAGTCAGTAAAACAAAATAATTTTGTTATGACTTCATGCCGATAACAAACAGTCTGGCCGAAATAACCCCTCTATGTATTAGTTTGTATGACATAATGTATTCACCGTGACATTACATCGATGCCCCAACATATGCTGATATATTTTTTTTGTATTTCAGTTGGCAAGAAAAAATACTTCGCTATGACTCTAGTCCGACAATAATTCCTTTGCCTATATGAAACTTCTCAGTTGCCAGAACAAAAGAAGAGTCCTACTGATATTTTGCAACAAGTATATATTAGTGAAAAATACATAGGTCGGGGAGACTTTCACTATGTCCTACCGAAATAGGCAGTACAATGAAATGCAAAGGACTTGATGGATTTAGTGGATCACATGACATAAAATAAGCAAGACAATACAAAGAGGGAATTTTATGCTTATGATGAAGACTCATTTGGAAACTCAAGAATGCAATTGACTATAAAAATTTCAAAATTTTACAGTTCTAACACCTAATTCCTTTAATTGATACTTATTTTCACTCTAGCATGCATCTCATGAATCATTTAGGCTCATCCTTGTCTTGCACTAAGTGGGGGAAAGGGGTTAGGTAGCCTGGTCCTCATATGTCACTTGTTTTCTCTTTTGGCTAGATGACCACCTTTCATGTATATATAAGAGCAATCTTGGAATGTGACCGACATGCCTTAAGTTGGCTCACAAGTGACGTACTGAGTTATCTTTAGCATTGTATTTTTGGGGGAAACCCTTCCTTCCTATTGCATGATGCAACTTATTTCAGAAACATATGACTTGGAATAGGGTTTTTTGATGAAATCTCTCATTTATTCTTCCACTTTAAAGCAATTTCTCACAACAATGGTGTTAGCAACCACTTTAAAGTTGGGGCATACATCAACACTCATGTTTGATTGCATGGTTTTCTTTATTATTGCAATGTGTCCTTTTCTTGGTGGTGTCATCGAGCTTGATTTCCTCCAAGAGTGTGATATTTATTTAATTTGTCCTCTCTTGGAGACATTAGGCATGACATTCCCTAAGATGAGACCTTACATGAACAAAGAAAAATCCCCTTTAACAAAATTTTAATAAAAGCATTACATTGTGGTGCCTTATCGAAGTTTTCAAGAGGATAAATTTGGTATGGTATGAGAGGATAATATGATTATCTCATTTTCCACTTCATTGGGACAACTCGCCTAGTGGACAAAATAAGGTTCCACTACCCCAAAGTGAGTTTCATATGTTATGGACAAACAACCTTGTCCCATATCACGTTGGAACGGTTGTGCTTGATCCTTTATTTTTTTTTAATTTTTCTTGGCCTTTGATAGGGTATGGTTATGTATCTTTATTATTGCTGCATAATCAAGTGTCTTGAATGTCTATTTTAGTGTGATTTTGACATGGAGTCATCCTCTCACTAAAGTGGGGGCAAAATGTAGTAACAAAAAAAGTAGCCTTTTCCCTTGGTTTGATAATTGACATTAAAGCTGGACTAATGGTGTCTTGGTATGGTGTTGTAATGTGTTGTACACATTCACACTATTCTAGGACCTTTATTTGACTAAAACATGCCTTAATTGATCATTTGCAAGGGTGTTGTAAAGTGTTGTAACACACTTTCACACTTTTCTAGGATGTATTTCCTTAATTGAGCTTTATCGGCTCCTTTTTAAATAAAATGTACATAATTTGTACCTTGTTTAAGTGTTGTAAAGTGTTTTAAGGAACTTTAACACTTATCTAGGTGGTCTTGATTAATTGTGGTTAATTGGAGTAATTAACCCCCTTTTAATTCAAATTTAGGACTTAATTTTGACACCTCCCGAAGATCTATCTCGACAATCATAATTTAAATAACAAATTATTTCATTGGGAAAAGTTTGGTCCTAGAAAGTTGAGTCAAGACCCATTCACCCTTGATGGCGAATGGGTCCTCCCTTAGCAGAGCCCCCCTTTCTCACCTGATCTGGAATAGGTTTTTAACCCTCTTTCAATCCACTAGGGTTAGGTCCTGGTAAACTGAGCCAAGACCCATTTTCCCAAGATGGTGAATGAGTCCTCCCTTAATGAGACCCCCCTTTTTGAATTTCATTCTGGTGATAATTTAATTATCTTTCTTTCTAGTGTAACTATGGGAAAAATCTAGGTTAGCAAATTATAAGCTAAATAAGTCAAAACCCAAAGTAATAATGAAGAACATGGGAGGAAATAACATGAAAACAAGAAAGATATCACCTTGAGTCTTCAACCTCCATGATTGACCTCCATTACACCTTCTCAACTTGCTGCAATATGAAGTTTTCCCTCATATTTTATGTGAGCAATATGTCACAATGCCAAGACCAAAGCAAATGTTGAAGGATTTGATAACCAAAAATGCAATACTATGCAACTAAGCAACTAGTAAGCAACTAAAACTATGAATAAAGTATGCCTAAAACAAGAGCTAAAATGACAAGATTGCAAGAGATCTAGATAGCATGAGGTGACAGAATGAGACCAAAATTTCCATTTTATAGAAAATGCAATTTTGGATGAATGGCCAAGATTAAAAGTCGACAAATGCCCTAGAATCAATGGATAATATTTAATATGACAACCCACAATTAGGGTTAGGGAAACATTAGGGAAAATTTAAAATGAGTGGACAAGATTCAATTTGAGAAAATCAAATCAAGGGTTGACAATGCATGTGACAAGGAGATAAGATTGGCACAAAAAAAGAGGTGGTTGGAAAATCAACTAATAATATAAATTATTTGATTTAAGAGGGAAAGTTATTATTTTGAATTAAAAATTAATTTAATTCAAAAAGGTGGGACCATGCAACAATAAACAATTAATTTAAATTATTTGCTTGGAGAGAAATTAGAAAGTGGGGCAATTTAAATAAATGATTTTATTTAAATTTAGAGGTAAAGTCAAATAAGACAATTAAATAATTAATCCAATTATTTAATTAGGGGAAGGTGGCCAATAATTAAATAAATTAAGAAATTTATTTAATTATGAGAAGACATTAGACATTAATGATGTATTTAAATAAATAAAATCTATTTATTTAAATAATCAGGTAGAATTAATGGACCAAGATAATTAAATAAATTTAAGAATTTATTTAATTATGGAAAGACATGAGAGGATTAGTGATGCATTTAAATAAATAAATAGAATTTATTTATTTAAATAATCAAGAGGAATAAAAGACATGAATTAATTAAATAATTATGAATTATTTAATTAATAGTTGAAAGTGGACAAAGGACATAATTAAATAGTTTAATTATGCTAGGAGGAAATATGACGACAATAGCGCTTGCAGGCCTAGGTCATTTTTATGTGTCTAAATTTTTCCCCTCTTTGTCATAATGCAGCTTGTTGCATTGTGACAAAGAAAATTCAGTCAGATACATGCCCCAACGAAGGTACAAAGTATCCATGTCCCCTCGGGAAAATTTTCAAATTTTGGCTAGTACATTGGTATTGTGATTTTCGGCTGCCTAGGGGGAGGAGGACCGGCTATGGTGAATTTTCCACCATGGGTAGTGACATTACATTCAAGTGCTCTCCTAACGGTAATTGTATTGACATATTCATTGGCTGCTCGGATGTTGTTAATGATGGATGCACCGAAATAGTCCAATGCGGTGTGAGCATAATTGGCTTGATTATTATTAGTCTTTAAACCAAATGTAGAGGCTTTATTTGAACCATGGTCCTGCAGTGGGTTCTTGTGAATTGTATGGTTTGTCTTTGATGCAAATTATTGTCCACCTAGTTGAATTGTGTTATTTTCAATGAGGTCTTGTACCAAATTTCTTAGTTGTCGACAAGAGGAGGTTTTACGCCCTTTAGCGTGGTGGTAATCATAGAAAGAGTTGTCGTCCCATCATGATGGTTTAAATTGTCCTGGGTCATATGGTTTGGGGTTTTCTAATGTAATGACACCATTTTGAAGGAGTTTCTTAAGGATGTCTTCGATTGGTTCACCCAAAGGGGTGTACGTGCGACTTTTCAAAAATTGTCTAGGTTAACGAGGCTGCCTTTAGTTTTGATTGTTTTTATTGTTGTGACTATTTTGAATGGCATTAACAGTGGGTGGCGGTGTGATTATTTGTGTGTTTTGTTGTTGAGGTCCTTTAAGAGTAAGTATAGGACCCACTGTGATAACTGCCTTAGTGTCAACAATGCCATCATTAGTAATGTGTTTGTTCTTGACCCAATAGTTATTCTTGTTAGTGGGTGGATTTGTGTTTGTGTTCTTTGGGCCATATTTAAGTTCTCCTTTAGCAATGAGGGCCTTTTCCAGTTGGAATCCTCTTTTGAATAAGTCTATAAAAGTTGTGCAGTAGTGGACTTGCAAACCATATTTCAATGGACCTAGGAGTGTTTGGAAAAACATGTTGACTTTCTCTTTCTTCGGTATGTCAATATGGCAATGACTTGCTAGACTTCTCCATCTTTGGAAGAATGGGATAAAAGTTTCACTAGCATCTTCTTGTGCAAGGGTGCATAAACTAGTGATGGAGGTGTTTGTGTCAATGTTATAGGCGTAGTTTTCCACAAATCTATCTGCGAGTTCATCCCATGATTTTATTCCCTTTTGTAAAGTGGAAAACCATTCAAGCACGGGGCTTGTGAGACTCTTAGGGAAGAGTATCATCAAGTATGTTCATAGGAAATATCCACACAATTGGTTGTGAATTCTTGAATGTGTTCAATGGGGTTTGTCTTTCCTTTGTATTTAGTGAAGTTTGGTTCCACATATCCAGGAGGAAATGGTGGCATGTATAAACTTGTATCGAAAGGATATGGGCATAGGTCATATGATGCATGTGACTTTTTGTTGGACATTTGCATAGTCCCTATGGTTTTTTGTAAGTTCACAACTTGATCTTGCAAGAAATCAATTATAGGATTGTTCATTGCATCACACAGGGGAGTGATGGGTATCCCATGTGTCCCCATTTGTTGTGATGAGATGTTTTGATGTTGTCATGGGATGTGTTGTGAGATGTATGATGTGTTTTGATTTGAATGTTGTTGGTATTTCCAGTTTTGGTTAGGGACATGTTGATGGGTATGAATGTGTGATGCATATGTAGGTATGTGTCCTCCAACCATATTAGTTGATATTTGTGGGATATGTTGGCCATGAATATTTTGGTGTCCAAATGAGGTCATATGCTATGTATTCTGATTTCCTTGTCCAAATTGGTGAAATTGTCCATGGGGAACGTTTGTTTTTTTCCCTTGACAAGTATTGGTATTAAGTTTTGATGACATGTTGATGTTTGGTTGTGGCCCTTGAATAAAAATACGTTATTTACTTCCACCAAAGGGGTTGAATGAAGATCCAATGAAAGGATTTGATGATGATGTTCCCATGGTGCTAGATGAAGCTCCAAATAGATTGTTTGAAGAGATTTCCCCCATTGATGAGGATACAAAGGTAGCTCCAACTGATTGTGATGTAATTGACATTGTTGGCATTGATTGTGACATGGCTTGTGACATAGTTGGTGTCCCTCCAATGGATGTTTTGTTGATTTTGTTTTGATTGGATGTTTCATTAGAGGTAGCATTGATAGTACTTGTGGCGATTTGTGTGGTAGCTCCAACAAAGGCATTTCTTGTATTGTTTTGGGGTTGACTAGTGTTGGAGGCATTGTTTGTATTGTTGTTGTTGGCATTGTGATTGAGAGAGGATGGTCTCAAAGTGTTAATTTCAAAGCCACATGGTAACTTAACCCCTTGGTCCAAGAGCATGGCTAGATATATTTGAGGGTCATGGAAGACTAAATCTTTCACGAAGCAGGCTACATCAGGATTTTGTGTTGCAACTTCTAAGTCTTCTGCATATACTTGTCCATGTTGGTCCCTTTGTATGAATGGTTCAAAGGGGTTACGTGATGAAGATGGAATGTTCATGTCGTTGAAAGGATTAATAAAGGATGCATCTTGGTTCATGTTTTGATTCATGTCATTGGAAAAAATGTGATTAATGGTGTCTTGTACAAAATTAGCCATTTTTCTTCTTTTTCTTTGAAGCGTAGTTTCAAACATATAAGGAATTGCTCAAATTAGAAAGAAAGATGAAAATGACAACTAGGTGATGACACTATATTTTTGGATTTTTCAAATAAGGGATGCAAATGCAAACTATGATTTTGGATTTTTGGAATAAGGAGTGCAAATGAAAAATATGTTTTTAGATTTTTAGAATAAGGAATGCAATATGGTAATGTTTTTGGATTTTTGACAATAATGAATGCAATATGACAATGTTGTCTAAAGAGAATGATCAATGCCAAAGGACAATGAAGACTAAGATGACAAGTTATGACACTAATTTTTTTTTTGTATTTTTGGAATAAGGTACGCAAAATGAGGACTAAGATGACTTGAATGTGCAAAGGTCTAAATAATTTGGAGGAAGGTTACTCAACCACCCTAAGCTTGATCTATGTTTCAATTTTGGAATAACAAAGCACTTGTTTGAAGGACTAAATGACAATGACAAGATGACTAAGTGACGTTTCCTAACTTGACTTATGAGTTGGAAAGGTCTCACAAAAAGACAATGACTAAAGGAAATAATAATGACTAAGTCCAATGATAACCTACTTTTGAAGGAAAAGATTTGGTGAAGTGAGGTATTGTTTTCCTAATCCAAAATATGCAAATGAAATGAGGACTTAAACATTGATTTATGACTGAAAATGAGGATGATGAAGTCTAAGGATGAAACTAAAATTTGCAAGAATGAACCTATGGTAAAATGCAAACTAAAGTGTGCAAGAAATGGAAGATTTGAGCAATTTTCTTTCTGGTTTTTGACATAGGTTGCTGGAAAAAGATGTTTAATGACATATTGGACAAGTTTGATCTTAGGTTTTAGACTGCAACAATGTTCTAATTTCTGCCAAGCAAATGCGTCATTTCAGGTTTTGAATGTGTCTTAGTTTAGCAGTTGCATCTTAGGTTTAGCAGATGCAGTTTTACAGACAGAAAATGTGGCTCAGTAAAACAATGGTGGCATTCGGTAAAGAAAATGTCGTCCAGGAAAGGAAAATGCATCGCCATAAATAGAAAATGTGGCTTAGCATAGTGAATGCGTCACAACAAATGGAAAATGTGGCGCATGAAGGTGAATGCATTTCATAAAGCAGAAATGCACTATAGCAAAGTGAATGCAACTCAAAAAATTCAAATACGGTTCAACTGAGCACATTCAGTTCAGAAAGCAACAAATACATTTTATCAGAGTGATTGCATCATAGAAAGCTTAAAATGAAATTCAACGGAGCACATGCATTGCACAGGATAGCAAATGTGTTACAGACAAAATGAATGTCTAGTTTGTTTGTAATTTTGACCGAATTTTGAAGTTGTCTCAAGTTGAATATTTGTTTCCAGATTTGTGAGATGGTTTTTGTTTTTTTGAATGTTTTAGAAAACACTTGGTAAACATAATAGTTTGTCTTTGAAAACAAGCACAATGAAGAAAAGCACAATCCTAGGTTAGGTGAGGACAATATTCACTAGATTCCACATGGGTTTCCCCAACCACACTTATTCTTAGCGGATGAATCCAAAAGCTTGGCCACACAAGCTCCCCCTTACAATGCACTCACTTCTTAGGTAAACCAAGCTTCCAACCCCCATAAAACTCCCATGGCATGTTGATCACCTCTACTAAGAACTACGAGAATGTGGATGCCTTCACAACGACTGTTGTTGCACTAGCAAATAGAAAGGATTTTGGCTACTACACAAAAGATTTTAGTTCGAGACCCCCATTCAGGTGGCCACACATGGGGCAAGATTAGCTCCACTAAGGAGGAACTCTAGCCTAAAGAGGTTACACTCAATAGGGTTTTGGGGAGTTCACTTGTCTGTGTGACACATCCGCACTTGTAATCCTAAGTTTTCCATTAGGATTCACATTTATATATTGGTCAAGGGTAGCTCGGCCAAAGAGCTCCATTGTTGTTTTGAGTCGCCTTGGGGTGAATACATTTTCCCACTAAGGAAGGCCCAATTCCTAGAGTCAATAACTATTTCTCTTGCACCCAGTATCACACAAGTGCATAATGGGAGAGGATACTTTGATTATTGAATCGAGGTGACACAAAAATAGATGGGTCTAGTTTTCTGATCACCTAGTTTGCACAAGGTGGGAGCATAATCACCTACCACCTTCAAGCACAATCAAGAAAATGACAAACAAATGTTCTTTTTAAAGCACCTATGGAAGTTTTTTCTAATCTAAAAAAGAACAAACACAAGTGTTTCAAAATATCATGCTTAGAAATTCGAACCTACAAAACCACTTGTTAGTAGTCTCAAAAAGATGTCTTGGAGCCACAAAAATTTAATGCCACATGTAACAAAAAATTAGTAACCAGAAAACCCCTAAACTATTTGCTTGAAGTAAGAAATCTGGAAAAATCTGAAAGAAAACTAAAAGCAAAAATTTACTAGATGAATGTGTCGTAGCAGAGTGAATGTGTCACTCTGTACAACAAATGCGGCTCGAGTTTGTATGTTGGGATTTGTTAGAAGAATGTGTCGATATGAAGAACAGATGCATTACTATAGGAAAATGTGTCTCTTTGGATGTCAAATGTGTCGGAGTATTGGCGAATGTATCTCCATGGATGTCAAATGCGATTTGCATATGTGTCATTCTACTTGTTGAATGCATCACAACACAATGATTACGGTTCTGGAAACCACAAATGGGCTTGTCATACCTATAGCTACAAAATAGAAAAAAAATGTACGGAAAAAACAAAATTCAAAATTTTCACATCGGGTTCACCAATGTAACTATGGGAAAAATCTAGGTTAGCAAATTATAAGCTAAATAAATCAAAACCCAAAGTAATAATGAAGAACATGGGAGGAAATAACATGAAAACAAGAAAGATATCACCTTGAGTCTTCAACCTCCATGATTGACCTCCATTACACCTTCTCAACTTGCTGCAATATGAAGTTTTCCCTTAGATTTTATGTGAGCAATCTGTGACAATGCCATGACCAAATCAAATGTTGAAGGATTTGATAACCCAAAATGCAATACTATGCAACTAAGCAACTAGTAAGCAACTAAAACTATGACTAAAGTATGCCAAAATTCCAAATGAGAGATGAAGTATGCCTAAAACAAGAGCTAAAATGACAAGATTGCAAGAGATCTAGATAGCATCAGGTGACAAAATGAGACCAAAATTTCCATTTTATAGAAAATGCAATTTTGGCTAAATGGCCAAGATTAAAACATGAAAAATTCCCTAGAATCAATGAACAGTATTCAATATGACAACCCACAATTAGGGTTAGAGAAAACTTAGGGAAAATTTAAAATGAGTGAACAAGATTCAATTTGAGAAAATCAAATCAAGGATTGGCAATGCATGTGACAAGGAGATAAGATTGGCACAAAAAAAGAGGTGGCTAGAAAATCAAATAATAATAGAAATTATTTGATTTAAGAGGGAAAGTTATTATTTTGAATTAAAAATTAATTTAATTCAAAAAGGTGGGACCATGTGATAGTAAATAATTAAATTAAATTATTTACTTGGAGAGAAATTAGAAATTGGGACAATTTAAATAAATGATTTTATTTAAATTTAGAGGAAAAGTCAAATAAGAAAATTAAATAATTAATGATAATTATTTAATTAGGGGAAGGTGGCCAATAATTAAATAAATTAAGAAATTTATTTAATTATGAGAAGACATTAGACATTAATGACGTATTTAAATAAATAAAATCTATTTATTTAAATAATTAGGAAAAATTAATGGATCAAGATAATTAAATAAATTTAAGAATTTATTTAATTATGGAAAGACATTAGAGGATTAGTGACACATTTAAATAAATAAATAAAATTTATTTAAAAGACATGAATTAATTAAATAATTATGAATTATTTAATTAATACTTGAAAGTGGACAAAAGACAATTAAATAGTTTAATTATGCTAAGAGGAAATATGACGACAATAGAGCTTGCAGGCCTAGGTCATTTTTATGTGTCTACATCTAGATCTGGTGTCGGCCTTAAGTCTTTGAATTTTGGGTTTAATCTCCTAATTTAGTATAAATAAGGGGTTAATTCACATTGTTTCACCTAGCACTTTTATGAGACATCCTAGCAACTTTGAGAGAGCATCCTTATAGAAAATTTGAGTCTACAAGAGAATTTCAAGAGCATTCATAAGGCATTTCAAGGCAGATTAGAATGGTTTATTGTAGAAATTCAAGATCATTTCATCATTTCAAGGGTTTTATGCATTCATGCATGTTGTTGAGCCTACATTGTTGATGAAAAATTGAAGATCCTTCTTGCAAGCATTGTCTCATATCCATTTGAGATCAAGATCTACATTCTCCATGGGCACTTCATATTAGTTTGTAGATTTGTACTCCAAAACAACATCCAAGGTATCATCAATTGCATATTTCATGTTTCATGCTTTGATTTCATTATTTCATCAATTGGTTTAATTACCTATGTGGACAATGATTTTGGGTTGCCCACACTTGCTTTAGCTCCTTGTAGGGTTTTTCACCTAGAAGGAGAAAGGGGGAAGTGAATGCATCCAAAATGCAAATGTCTACACTCAAGGTTAATGTAAATGAGGTGTAATGTGTTTAATTATGATATAATAATGCATTGATTTGAAAAGAAAATGATTTAATGATGCAAAACCTAAGAAATGCAAAGTGCTGGAAAATACACTATGATATGCAAAAATGCCTAAAAATGCAAGTAAATGATGAAATAACATAACACAAGTGGAGAGATGCACCTAGAATCTGAAATCTAATGTTGAGAAATTTTGGAATCCTGAGAAATTGACTAAAAATGTTGACTAGGACACTTACGCCAGACTGGGTGCTTAGTCCCAGTTTTGAGAAAACTTTCTGGAATAGGAATCTGCCAAATAGGTATCCAAAAATGTAGAAACCACTTTTCAAGCCTAGAAGCGGGACTAATCCACTAGTAGTGCCGAATTAGTCCACCTACATATTTTTATGAATTATTGACCACTTTTCAACACCTATTTCTTTGACAAATCTTCCTACAAATTCGGTAAACACACATGCAAAGAGGGAAAAATGGTTAAAGGTTAGAGTATAGGGATTTTCCTTGGTCAAATCCCACTTTGGTAATCAAACCCTTGATAATGAAATGAAATGGAAAGAGAAAGATAAATAAACAACATGCAATTTCATAAACTTATCGAACCCTTGATGTGTAGATATGAAGATATGCAATGAAGTGCTCCAATGGATGACTTGATTGTGCTTAGATTGCTTGAATGCTTGTAAGATTGAATGCTTAATGAGTGCAAGAGATTAGAATATTCTAGGAGATATGAGATGAAAAATGAGGAGAAAAACCCTTATTTATACTTGTTCTTACTAAATTTCCCAAAAATAACACATCACAAGCCGACCTCAAGGGTTAGAGGACAAAATCTCGCCAAGAAATTGAAATAATTTTGAGTTTTGTGCCAAAAAGGACTAAGTCACCCCTATTGGTGACTTAGTCCCACTTAAGCAAATTAAGTGGGTGTTGGGAATTACGGGGAATTAAATGTTGTCCAATGGGAATATCCTAAAAAACACACTTAAAAATGGAAAGAAATTGTATTAAGGGTTCATTTAAACATGAGAAAGGGTTGAATTAGTGATGAAAAGTCTAGAAAAGTGTGAAAGTGGGTTACAACACTTCACAACACTTTGAAATAAGACTTGGTAAGTGATACAAAGGAGATATTTAGGTGAATTATAATAAAAGTGTCCTAGAAAAGTGTGAATGTGGGTTACAACACTTCACAACACTTTTACAAGACATCCTAGAAGTCTTAATGATTCACAAGGGTTCAAGACCTAATGTGAACATGTTGGCCACATTACAACATTAAATCTGGGAAAAATCAAGCCAAAGTCCACTAGAAGGGCTCCAACATGAAAAAGTAGAAGGGTTACTTTTTTCATGTCCATAGTTAGCCCCCACTTTAGTGAGAGGGTGAACCTGCTTCAAACTCACACTAAAGTAGTTGATCATGCAACCAAGAGGAGTCCAAATGCACTAATTCTTGATGAGATGAGATAAGAATAATAAATAGGGATGATCAAGTGATGGAGCTTCCAAAATTTTGTAGAATTTTCTCATTTCCCCATGGGCTTAGTCTCCATTTTAAATCCTTGTCCCCATGAATGAGTAGGGTTTTATTTGCAAAGGTATTCAAATGTTATAATTGCAAGTTGACTTGCTCTGTCAGTCACTGATTTCTTAAGTCACCTTTTAATCCATATTTGCATGTTTGTTTACCGACCCCTCTAGCTCAAAGCACCGATCATCATTTTTTCCATCAACTTTAGCCTTTTCCCTAAGTTGGATCTTAAATTATGTCGGTGAATTAAACTTAACTCATTCACCCTCAAAGGTCATGTCACCATCGACTTAACTGAGTCATTTCTATTAAATTCTTATATTTTATGGAGTGCAGGTTTTGAGATTTGAGGATCTGGGATGAGATCTTAGCCATACCCCACCAGCTCGCAGGTGGTAAGTGTTGGTGGGTTAAAAGTAGCGAAGCTAGTGAAATAAGGATGTGTGTCCTTGTACGATCATGAGACCCACTCCCCACTACCATGCCCATGGTCCGACGCCTTCAAAAAATGACTGAGATCAAATATGTGGAATGATCTTCACCATTCCTTACAGTTTGCTGGGAGAAAGTGAATGCCAGTTAAGACTAGCTAGATCAGCGAGATCTCGACACCTGTCTTGATCTATTCAGTTTATTGAAAGGGTGGAGCCTACTGATATAGAGACTATCATCCAAGACAGATGAACATCATTGGCCAAGAACACATCAATGAAGCACTACTAGAATTCAAAGATGGTCAACCTAATGCCAACCACTTGATTCACCATCCAAGCAAAAGATCAATGACCTATATTCAAAGCCAATAAATGGCACATGATAGTCATTTTACTATGCAACCATCACACATGAATGGCCAGATTTCTATAGGGGTGATCAAATTGATCTCCATGCATGTGAAGATTTAATTACAGGAAATCATGAAGTGCAATCTACAGACTTTCATGCACTTGCAAACGAAACGGTGATAATACACCTACCCATGAATTTCCCACTTCACGCGTGTGCTTTTTCTCATGCAATATCGGTAATCGATAACATCATCTCAATAAATAGAAGTGAATGAGTTGTTATTCTTGTCATAGCAACTAAGTAGCTAAGTCCTTAGATTGTTGTAGAGAGTGAAGATCAAGAGTGTTCTTGTGACTACAAAAAGAGCAGGTATGGCTCCACGTCGATTCCAGTGCGAAGATCTTCTAGGCTTCACTCTCAGAAGCCTTATAGTGAAGGTCTTGGACATGAATAGAGCATTCATGTGGATACCAAGGAGAGATAACCTTCACCAGTGATGGTTAGATGTGGCCAAAAATTGTGGATACAGGTTGGGATCTCAAAGGAGATGGAGATAAAAAGAGACGAAGCTACTAGGACTTCCAGTAGAACTCGACGAAAGCTCCGATATGGCCATGGTTTGTTCGGCTAAAAAAATTATTCTATCAGCCTTACCGACAACCCATCAAAAATTAAGAAAAAGAATAAATCCAACTACCACCAGTATCTGGTGACTATGGGCTGAGCTGTGTCATTTGAGGCAGGAGTGTTGTCTATCCCTCCTCTAGTGGTTCGAACTTCGAGTGGAAGAGAAATTCTTGTGGAAGATAAGGACAATGTCGAGGAAGGTGTCAAAGTCTCTCCCATGACCCTTGCTGTTACTCAGACCGGCTATGTGTACCGGGTGTGCGCGTTGATGGAAAAAGGTTTGTTGGTGTATGAAATGAAGGTGGTGGTAAATAATTTTTTGTGTTGTTAAATAATTTTTGGGTTGTCATTTTCTCATCTTGCGTGCGTGGCATAATTTTGAGGTGTTGGAAGGTGACAATGTGCCCTCGTGGCATCATAGATTTTGGTGCTTTTTCTCACCTCATGATGGATGAATATTTTGGTGGTACTTTTCTTCTTCTTCTTGGTGACTATGATGATTTTGGCTTTTCCCCGTGTCTAACAAAATTGTCATATGGGGATTTTCTGAAATGCAGTCGAAATGAAGAATAAAATGAAAACTTGGTATATAAATTGAATTTGAGCTAGTGGCTTGTTCTACTCCCTTGTCTTATAAAGGGTAATTCAAAGCTCATTTGATGGGGATGAAAATTTTGGTTAGGTTTTGAGTCAGGTGCATATGGGTAGAACGCTAGGAATAGAAAATAAGGAATAGAATAGATAGCTTGTTTTTGAGCTTTCGGAAGAACACGTGCAATTGTATTAAATTGTTCTATAGATATGACTAATAAATATGAGTAAATGATAATTCTAAAATATTTTCTCTCCTTATGTGAATTTGTGTGAGTTTTGAGTGAAATTTTAATGGTATTTTCATTCTTCTTTGAACATCTGTTCGAATGTATATCTCCTTTTCTGATTTGATTCAAGCAATCAATTAAAATGCTTAAATGGGGTCTTAAATTTATAATTATTTACAAAGGATTTGATAAGTAGTTATGTATCAGAAAGAGTGAACTCCATAATGCAAATTTGTTGTGAGAGTAGTCCATTCCATCAAATTTTAAAGTCATTTCTATGTTACTGGTTCTTGTGTATGTGACTCCAATGCCCAATGTAACAAGGCACTGGTCTATTCCTTAACAATTTACCCAAAGGGTTAATCAAATAGCTGTCTAATGACTGACCCAAAGTCAGGATTCAAATTCACTTTAAAATTCATTAATCTTAACGCATGTATTTGTCAATTATCATGTAGGATGCCTTTGTTTTGATGAAATGGCAAGAAATTTACTTAAAGATTATCCAATCTTGTGGTAATTGTTGCATAATTATCCCTCACTCAAACTGATCTATGAAAATGAGATGTCCTATAAAGCATATTCCCAAACAAACACAATAGGAACACCCTCCTTGGCCCCACATAGCCTAAAGTGTAGAAGATCTTAGTCTTTAACTGAATCTTGTTAGTTGGCCAATCATTTCAGGGGTCTTGAGCATAGGAATTGGCTATCCCTTAGAGATTCCTTAGGTGCATTAGAAAACACCAACATAATGGAGATTCTACTATGGATGCATTTAGATGTTTGGTTGCAAATTGCCTTGTCATAGAGTCATTCAGATCTTGAAGAATCGAGCCTTAAAATTCATTACATAGAGTCATATTATTTTCCATTTTGAATTTAGTATGTTTGAGTACCTTTGTTCAGATAATTGAGAAGTTCTAGGACCTAGAAATGATTTAGTTGCAATGAAGATCAAAGGATCTGAGTGTGATTATGTTGTTGGAGAAGACCCAGAATGAGATTTACCCTTAAAATAACTTCATGCTCTTGAAGTTGATTCCTTTGTGCAAGGAGGTGGTGACTCTGTCTGAAGAACCATTCTGATTGTGGAGAAGATTTCCAGATTTGTAGAATTTGCAGTCAAGAAGAAATGATAATAGCTACTACAAATTTCCATGTATTCTCATAAATCTACAAAGCATATTACTTTGTTTGAAAGAAGTTTATGAGAAATGGACAAGAATTTAGATCATAAGTGATTCCCTATTAGATGGATTTGCATTAAGATAGGGAATAATAGTAGTTCTTTTCATACTTCTTATGTGCAAATTTTGTAATTATCCAAGAAGTATGCAATTCTATTGAGCCCTACCTTTTAGAATATTTCCCTATAGAGCATCCAGTAAAGGTATGTAGGGTAAAGAAGCTGTATCATTCCCTCAAAGGTATTTTATTATTGAAAGGTATATGTTGTTGGTTTTTAATGGTATTAGTGGTTTCCCTAATCTAATTCCTTAAAATGTTAGGAAATATTTTCCCAAATTCACAGGGAAAAGTTTAGAATAAACCTCTAAACATTTGCAAACATTCATGGATGTTATGGGGGATTATGAGGTGAATCATGAAGATGTTGTCATGAAGCTTTTTGTTCAATCCTTGAAGGATGATGCCAGGGATTGGTATTCATATTTTCCAGCAGGTTCCATATTTTCATGGAACTAGTTCATGACAAGCTTTGTTGAACAATTCAATGAAAGGGTGAATCCAAGTGTGGTAAGGAATTTTTTTATGGAAATCCATATAAATGAAAGGGAATTAGTTCCTATTTTCAACCTCCAATTTGCAAAGGAAATCAAGGAAATTCCAGAAGATATAAGGCCAAGTGATGTAAAATGTTTGATTGTATATCTAGTAGCATTTGACAAGAATATGAGCTTCTTATTGAGATAGAAGGATCCCACAATACTACACCAGGCACATCAAATTGCTATTGATATCAAGAATAATTTGAGGTATGCAATGATGAGAGGATCTATGAATGCTAGTAGTAATTCTAGCAATGTTCAAAATTATGAACCAAGTAGATCAGAAGGTAAAAGGGTTTGTCAAGGAGGGGATCTCATAGATGTCATATCCACTTTACTCCCAAGAAATGCAGAATGTGAGAAAGCATCAACTTCACATCAACGAAGTACATGAAGGTTTGACATAGTTTTTTCTATCAGGAAGTTACATGAAATAAGGAGACATGCAAATGAGTCTCCATATGACTTATATTCAAGATTCTTGGATGTTTTGATGGAGATACCCAAGAGTTTTAGGCCTAGTGATCTAATGTGCATCAATTTGTTTTGTGAGGCATACATATCAAGATCAAGCCAATGGTCTGAGGATCAAAAGCCTCATGGCCTTGATCAAGTAGTAGATTGGATAAATGTTGTGGAAAGCATTGATCACGGTCGTAATCTCTTATCTGCTTCCCAGAGTAGGGGTAATGGATACCATGTTGAAGAAAATCAAAGGATAGGATTGTCAGATCCAAGAGAAGCATCGGTGTCAGAACAATTGACCGTTGAATGTTGTCATTTCTCTAGCCACCTAGAAGTAGATGCATGTAGTAGTGAAGAGGATGAAGATACATAATATGAAAAAAAGGAGGTGGTGCCTAATTATCTTCCTTGGGATGTCATAAGCTGTGAGAAAACACAAGAGTGCAAGGTGAAACCTCACAAGTTGATTTAGCTAGCATCCATCATGCACCATTCAATGAAGGGAATACACTTGTTCTCAATGATATGGTACAAATGAGGAACCAAAATGAGGAGATCGAATTTGGGAAATCTACCGTTGAATATGATCCTTCATATGAAGTGGAGATGGAATCCTTTGCTTCTAGTAGGGGGTATGTTAATAGCCTTGAAGGGGTATGTTTTTTAGGCAATGATAAATTCTCCTCATTTGAAGAGTTCTCTGAATATGGGTCAATTATTGCAAATAGAAATACTGAGGAGGATGTTGAGATTGTCTCTCTTTGTTCCTTAAGTGGCTGCACTGATTTTGACTACACTTATAATCTAAGTTATTGGCATCATGACTTTAAAGATGATGAGATACATCCAATTAATCTATGGAAAAATATTTTATTTGATAAAGATGCCTTCAATGATGAGGTTGAAAATGACAATCCCCATTGGTGTAGGAGCAATCCTCTTTTTGAGGATACCTCTAATGAGTAATAGACAAGTACTACCAATGGATGTGTTGTGAATGGTCCGTATAAATATCAAAGTGATGTTGATGTAGGTCATTTTGTCAATGAAGATGTCACTTCTAACTTGTTGAATTCCCAATTGCATGGAGGGTGTGGGGATATCGATATAAATAAAGATATCTATTAGTATGTGACTGAACAAATGCTACTTGAAAAGTGTGCCTCATATTTCTTGGAACCTAAGTATGACAATAGCTTGCATGGTGTAGAAGCTCATAAATATGATGTCATCTCAGAATATAGTGTGGATATACAAGAGGATGCACATGGTTGAATTGACTCTCCTATGGTGAAGGGTTGTGTACTTGAAAAGAAAACTAAAATGTCAGTTACTCATGTTCCATAGGATGATTGTATAGATATTCCAACAACATTGTCTTATGTTGAGAAGATGCTTGATGATTCTGCAGAATCTATAAATATTGCAGCATTTTTTCACCCATGTGAGGTGAAATCCAAAGACATGGGTAACCATGAAAGTAATACAAGGCAATATGAAGCTGCAGTGGAGTTCTTTGTGGACACTCCTTATCTGATGGATTTGATTATGGAACTTCTTTCACCTCACGAGGTTAACACCGGTGGTAAGCATGCTGAAAATAGACCTAATCATGCTTTCTTTCCTGAATTCACTAAGGACTGGCCCAGTTTGAGCCAGAGTGTCTATGATGTTTATAAGTTTAATGAGCAAGTAGAATATGATTGTACACCTCATGACAATATGGAGTATGAAGGATTCACTTCCTTGGTTCAATTTTATGAGCTTGTAAATGAGAGGGACAAATGTGGTAGTGTTACTTCAAGTATTATAGGCAGTGTTCGTCATGATGATGCTAATAACTTGGGACTACATGATGCTCATGTAAACTTACTGCAAGTAAAACAAGCCAAGGTCTTTGATAGAGGAAAGAATTTTCCTTGAATTTTGGGGGCCTGGGGCCTCCACCTTGTGGAAATAATTCACAATGTATATTCTAAAAGTAGTGTAGATATGTTGGTCTGATTTGTTTACTTCCTGTTGGGTCTGCTTGCCTAGTCTGGGTGAGTTTCTTGGTTTTGGTCTTCTACCCTAGTCTGCTTCAACCAAATATTTTGTCCTCACCATACCCACTAGGAGAATGTGTCCCCGAGCATGAGCCACTGATGGAGCTTCTAAAATTTTGCAGAATTTTCTCATTTCCCCATGGGCTTAGTCTCCATTTTAAACCCTTGTCCCCACAAATTAGTAGGTTTTTATTTGCAAAGGTATGCAAATTTTATAATCGCAAGTTGACCTAATCTGTTGGTCACCTATTTCTTAAGTCATCTTTTAATCCATATTTGCATGTTGGTTTACCGACCCCTCTAGCTCGAAGCACCAGTCATCATTTTTTCCATTGACTTTAGCCTTTTCCCTAAGTCAGATCTTAAATTATGTCAGTGACTTAAAGTTAAGTCATTCACCCTGAAAGGTCATGTCACCACCAAATTAACCAAGTCCTTTCTATTAAATTCTAACATTATATGGAGTGCAAGTTTTGAGATTCAAGGATCCAGGATGAGATCTTAGCTGTACCCCACCAGCTTGTGGGCGGTAAGTGCCGACGGGTTAAAAGCAGTGAGGCTGGTGAAATAAGGATGTGTGTCCTTGTATGATCATGGGACCCACTCCCCACTACCATGCCCATGGTCCAATGCATTCAACAAAAGACTATGATCAAATCTTGGGAATGATATTCACCGTTCATTGCTAGCTCGTTAGGAGAAAGTGAATGTTAGTTAAGACTAGAGAGATTGGCGAGATATTGACACCTGTCCTGATATATTCAGTTTGTGAAAAGGGTGGAGCCCACTGACATAGAGACTATCATCTGAGATGGATGAACATCATTGGATGAGAACACATCAATGAACCCCCATTGGAATTCAAAGATGGTCAACCTAATGCCAACCACTTGATTCGCCATCTAGGAAGATCAATGGCCTATATTCAAAGTCGATAAATGTCACGTGATAGCCATTTTACTCTACAACCATCACACATTAATGACCAAATTTCTACAGGAGTGATCAAATTGATCTCCATGTGTGTGAAGATATGATTGCAAGAAATCATGGAGTGCAATATGTAGAATTTCATGCACTTGCAAATGAAACAGTGATAATACACCTACTAGCGAATTGCCCACTTTGCACATGTGATTTTTCTCATGTAGTATCGGTAATCGATAGCATCATCTCAATAAAAAGAAGTGAATGAGTTGCTATTCTTGTCATAGTAACTAAGTAGCTAAGTCCTTAGATTGTTGCAGAGAGCGAAGATCAAGAGTGTGCTTATGATTGCAAAATGAGTAGGTATGGCTCCACGTCAATTCCAGTGTGAAGACCTTCTAGGCTTCAACCTTAGAAGCCTCACTGTGAAGGTCCCAGACATGAACAAAGCATTCATGTGGATACCAAGGAGAGAGAACCTTCAATATTGATGGTTAGATGTGGCCACAAACTATGGAACTAGGCTAGGAGCTCAAAGGAGATGGAGATAAAAAGAGACAAAGTTATTAGGCCTTCCGACAGAACTCGATGAAAGCTTCAATATGGCCATGGCTGATTCGGTCAACAAAATTATCCTATCGACCTTACTGACAACCCATCAGAAATCGATACAAAGATTGACTCCAACTACTGCCTGTATTTGATGACTATGGGTTGAGCTGTGTCATCTAAGGAAGGAGTGTTGTCTATCCCTCCTCTGGAAATTCAAACTCTGAGTGGAAGAGACATTGCTGTGGCAGACAAGGACAAGGTCGAGGAAGGTGTCGAAGTCTCTTCCCTAACCCTTGCTATTACTCAGAGTGGTCATGTGTATCGGGGTGTGTGCATTGATGGAAAAATGTCTGCTGGTGCATGAAATGAAGGTGGTGGTAAATAAATTTGTGTGTTGTTAAATGATTTCTGGGTTTTTGTTTGCTCATCTTGTGTGCGTGGCATAATTTTGAGGTGTTGGAAGGTGATGGTGTACCCTCGTGGTGTCACAGGTTTTGGTGCTTTTTCTCACCTCAAGATGGATGAAGATTTTGGTGGTACTTTGCTTCTTCTTCTTGGTAGCTATGATGATTTTAGCTTTTCCCCATGTCTAACAATATTGTCATTTGGGGATTTTGTGAAATGCAGTCGAAATGAAGAATGAAATGAAAACTTGGTATCTAAATTGAATTTGAGCTAGTGGCTTGTTCTGCTCCCTTGTCTTATAAAAGGGAATTCAAAGCTCATTTGATGGGGATGAAAATTTATGTTAGGTTTTGAGTCAGGTGCACATGGGTAGAACACTAGGAATATAAAAGAAGGAATAGAATAAATAGCATTTTTTGAGCTTTTGGAAGAACATGTGCAATTATCTTAAATTGTCTGTAGTTATGACTGATAAATATGAGTAAACGATAATTCAAAAATAGTCTCTCCTTATGTGAATTTGTGTGAATTTGAGTGAAATGTTAATGATTTTTTCATTCTTATTTGAACATTTGTTCGAATGTATGTCTCCTTTTCTGCTTTGATTCAAGCAATCAATTAAAATGCCTAAATGGGGTCTTAAATTTATAATTATTTACAAAGGATTTGATAAGTAGTTATGTATCAGAAAGAGTGAGCTCCATAATGCAAATTTTTTGTGAGAGTAGTCCATTCCATCAAATTTTAAAGTCATTTATGTGTTATTGGTTCTTGTGTATGTGACTCCAATGCCCAATTTAACAAGGAACTGGTCAATTCCTTAATAATTCACCTAAAGGGTTAATCAAAAAATTGTCTAATGACTGACCCAAAGTCAGGATTCAAATTCACTTTAAAATTCATTAATCTTAATGCATGTATTTGTCAATTATCATGTAAGATGTCTTTGTTTTAATAAAAGGGTAAGCAGTTTACTTAAAGATTATCCAATCTTGTGGTAATTGTTTCATAATTATCCTTCACTCAAATTGATATGTGAAAATGAGATGTTCTAAAAAGAATATTCCCAAATGAACACAATAGGAACACCCTCCTTGGCCCCACATAGCCTAAAGTGCATAAGATCTTAGTCTTTAACTGAATCTTGTTAGTTGGCTAGTCATTTCAAGGGTCATGAACATAGGAATTGGCTATCGCTTAGAGATTCCTTAGATGCATTGGAAAACATCAACAATCAAGCCCCCAGGATCATGATCCCATGGAAAATCAAACATGAACATAAAGGGAACACACAAGATGATGGGAAAGGATGAGAGAAAGCTTTGATCAGCTGTCCAACTCATTTTGGATTAGATCTAGGCTACTTGTTTGAGAAAAAGAAAAATGTGTACTCACTCTAGGGTGATGAAACTTATGGTTGTCCATCGGGTGATAAGGCCTAATTATACTCACTCTAGGGCAATGAAACTTCTAGTTGTCCACGGGGTGAGAAGGTCCAAAAGGTGAGAAACATAGACTCAGTTGGTATGTACTCACACAAACAGGTGGCTATGGGAAAATGTGTGCCTTAGAATGGGCTTTCCCACTCAACCATATTAAAGTTATACCTCTTGATAACTTTAATAAGCTGCCACAAAGGATAATGTCGGTTCATTCTTTATGATACAAGGAAAGCTTTGTATGCTTAGAACTCATGAAAAAATAGGATGGCATGATAGGAATGCAAGTTGTGTTATGCAAGGTGGCCATGTAAATGCAAATTGTAAAAAGAAATGTTCAAATGAGTCTTGTTGAGTTATGTGAGGTCTATAACTTAGGGAACATTATGTCTAATGTCTCCAAGAGAGGACCAATCAAAGGAAAGAATATTCACAACTTAGGGGATGTAGTGCGCCACATTAGGCCACCAAGAGGAATGTAATATGCTAAGATAGATCACACTTATGAAGGACACTACACTGAATGCCATCCACAAATTGACAAATGGATAGTGTGAAGTAAGAAGGCTGCACTAAGAATCAAGAAAAAGAAAAATGCAAATGAATAATACCAACGTATGCCTACAATTTAAAGGGATTTCTACACACCATTCCGTGAGAAATTACTTTAAAGTAGTGAATAAAAAATGCAAGCAAGAAAGAAGACATGAAAGCCAACTTGGAAAGCCCCTATGCCAAGTCACACATTTCCGAGTAAGGCTACATCATGTAAAGGAAAAGAAAAAAAGAAAGGGGGTTGACGCCAAAAAGAAATACACCAAAAAAATAAGGGATATATGGATTTGGTATCAGTAGATCATGTTCATTTCTGAAATGTTTTATGAAAGAGATCAAAATTGTCATCATTCCCCAAATAAATAAAACTAGAAGAATGACACAAAGAGAGCTAAAAAAAGAAAAAAAAGTCTATTTTTGGTCAACATGGAAGAGACATTGCGGTCTCAACACTTTGCATCGTCCCCAAAAGGGAAACACAAGAAAAAAAGAAATGAAAAGGAAAAAGAAAAAGAAAAGCTTTTGGGTCAACATGAAGGAGACATGTCGGTCTCAATTCCCTGTATCATCCTTATGGGATGATAGGATAACAATCGGTATCAGTGAAGTGATACTTGCTCAGTATGTCGTTCAATGTCTGACATTCATCAGTGCGATGGCCAAGATCATGATGATATTTACAATAAGGGATATTGGAATCTTTAGGATAGATAACCAACCTATTCATAGGTGGTAATAAAATGAGACAATTGTTTAAAAGCATTTGGAGTTTCTTTTCACATTCAGGTGGTGGATGGAGAGGAAACTTGAGTTTTTTCAATTTGTAAGATTGTTTTTGTTTACTAGATTCTCCTTTTTCATGGATGGAAGGAGGAAGATTACCCATGGGGATCCCAACATCCTTGTTAGTGGAATCATGTAAAGGTTGTTCGCTTGGAAGAAGGACATTCAAGTCAGGAGGGGAATCAAATATTACCATGTCGTCATTGTGAAGTCTCCAATATTCAAAAGGAGGCTTGTTATCATGAGGAGGATATTCATATCCTAGCACTATTGTGTTTTCATCTATTGTTTGTTGTTCTAAAAGTTGGTGAATGTTATGTTCGGTTGTTGTGTCACATCCTTGTTTCCTTAAGATGGTAAAACCCTTGCCATAATTTTCTTCAAGGTTGATTAGTATGCTCGTAACTTTGTGATCATAAAATGGTTGAGGATGTGGTTGTGTAGAAGAACTAGGTCCACCCATTGGAGGGAACTTAGGTCCTTAGTTCATTTCAGGATGTAGATAACCAAATGTATCAGGGAGTACAACAGTAGGAAGGTTTTGTGACTTCATGGAAGGGTAAAAGGCTACATTGTTTTCAAGGTTTTCAAGGAATTCATTTAAGAAATTATTCATGCTATAATAATATCCTCCAATGATTTCAAAAAAATGAAGAGGACATTCATGAGGATTTGATGGAGCATGAGGAAGCTCAATGTCATTAGGATCATAGCTAAAGGCACAACTTGACATGTTAATGAAGGATTTTAGTGAGTTCCAAAACTTATTAAAGAAAAAGCCATTATGAAAGGAAATTAAATGTAATAAACATAAAATTTGAGAAGTATGACATAATGTAGGAATAGAAAACAAAAATTCTAGAAATACCCAGAAAATGCCATAAATTATATAGTGCAAAATATGCTGGAGGACTGAGTCACCAGTGTGGCGATTTAGTCCTAGTGAGGTTTTTTGTGATTTTTTAGAAATTTTGAATGCAATTTTATGTCTTCCGGATGCACAAATGAAACTAGAGTATGAAAATGCATAATTTTTGTTATTTTTCAATGCAAAAATGATGCAAAAATGCAAGCTATTTGAGCTTTTCACTAATGCAATTTTGAAAACCCTAGGATGCAATTTAATCAATGCAATATCTAATGCAATGCAAATGAAACCTAGGATTCACTCAAAATCAGAAGTGAATATAGTCAAAAGTTGGGTTCATCAAAATCTGGACAATGATTTTGGGTTGCCCACACTTGCTTTAGCTCCTTCTAGGGTTTTCCACCTAGAAGGAGAAAGGGGGAAGTGAATGGGGTCCAAAATGCAAATTTCTGCACTCAAGATTAATGCAAATGAGATGTAATGTGTCTAATTATGATTTAATAATGCACTGATCTAAAAAGAAAATGATTTAATGACGCAAAACCTAAGAAATGCAAAATGATAGAAAACACACTGTGATATGCAAAAATGCCTAAAAATGCAAGTAAATGATGAAATAACACAATGAAGGTGGAGAGGTGCACCTAGAATCTGAAATATGATGTTGAGAGATTCTGGAATCCTATGAAATTGACTAAAAATATTGACTAAGACACTTACGCCAGGCTAGGCGACTTAGTCCCAATTTTGGGAAAGCTTACCAGAACAAGAATCTGCCAAATGGGTATCCAAAAATGCAAAAACCACTTTTTAGGCCTAGAAGTGGGACTAATCCACCAGTAGTGGCAACTTAGTCCACCTACATATTTCTAGAATCTTGGGATAGGATCATGTAGCTTCAGGTCTGCACTTGCTTTTTTGGCAGCTGTCCACTCTTGATTCTATAGAAAACAGGATAAAAAGTGTCTCCAAGCTTCAATTAGGGTTATGTTGACTTGAATGACTTCGATGAATTCTTTTCTACTTTTCAACACCTATTTCTTTGAAAAATCTACCTACAAAGTCTACAAACACGCATGCAGAGAGGGAAAAATGGTTAAGGGTTAGAGTATAGGGATTTGCCTTGGTCAAATCCCACTTTGGTAATCAAACCATTGATAATGAAATAAAATGGAAAGAGAAAGAAAAATAAACAACATGCAATGTCATAAACTTACCAAACCCTTGATGTGTAAATATGAAGATGTGCAATGAAGTACTCCAATGGATGACTTGATTGTGCTTAGATTGCTTGAATGCTTAATGAGTGCAAGAGATTAGAAGATTGTAGGATATAGTAGATGAAAAATGAGGAGAAAAACCCTTATTTATACTTTTTCTTACTAAATTTATCAAAAATAACACATCAGAGGCCGACCTCAAGGGTTAGAGGAAAAAATCCTGCCAAGAAATTGAAATAATTTTGAGTTTTGTGCCAAAAAGGACTAAGTCGCCCCTTTTGGTGACTTAGTCCCACTTAAGAAAATTAAGTGGGTGTCAGGAATTATGGGGCATTAAATGTTTTCCAATGGGAATATCCTCAAAAATACACTTAGAAATAGCTAGAAAATGTATTAAGGGGTCATTTAAACATGAGAAAGGGTTGAATTAGTGATTTCAAGTCTAGAAAAGTGTGAAAGTGGGTTACAACACTTCGCAACACTTTGTAATAAGACTTCATAAGTGATGAAAAGGAGATATTTAGGTGAATTATAATAAAAGGGTCCTATAAAAGTGTGAAAGTGGGTTACAACACTTCACAAAACTTTTACAAGACATCCTATAAGTCTTAATGATTCACAAGGGTCCAAGACCTAATGTGAACGTGTTGGCCACATTACAACATTAAATCTGGGAAAAATCAAGCCAAATTCCACTAGAAGGGCCCAAACATGAAAAAATTAGAAGTGTTAATTTTTCTGTGTCCACAATTAGCCCCCACTTTAGTGAGAGGATGAACCTGCTTCAAACTCGCACTAAAGTAGCCGATCATGCAACCAAGAGGAGTTTGAATTCACTAATGCTTGATGAGATGAGATAACAATAATCAAGAGGGATGATCAAGCCCCCACGATCATGATCCCATGGCAAATGAAACATGAATACAAAGGGAAAATACAATATGATGGGAAAGGATGAGAGAAAGCTTCGATCATCTATCCAACTCGTTGTGGATTAGATCTAGGCTGCTTGTTTGAGAAAAAGAAAAATGTGTACTCACTCTGGGGAGACAAAACTTATGGTTTTCTGTTGGGTGATAAGGCCCAATTATACTCACTCTAGGGCCATGAACTTCTGTTGTTCGTGGGGTGAGAAGGCCCAAAAGGTGAGAAACACATGCTCGGTTGGTATGTACTCACACAAAGAAGTGGATATGGGGAAAATTCGTGCCTCAGAATGGGCTTCCCCACTCAACCATATTAAATTTATACCTCCTGATAACTTTAATAAGGTGCCACAAAGGATAATATTGGTTTGTGCTTTATGAGAGAAGCAAAGCTTTGTATGCTTAGAACTCATGAACAACAGGATGGCACCATAGGCATGCAAGTTGTGTTATGCAAGGTGGCCATGTAAATGAAAATTGTAAAAAGAAATGTTCAAATGAGTCTTGTTGAGTTCATGCGAGATCTATAACTTAGGGAACATTATGTCTAATGTCTCCAAGAGAGGACCGATCGAAGGATAGAATATTTTCAACTTAGGGGATGCAGTGTGTCGTATCAGGCCACCACAAGGAATATAATATGCTAAGATAGATCACACTAATGAAGGAAACTACACCCATTGTCATCCATAAAGTAACAAACACATTGTATGAAGTAAGAAGGTTGCACTAAGAACCATGAAAAATAAAAATTAAAATGAATAATTCCAATGTATGCTCCCACTTTAAAGGAATTGCTACACACCGTTCTATGAGAAATTACTTTAAATTAGCGAATGAAAAATGCAAGCAAGAAAGAAGACATGAGAGCCAACTTGGAAAGCCCCTATGCAAAGTCATATGTTTCTGAGTAAGGCTACGCCATGTAAAGGAGAAGAAAAAAAGAAAGGGGGTTTCCCCAAAAAAGAAACATGCCAAAAACATAAGGGATTTATGGATTTTGGGTCAGTATGTTCATTGCTGCAATGTTTTTATGAAAGAGCTTGGAACTGTCATCATTCCCCAAATACATAGAACTAGAAGAATGACACAAAGAGAGAAAAAAAAAGAAAAAAAAAGTCCATTTTGTGTTAACATGGAAGAGACATTGTGGTCTCAACACTTTGCATTGTCCCTAAAAGGGAAACATAAGGGAAAAAGAAATGAAAAGGAAAAAGAAAAGGAAAAGCTTTTGGGTCAACATGAAGGAAACATGTAGGTCTCAATGCCTTACATCTTCCCCAAAAGGAAAATACAAGAAAATACAAAGTAAAAGGATCGATTGGGTCAACATGGAAGAGAAATAGGGAATCTCTATGCTTTGCGTCATCTCCAAAAGGAAAAAACAAGAGTGAAAAAGAAAATGTAAAAGACATTTTGGGTCAACATGGAAGAGACATAGGGCATCTCAAAACTTTGTGTCATCCCCAAAAGGAAAACACAAAACAAAAGTGAAAGGAAAAAGGAAAATGTACAAAATATAGAATAATAGAGGTACAAATAGAGGAAGGACATGAAGAGAGATAGAACATCAAATGCATGTTATGGGGGAAAATGATACGCACACGCAAGCGAAGAAAACAAAAAGAAAATTTAAAGTCTAGTAATGCAAATGTAGGTCACACATCAAACAAGTCATCCACCTCCCAATCTAAGTGGGTATAAGCAGAAGATGAATAATGTATCCAAGGGACAAGGACAAATGCATTACGAGGGAAATGCTAACAAATTCATGCCCACACTGAGTGTAAGGCAAGAATGAGCCAAGATGGAGGATGGGAAGGACCATGCAATAGTGAGAATGGAAAATTCTACAACTATTGCATGGTAAGGGTATAGGGTACTTATGGGATGATAGGATAATAGTCAGTATTAGTGAAGTGATACTTGCTAAGTATGTCCTTCAATGTCCGACATTCATTAGTGCGATGGCTAGGAACATGATGATATTTACAATAAGGGACATTGGAATCTTTAGGACAGATGACCATTCTATTCATAGGTGGTAATAGAATGAGACCTCTATTTACAATTCTGGTGGTGGATGGAGAGGAAACTTGAGTTTTTTCAATTTGTAAGGTCATTTTCCTTTACTAGATTCTCCTTTTTCATGGATGGAAGGAGCAAGAGGACCCATGGGGATCCCAACATCCTTGTCAGTGGAGTCATGTAAAGGTTGTTCTTTTGGAAGAAGGACATTCAAGTTAGGAGGGGAACCAAAGATTACCATTTCATCATCATGAAGTATCCAATATTCAAAATGAGGCTTGTTATCATGAGGAGGATCTTCATATCCTAGCCCTGTTGTGTTTCCATCTACTGGTCATTGTTCTAAAACTTGGTGAATGTCATGTTCGGTTGTTGTGTCACATCCTTGTTTGCTTAAGATGGTAAAACCCTTGCCATAAGTTTCTTCAAGGTTGATTGGTATGTTCGTAACTTTGTGATCATAAAATGGTTAAGGATGTGGCTGTGTAGAAGAACTAGGTCCACCTATTAGAGGGAACTTAGGTCCTTCATTCATTTTAGGATGTAGATAACCAAATGTATCAGGGGGTGCAATAGTAGGAAGGTTTTGTGACTTCATGGAAGGGTAAAAGGCTGCATTGTTTTCAAGGTTGTCAAGGAATTCATTTAATAACTTATTCATGCTATCATCATCTTCTCCAATGATATCAACAACATGAGGAGTTGATGGAGCATGAGGAAGCTCAAGGTCATTAGGATCGTAGCCATAGGCACAATTTGACATGTCCACTAAGGATTTTATTGAATGGCAAAATTGATTAAAGCAAAAAGCCATGATGAAAGGAAATTAAATGTAATAAACAACAAATTTTAAAAGTATGACATAATGCAGGAACAAAAAACATAAATTCTAGAAATACCCAAAAAATGCTAGAAATTATAGTGCTAAATATGCAGGAGGATTAAGTCACCCAATGTGGTGATTTAGTCCCAGTGAAGAATTTTTTGTGATTTTTTAGAAATTTTTAACACAATTTTATGTCTTTTGGATGCACAAATGCAACTACAATATGAAAATGTAGAATTTTTGTTGTTTTTCAATGCAAAAATGATGCAAAAATGCAAGTTATTTGAGCTTTTCACTAATGCAATTTTGAAAACCTTGGGATGCAATTTAATCAATGCAATATCTAATACAATGCAAATGAAACCTAGGATGCACTTAAAATCAGAAGTGAATATGGTCAAAAGTTGGGTTCACCAAAATGTGGACAAGGATTTTGGGTTGCCCACACTTGCTTTAGCTCCTTCTAGGGTTTTTCACCTAGAAGGAGAAAGGGGGAATTGAATGGCATCCAAAATACAAATGTCTAAACTCAATATTAATGTAAATGAGATTTAATGTGTCTAATTATGATGTACTAATGCACTGATCTGAACAAAAAATGACTTAATGATGTAAAATCTAAAAAATGCAAGTAAATGATGAAATAACAGAATAGAAGTGGAGAGGTACACCTGGAATCTGAAATCTAATGTTGACTGGGACACTTACGCCATGTTGGGTGACTTAGTCCTAGTTTCAGGAAAACTTGTCAGAATAGGAATCTGCCAAATGGGTATCCAAAAATGTAGAAACCACTTTTCAGGCATGGAAGTGGGAATAATCCACTAGTAGTGGTGACTTAGTCCACCCCACTAATTTTGGGAATCTCAGGACAGGATCCTATAGCTTCAGGTTTGCACTTGCTTTTCTGGTAGGTGTCCACTCTCGATTCTATAGAAAACAGGATAAAAAGTGTCTCCAAGCTTGAATTAGGGTTATGTTGACTTGAATGACTTTGATGACTTCTTGACCACTTTTCAACACCTATTTCTTTGAAAAATTTGCCTACAAAGTCTGCAAACACACATGCAAAGAGGGAAAAATGGTTGAGGGTTAAAGTATAGGGATTTGCCTTGGTCAAATCCCACTTTGGTAATCAAACTCTTGATAATGAAATGAAATGGAAAGAGAAAGATAAATAAACAACATGCAATTTCACAAATTTACCAAATCCTTGATGTGCAATGAAGTGCTCAAATGGATGACTTGATTGTGCTTAGATTGCTTGAATTCTTGTAAGATTGAATGCTTAATGAGTGCAAGAGATTAGAATATTGTAGGAGATAGGAGATTAAAAATGAGGAGAAAAACCCTTATTTATGCTTGTTCTTACTAAATTTCTCAAAAATAACACATCACAGGCCAACCTCAAGGGTTAGAGGACAAAATCCTGGCAATAAATTGAAATAATTTTGAGTTTTGTGCCAAAAAGGACTATGTTGCCCCTGTTGGTGACTTAGTCCCACTTAAGAAAATTAAGTGGGTGTTGGGAATTACGCGGCATTAAATGTTTTCCAATGGGAATATCCTCAAAAACACACTTAAAAATGGTTAGAAAATGTATTAAGGGGTCATTTAAACATGAGAAAGGGTTGAATTAGTGATGACAAGTCTAGAAAAGCGTGAAAGTGGGTTACAACACTTTGAAATTAGACTTGGTAAGTGATAAAAATGAGATATTTAGGTGATTTATAATAAAAGGGTCCTAGAAAAGTGCTAAAATGGGTTACAACACTTTTACAAGACATCCTAGAAGTTTTAATGATTCACAGCGGTCCAAGACCTAATATGAATGTGTTGGCCACATTACAACATTAAATCTAGGAAAAATCAAGCCAAAGTCCACTAGAAGGGTTACTTTTTTTGTGTCCACAACCTAAAAGGGGTTTGACCGAGGCAAACCCCTATCCCCTAACAAACAACATTTATTTCCTCCTGCATGTGTGATTGTAGGTTTTAGGATGAAGAGCAAGATTTGGAGAAAAATTGAAAAGGTTTTCAAGTTGCAAGATTGTCATTTATAGTGCAAGAACAAAGAAAGGAGACTACATAATTTATTTTAGAGTTTCGGGAGCTGAAAACTAGATATTTGGAAGTGCATACATCAAGGAACATAACCCAAAAGTCAATTTTTTGAAACCCTAAAAGGAACCATTCACCACTAAAGGTGAATGAGTCCTAAGTAGGGCTTGAAGCAATGAAAACTTGGGATCTAATAGTTCAGACTGAGAGGAATCAAACCCAAAATTTAGTTTCTAGAACCCCTAATAGGGACCCATTCACCACTAAAGGCGAATGAGTCCTCTGTGGCCTAAAGTAACAAGTTTTTGACAAGGTACACATCATTTCAAGCTCTCAAAACTCCCCTTTTCATTGCTATGACAGTTAGGATTAGTTTTTGATTGTTATTTGTATGTTTTGACCCTCATAATTGAGTGTTTTAATAATAAAAATAAATTAGTGGTTTATCATCTTGTTCATTCATGGTGGTAAACCCTACCTTTTCTATTCAACAACATCACTTCAATCTTTTGCTCAACATTTAGAACTTAAATTCGCACTGCTCTAATAATATTCACATGTAGAATATTTGCATCACACATCATATATTCATTCCATTCCTCAAGACATAAAAAATATCTAACATATATATCCACATCAACTCTAACATCAATTAGGTTGGCCTAATTAAATGTAGTACTCAAAATATAACTTCTCAACTCCAAAAATTTCATACATATCCCATGCCAAGATTCAAAACTCAAAAAAACTTAAAATAGATCATCATGGACCTATATTAGATCCCAAATAAGACCACAACACTTATTTATCCTTCACATACCTTAAAACTTGTTAGGTCAACAAGACATAATACCTAATAACGAAATTCTTCAACCATGTATCCACATACAGACATGTGGACCACAAAACTTGATGCCAACTAGAATTCCTACACAAATTCCATCTATCAACATCTGCTTAAATACACAAAGCTAAAAAAATGTCCATTGAGAAATGTGGACTCTCCCACACAAATGCACTGTACAAAGAATAACTATAATTTGCTAGACCGAAGTTTTGTTACTCATAACTTTCAATCCACTTGTCAAAACACGATGAATTCTTGGAATTAGATACATCTAACATCAACCAAAATAATGTTAGAAGCGTAGAGTGAAACCTTTATTTGTGGATTGGTGTAGACCCAAAAAAAAATTCTCTATAACCCTATATTAGTAGAATTGACACTTAGTCAATTTAAAACACAACTTACTTTTTTGAATCGACCCTTCTTACAAAAATGTCTCCCTCAACAAATCAAAAACCTATTAGAACTAATCAAAATGATTTACAATCAAAATCTTCGTCTAAGGTTCAATGTTGAAATAAATGACAACACTACAACCATCATTATATACCTTTGCTTGTCCCTCATGCTCATGTTGGCAACAACATCAATGACATTTTTCCAAAAATCTCCCCCTTTTTCATTGATGGAAACATGCCAAAAATATCTTTAAACTTCTCCAAACCATTCTTCCCCTTTGACATCAAGGGAAAAGGGTGCCTACATAACTATTTTTTGAAAAAAATGATGAAGACATATGTTGTCATTGATGTCAATGCTACATGGTGGTATGAAGAATACTTCTACTTGCTCTTTAAGCCCTCTATGGATTGGCTCACATTTCATCACACAATCAGATCCCTTCTTGTGATTCCAATGTGTGGTTTTTGTTAGAATTGTGAAACAAGCACAAAACCACGAGCCATAGGATCAAACAACAAACAAGTATACCTTCCATGCAAGAGATCTACAAACAAGAATTTCTATATTCATCAACAAGGAAAATTTATAGAAGAAGCTTTCAAGAAGATATAAAAGCTCAGATATTCTCTGTGTAGTAATTACAATGAGGGTTGAATGCTTATAAGAGAAAATCCCTAAATGAGAAAGGGATCATATCATGACAAGAGTCAAAATCACATGGGATGTGTCATAATGATCTAATATTAACTCAACTAATAAAGAATTCCTATGTTGAGCTAAAGTGTGTGAGAAAAAAATAGACTAATAATCAATTAAAGATGAATTAATTATTAGCTAATGCGAGATAACTCTAACACCCCCCCTTAAGATGAACTTAGGGAGTAGATAAAAACCCTAAAAATAATGCAAGATGGGTCCCGACAAACAAGGAAAAAAGGTACTTGTTATCTCCTAAGCTTGCACCCAAACTGAGCTGTAAAACTCAGTTAGCTAGAGAAACATGGAAACACTTCTAGGCTATGAGGAACCTAATAATTGAAGTGAATCTCTAGATAGGCCAGCTTCCTAGCTGGTAATATCACCTAAACTAATCATTTTTTCTAAGGTAAAGGGAGAAGGAATACTGAAAATGAATAAAACAAGAACTAGTAAACATTATTTCCTATGGTGACACACCTAACTTAAGATGGATAATGAAACTTTGAAAATTAAACACTTGACACAAACTGATAAGAAACAATTTTTTTGCATAGCCTATTGCAGTAAGTTTCTGCATAAATATTTCACTAAAAGGTTGAAATACAAATAAACCAACAAAAATAAGATACTCTTCACAATTGAAAAAGTTACATGCATTCCTTAAACACAATTAGTAACCTGCATAAACTCATATTTGCATAAAAGGAAAAATTAATGAGACAAAGCTTGAAGGAGAACTAAAAATTTCACTAAGAGCTTGATCAATCATTTACCATGCACAAGACTGCAAGAACAAGAAGGCAAGAATTTCTTAATCAGAAAGAAACAAGGTATCTTCTATATTTTATATCCAAAGAGCTGAGTTACAAAGTGTAATAATTGGCTATGAAGGTAGCCACCCAAGATCTAGAGGCCTAATAGAAAGCACAAGCATAAGAGAGATATAAACAATATGATAAGAATAGACTGTATTATTATCAATGAATGTAAATATGATGAGAAAATGTACATAGAGGACCCTTTGGTTATATAGCCAAGGTGAGAACATAGAAGGGAATAAGATTATGACAAGTGTCGTAATCTTATGACATGAGACAACTATGAAAAACTATCACTCCACCTAAAGTGGAAATGTGATAATCTAATAATCACCATAAAAGGTGGAGAGTTAATCACATGATGTGTCCACAAAAGGTGGATGTGATAAAGTAATAACATGATAAGATTATGACAAGTGTCGTAATCTTATGACATGAGACAACTATGAAAAACTATCACTCCACCTAAAGTGGAAATGTGATAATCTAATAATCACCATAAAAGGTGGAGAGTTAATCACATGATGTGTCCACAAAAGGTGGATGTGATAAAGTAATAACATGATAAGTCCACCAAAAGTGGAAATTCTCCAACTACCTCCTATGTGGTCCCTAAGTAAACTTAACTAAGGTGTAATTATGACCTAGGAAAGGTACAACACTTTTAATTACACCAACACCCCCCCTTAAGTGCAACTTAGGGAGAATGTACACTAAAATCAAACAATGCAAGATACTAATGACCCATGTACAAAATGCAATACAATCTGGAGAAAAGGAGAAAATATAGTGGGACAAAAATCTTTCCCAAAAGAGAGAAACAAAACAAGAAACATGCTCTAGGAAGGATAAAACCTCGAGTGAGGAAAAATTCTCCCCCATAAGAGAGAATGAAGATAGTCTATGCAACCCCCCCCCAATGGAGAGTCACTGCTCAAATGTCACAATGTCAAGAGTCCCCAATCTAACTGAAGAAGGAGACAAAGTAGAACAATGTGAAGAATGATGTAGAGTGGACCAAGGATGATGATGAGTCCTCCAAATGTTGTTCCAAAAGAAATGCCAAATTGTGACAAGCATTGATAGAGAAAATTAGGTACAACTGTAGAAGATGCCACATAATTGGTGAATAAGCTGAATCTATCAACTCAAGAGTAATTGTAGAATCTGTCAATGAAGAAGTGTAGATGAATCTGCACTACAATAGGAATAAGGTTAGAACCAAGAAGACAACTGCATGAGCATCAACTGAATTCCCATCAATAGCAGATTGGTACAATCCAAGTCTCACTAGAGCCATGCACAAATTGTACAATCCAAGTCTCATTGGAGCCATGCACCAAGTCTCTGGATGTAGAACTAAACTTCTGAAGACAGGTAGAGTGCTTCCAAAATAGGAGTGTCTATATGGTGACTAGTCCATCTCACCAAAATGCATGTGTAACTAGCTGTTGCATTCACTAAGTAGATAGGAACTAGCACTGGATACATAGATCAACCCAAAGAAGTATACAGTATGATAGAGTACACTGAAATAGTAGATTGTGGCACTTTACAACATTACATAGAGGAGAACTACAATAACCATGATCATGATGCAAGATTGCATGAGAAACTCTAAAAAGCTCAGGAGTGCAACTAGACCCTCTGACTTTGACGAAAAATAAATGCAGCCAAATGACAAAATTCTGAAGAAACATCAACACCACTAGAAAGTTGAGATCACCACCTTTTCGAGGATATTTTGTTTGCAAAATTTTGCCATCTGGAGAAAAATTTATGCAAAAACAAAAAAAGGCCTAAAAAAGGACCTTTTAACACTAATTGAGTGCAAAAATACATTACTAATTGGGGTCAAAAATATGGCCCTAGGTCAGCCATATGATCACTTCTTATTCAAAATTAAAAAAAATATTATTCACCGCTCCACCATTGGTCGTGAGTGGGTAGAGAGAGTGGAGTAGGGGTGGGCTCCAGTGGCCATGCCAGCTGCGGGCTACCCACCCCAATTACACCAATGCACTCGGCTTTTTAATACAAACAAGGTTTATATAAAAAGATCAGCTTACAAAATTTTAAATAAAAAATTTATAAGATGTATAAAATGTCGACTCAAAACAACTTTACCAATGGACTAGTGAAGAACGTATTTCGCAGATGCTTTTGTACTGGTAGAGAAGTATGATCAGAATTGGATCATACCTTGTGACAGTGAAAAGCACCGCCAGATATGAGGTAAGATGGTCACCCACAAATAGATGCCAATGAGACCCCTGCATTCTTTGGTACTGATGACAACTAGCGATGAAAATACAACTAGCCTTGAAATGCTGACCAATGACTGATGAAAAGACCAGCGATTAATGCCGATGGTACTGGTTGATTCCTTCAAAATTCCACATTTGACTGTCACCTAGCAAAAGGATTTGATGCATACAAATGAGAGAAGTACCAGGCAGATGATAGGTAGAAAGGAAACAAGTCAGCGGTGAATGAAATGTCAGATGATAGAAATTTGGAAATCACCGATGCAGCCGATGACAAGGCTTCGTATGCTGATGAACAAGCTGATCTCTCCACTCAATGGAATAAAAAAATGCCTGTAGATCTTAACTGCTAATTGGTGAATGAATTTTGATGTACAAGCACCAAGCTGTGAGGAGTATAGGTAGATTGATGACAGTGAATGCCATAAAAGACCAATTCTATAACAAAGAGAGCAGCAGATAGGTGTTGTTAATCAGAGGAGGGGTGATAGGAGTAACCCTGACCACTCATAACCCAAACAATTGCAGATATAACTTGCCAAATAAGCTGCCACTGCTGATGCAATGGATGGTACCCAACAATGACAAAGGATGCTGAGCCCTGTGTGCATGGGAGGACCACCGATTTGATAGAGTTGAGCAAGCACCGACAGTGGGTGGTGATAGCCAGCAAATAGGTAATGCGTAGTGGCCAACCAGATGACAAATACTGACCAAACAAATTGACAATGACTGGTGAGACCAACCGGATGGCACGCCAATGTGACAGGGGTCCCAATGTACCCTTATGACAAAACGCTGACTGATGCATAGCTAGTGCATGGTGATAGTGGGCACAGGTGATGCCAAATGATCCAACCAAACCACAGAAAAATAACCTAATAATATTTGCCTGAAAATATTAAAAATTTTCCCCAAATTTTAAAAATAAATTGCAGAAATGTTTAATTGAAATATTTATTCTAAAAATTGAAAATTTTTACCGATGTGGAGTTCCGTACGGCTCTTAGGATTTTTTTTTTTTGCCTTAGCTTGCAACTGACAGTGTCCAAAATCGATAAATTGACAGTCAATCTTTAGGTTTTCGGGCCTCCTGGACGTGATGGTAGGGTTAGATTTGACCCAAACTGCTCTGAAAACATGGCTACCTCCTGAATCAGGCAACCAACACCCAACTTCAAACCTTTACAGATTTGGCCTCCAATGTCCAATTGGGATGAAAGAAAATGAAAATCTAACTATCTCAAACACTCTAGATGCAATGGTGAGCTCAGATCTGATGCAATAAGCTCCCAAAATGCACCTGCAATACAAGGCCAAAAAAGGAACCCTCCTAGAATCTCTCCAAAATGACAATCCAAAGGCACTCCAATAGCTCTGATACCATGTAAGAATTGGCTATCAAGGTATCCACCCAAGATCTAGAGGCCTAATAGAAAGCACAAGCATAAGAGAGATAGAAATAAGATGACAATAATAGAATATATTCTTATCAATGAATGCAAATATGATGAGCAAATGTACATAGAGGACCCCTTGGTTATATAACCAAGGTGAGAACATAGAAGGGCATAAGATTATGACAAGTGTTGTAATCTTATGACATGAGACAACTATGAAAAGCTACCACTCCACCTAAAGTGGAAAAGTGATAATCTAATAATCACCACAAAAGGTGGAGAGGTAATCACATGATGTGTCCACGAAAGGTGGATGTGATAAAGTAATAACATGATAAGTCCACCAAAAGTGGAAATTCTCCAACTACCTCCTATGTGGTCCCTAAGTAAACTTAAGGTGTAATTATAACCTAGGACAAGGTACAACACTTTTAATTACACCAACACAAAGAAATGCCAATACTATAGTGAAGGACTGTAAAAGTCACAATGTTTTCAAACTGCATAATTTGATCTAACTACAAAAGAGTCACTCAAGTGACTATATCTCTCTAGTTCCAACAAGATCCACTAAAATAGGTTCTAGAAGCTCCATGAATTTGTATGCCTCAAAAAATCCTATTTTCTAGCATTCATATCTTCTCCAAAAGGCTTCAATATGCATGAAAAGGTCAAGTTTGACCAATTCCAAGATGAAAACACAATAAATCAGCCCCTAGATGCTCTCCAAATGTTCCAAAACTAAGTCAAACCACTCCTGAATTTGTGGTGCATGTTGGCTAACCTCCCTTAACCACCCTATATGTTTTCTAAAAGCACATAAAGTTAAATTACATCCTTCTTGACCATATCCTTTAATCACATATGTACCCCCTTATCTTGCATTAATCATTATATTGTTTTGTATAAATATAACATTATCTAAGTGATTCATAACATCATCACTTAAAAAATGTTATTTACATTTAATCTTAGGTGAAAAAATATAAAAATGATGTAAGGCGTAATACCTAACACGAGGGGTGCAAGTTCAATACATAAAAGTTAAAATAAAGGAAAAAATTCCTTGGGATTAATTGACCAAAATTAGGGTAAAGAGAAACCCTAAAACAAAACTGTGCCAAAGAAATTTCATTTCATTCTTCACTGAGTTCGCAGGCCACTGACAGAGGGTTTCTTCAAGCTTCTTCAATGGTGAAAACTAGACTTATAGAAGCATTTCCTCTAGAAAAAATCCATGAAAAGTCTTATGGTAAGCTTTCAGAATGCATATTTTATCATTTCTTTAACTTTTTGAAGAAAATAATGCTAAAAAAAAAGCTCCATTTGCAAAAAAAAGCATATGTATTTCTATGGTTTTCCCTCTCTGTATATTTCATGCATTTTTCTCTTGGAATCTTTGTATTTCCTACAGAAAAACTTGAGCTCTTCTACAATTTGAAACTTTTTACCATACGTTTATGAAGATGTACCTTCATTTTTCAAAAAATTGAAGTTTACAAATAACCCCAGGTTGTAGGTTTCTCTATGTATGAAGTTAACTGTTGTTTTCATGCACATGACTGTACATAGCTTGCATTTTTCTGATAATTTTGTGCATTTAGTTGGATTTTAAAACCTCAAATGGTCGTGGCTATGTATTTGTAGGTATTTGAGATCTCCATGTTCATGCCATATGAATAGGATAACATAAAATATTCTTTTTGGAAGCTTTCACATTCTTTAAACATTTAGTTGAAATAGGGAAATGACCATGCTCTTCATGGAATACTTTAAGATCTTCTTGATTACACTTCAATTCGTGTTAGGGATTTCTTCCATTGTATGCAATGCTACCACTATCAATGTCTGAATGTAACAAGTATTTCCTTGGTCATTCATAGAGATAAACCAAGCATCTTCATACTGCCTCATTCATGATCTCTTTGTCTTTATGGGATCCTCAAAATAGCTAACTATGACTGGTAATTATTCAATCTAAAATTATAATACTGGATGAGGCAAGGTTTGTCCATGAACCCACATATTTTATGCAACTGTCACTCTTATTCTAGAAGTTACTCCACTGCAACTTCATAGAAAACTGTCCATTATATGATATATTCTTATTTGGTGAATGAGGTCTATATCTATTCTTTTTCATTGCTTTATTCTTCTAATAAAACTTTGTTTTCTCATTGCAAAGATCATTCTTGACATAGATCTTCCTTTCAAGGTATTTATTCTTCATTGTCACCAGACCTTTGTGAATGTTGGTTCTTAGCATTGTCCTCATCATAGGTCAAATTATTGTCCTTTCCATTATGTAGCTTTCCTTTGTTCATGGAAAACACTTTCCAAAACTCTTGTAGATTTTGGTGACAAGATTCATAATTATAGTCTATAAACAAGTGACTGTTCCTATCTTTTGTGTTGGATGTCCTTGATTTTGATTTTGATTTATTGTGTTTTGAAAGTTCTTGAACTCTTAAAGTCTTCATCCTGTTTGCTTCATTAAAGAGTATTGTTGTTTTGGAAGACATGTTGGCATGGTAACTTTGTATGTGAATTTTATTCACTTATCATTTATAATTGTTCTCTTGATGACTCCTTGAAAATTCCCTTGTTACCTAATGAGCATGATGATTATCATAAATGATATACACTTGTTTGAGTAGAACAAAAAGAGTGAATCATCTGTTGAAGTATCCTTCAATTCTTTTATAAAACACAACAAAAACAACACGTTGGGCTCAACCCTTGTGGGAGCCACATTTATCCCACGTGCTATAATTTGACAGAAACAAATCAGCAACATTACTTTTCCTGTATCTACACATGAATCAAACAAATTATAAAAATAAATGCATATTTAATGCACATGGAGATTGGTTTATACATGGATAGGTGTTTGTTCATGTAAGGTTGGAGAATTTTCATTGCTTAGAGAATTTCTCTAACATCATTGCTTTTTCTAGATGCAGGAACTAGGAGCAACAAGGACAAAGAAGGACACAAACAACTTTGGGTAGAAGCAACACAAGACAACTTAGATCAGTCATTCTCAGGAAATGACTGGTATTTCTCCTTACATACACATTTTCATGTTTACTTATTAATTTGTATTGAATAAGTTAAATCTAATGACTTGTGTGAGATAATGCACATTTTTTTTAATTCAATAAAGATTACTCTATTATTTAGAAAAGATTTGAATCTTTCTTGTATTACATGCACTTGTATAAATGCAGTAATTTGTAATTGTAACCTTTTTTGGATTATTTCATTTATGCATCTGAATGTAATGTAGGAAATATTTAAATGTTCCTTTTTATTTCTATCAATTTAAAACAATATTCTCTACCTAATTGAGCAATAAGTGAAATTCTGGTAACAATACCCATGTACAAACAAAGGATCTCTATAATGTGGAGAAATAGAGAAAACCTCGAGGGAAAAACTCTACTCCAATAAGAGATGAAAGCCAATTGAAGGACAAAAGAAGCCTCTAAAAAAGACAAGGTTGTCCCAAAAAAATAGGAACAAAGGAACATCCAGAAGCATGAAGAAGCTGCAAACACTATCGAAGAAGGATTGTTGTAATGCCGAAAGAATAACCTTTGTTGAAACATCTGATGATCAAGATCAAGAAGACAAGAATCTATATGAGTGCCCCCAATGACACTACTCGAATCCAATGGAAAACTAAGGAAAACATCAAGAAACCAAAGATATAGAGGGCACAAGTACCAATAGTCTAAAGAATTGATCAAAATGGAATGTCGCCTCCAAAAATAGGAACGCAAGAGTGTCCATATGGTAAGTGCTCCATCTCACTGAAATGCATGGGTAACCATCCACTACATCCACCTAGTACATAGGAATAAATATTGTATACATAGCTCACTCCAACACAAAACCAAGGAAGCAATCGTTCCAATAGTAGAAACCCCCCCATAATGCTGACAAGGGAGAGGTATGACATGTTCACTATAACTGAATGCCTTAAAGTAGTGCATGAAGAGGAACCAAGAACATTTGAAGGTGCAATCATGAAAGTACAAGCAAATAGAAAGGATGTGAAAACAAAAGTCACATACACATGAGAAAGGTATGAAGGAAAAACAAAGGCAAACATCAACCCCCATGACAGTTTATATCATAGTGCAAGTACAATAAGGCACAAAGTGATGTGCAAGAATCCCATAATATAGGTTCAATATAGAGGAACTTTATCTGAGTGCATTTAAAAAATCATAAGTTTTTACAATAGAAGCTCAAAATGTCATAAAAAGACACAAAACTAGAAATACATGAACAACAAAAAATGAAGCAACCCACGTAAACAAGAAGTTCTCATAAGCTAAAATGACCAAGTAATTCACCAAAGTGTGAAAAAGCAAAAATATGAATAAAATATACCTAGAGAAAAATATAGAAAATTGCATGGATGGAACTGAAGATCTCTGAAAGATGGTTCCAATGTCACCAAGATAACGAAAAATAGAGAAATTGGTCAAAAGTTATGAGCTCGAGACTGCAAACAACTCCTTTGACTTCAAATAACTATAGAATACACCAAAAGTAGAAATAGGTGATGAAACCCACACCACTGGAAAGTTGACGAAATCAACTTTTCGATGATATCTCATTTGCTAAAAAATGATATCGTATGCCCATGTTATGGACAAATTAAAAAAACACCCCTTTTAGTGCACAAAGGGGGTCAAATGGTTCCATGCAACAGAATATTTCATTGATGTCAGCAAGAAACTTTCAAGAATATATGAAAGCTCAAAATTCTCCATGTAGTAATTACAATGAGGGTTGAATGCTTATAAGAGCAAATCCCTAAATGAGAAAGGGATCGGATCATGACAAGTGTCAACATCACATGAGATGTGACATAATGATCTAATATTAACTCAACTAATAAAGCATTCCTAAGTTTAGCTAAAGTGTGTGAGAATAAATTAGACTAATAATCAATTAAATATTAATTAATTATTAGCTAATGTATGATAACTCTAACACCCCCCCTTAAGATGAACTTAGGGAGTAGCTAAAAACCCTAAAAAGAATGGAAGATGGGTCTCAACAAACAAGGCCAAGTAAGGTACCCATGTACAAACATAAGATCTCTATAATGTGGAGAAATAGAGAAAACCTCATGGGAAAAACTCTACTCCAAAAAGAGATGAAAGCCAAGCGAAGGACTGAAGAAGCCTCCAAACAAGACAAGGTTGTCCCAAAAGATAGGAACAAATGAATCTCCAGAAGCATGAAGAAGTTGCAAACATTATCAAAGAAAGACTATTGAAATGCTGAAAGAATAACCTCTGCTGAAACATATAATGATTAGGATCAAGAAGACAAGAATTTGCATGAATTCCCTTAATGAAACTACTTGAATCTGATGGAAAACCAAGGAAAACATCAAGAACTCGAAGATACAAATGGCACAAGTACCAATAGTCTAAAGAACTGATCAAGTGAAAATGGAAGGTCGCCTCCAGGAATAGGAATGCAAGAGTGTCCATATGGTAAGTGCTCCATCTCACCAAAATGCATGGGTAACCAGTAATTGCATCTACCTAGTACATAGGAACAAATATTGTATACATAGCTCACTCCAACATGAAACCAAGGAAGCATTAACACCAACAGTAGAAACCCCTTCATAATGCTGAAAAGGGAGAGGCGTGACAGGTATACTAAAACTGAATGCCTAAAAGTAGTGCATGAAGAGGAACCAAGAACATCTGAAGGTGCAATCATGAAAGTACAAGTAGATAGAAAGGATGTGAAAACAAAAGTCACATACGCATGAGAAAGGTATGAAGGAAACAAAGGAAAACATCAACCCCATGGCACTTTATATCATAGTGCAAGTACAACAAGGCACAAAGTGATGTGCAATAATCCCAATACTACACATACAAAGCTGAGGAACTTTATCTCAGTGTGTTTTGAAATGATAAATACATGCGATGTGAGCCCATAAGGTCCAAAAAGGAAAATAGCTGAAAATACAATTCTCTTATAGAAAAAGAGGAAACTAGTAGCACCATGATGAAGTACACAAAAAAAAATGCACTTTAATAAAAAACAACACCAAAAAATGTGTCTGGATGCAAAATATATGGCTCATCAAAGTCTCCAAAACTAGAACTGAATAGCTACAACACTGAGAAAATAGAATTCTAGAAAAAATTAGAAAAAACTTGCACCATTGTGAAGAGAGAAAAATTTCACCCCATTTCAAAAAAAATTGCATGTGAAAAGACCACTGTATGGCCAAGATATGGCCTCTAGAAGTTGAGGTGCAAAATTGAAAAGCCCAACATAGAGGGGCTAAGAAGGGCAAAAGAATTTCGCCAAATTTAACAAAAACACCTCCAGATTTGGAGGTATGCTAATTTTAGTGCTACAAATAAAAAATATCTAGGTAGGCTGCATTTACATTATTTTGCAAAAAGAAAATACAAAAAGAAATTTTCTCTTTTATTTTTTTTAATAGAAAAAAAGACCAAAAAAACCTATATATATATATATATTTTTTTTTAAAAAACATATTTTTTTTATAAAAATATTAAAAGACTTTTTTTGAAGAAAAATATAATAAAAAATTGTTTAAAAAAAAATAAAGGAAAAGGTTTTGGGTAGGGCCCGAGGTGGGATCACTGCCTGTACAGGCGAAGGTACCACCTAGTACCTCCCATAGTGCTGGCGGGGCCTGAGGGACCACCGACCTGCCATTATGCAGGCAGCGGTACCCCGCCCCATAATGGGGTTTGTTTTTTTCAATAAATTTTAATTTAAAACTTTAAAAAAACCTACAGACCTTTTTAAAAGGTTTTCAAAATAAAAAATTCAATTCTTTTTTTCAAAATATTTTTTTTGCAAGGAAAAAAATATATGAATATTTTTTTTATTTTACCTCAATTTCTGTGTTGGGGAGGCTGTACGGCTTTCCTGGCAATTTTTTTTGGCTCAGATGTCAACTGCTTGGATTTCAATGATTTGGTAGTCAATCTTAGGGTTTTTGGCCACTCCAGATGCAATGGTGAGGTCCGTTTGGGCTCAAAATGCCCCCAAAAATTAAACACCCCCTGGATTTGGAAAAAAAACCCTTTCTTCAAACCTTCATAGATCTAACAAACGAAATCAAAATCAGGTGAAACAAAAGTCAAATTTGACTTTCTTGACAACTCTTGATCCAATGGTGAGGTCCTTTTCACACAAAAATACTTTAAAAAATTCCCACCTCCAAAATTTGTAAAACAAGCAAAGGGGATTCAGATCTGAAACCCGCAACCCTTGTTGAAGAAGAAAAACTCATAAATTGAGAAGGGGTTCATTGAATCCATGCTCTGATACCATGTTAGCATTGTGAAACAAGCACAAAACCATGATCCATAGGATCAAACAACAAGAAAAGACACCTTCCATGCAAGAGATCTGCAAACAAGAATTGCTATATTCATCAGCAAGGAAAAGTTATAGAAGAAGCTTTCAAGAAGATATGAAAGCTCCATATATTCTCCATGAATTAATTACAATGAGGGTTGAATGCTTATAAGAGCAAATCCCTAAATGAGAAAGGATCAGATTATGACAAGTGTCAACATCACATGAGATGAGACATAATGATCTAATATTAACTCAACTAATAAAGCATTCCTAAGTTTAGCTAAAGTGTGTGAGAATAAATTAGACTAATAATCAATTAAAGATTAATTAATTATTATCTAATGTATGATAACTCTAATAGTTTGTGGATGAAATTAGTGCCTAATTCCAGAATTTTAGCTAGTCTGGACAAACGGTTTAAAAACTACATTTGACGGAAGTCTTGTATATAGAGTGTTCCCATTTTTAGTGCAATGTGCATAGCCTTTTCTATCCACACTTCTTCATGAATACGCGCTTGTCCTTGTAGTTGTGGGATATTGTTTACAGGTGTCTATGGGTTAATACTTCTAACTAGTAAGACATTTTGAGACCCACGTGTTCTGTGTGTTAATCAGTTGGAGTATTATGTTTTAGGTCTTATGCCTTGCTGACCTAAATTATGCAAAAGGGTGTGGAGACTAAAATTATAATGCAGATGTAAGAAGGAGCTATTATAGGTCCATGTTGACCTATATCTCACAGGTTTTATGGCATGAAGGTATTTGAATTTGAATTGGGTGCCAACAAGACACATTCTATATTCTCCTTGGCATCATTTATTGAGGCTGACCTAGTTAGTGTTTGTAATGATGCTCATGTATATATATATATATAGAAGATCATTTTGAGATTAAGGAGTGTGGTATGCTAGTAATGTGATCCAGTTGCAAGTAGAAGAGTGAATTTTTGTAGAAGGTTGAGAAAAGGATATGTGAATGTAATTCAAAGCAAAGATTTGTGTTTTCTATCAAGCGAAGTGGTTTGGATTAGAATCCTAAGTTTCAAAGGAACATAATTTAGCATATGATAGATGCATTTTGTATCAGTTCAAAACTTGGTTGTGTATAGCCACCCTATCATGTTTTACTTTTACTATGAATAATGAGTTGACTTGGACATTGAGTCCTTCTAGCAGTGAGCCTCTATGTAATATTTTATGACCAGTCATACTATATTGTGAGCTAATCCTCACCGTGCTTTTTCCCATCTTGGGTTTTCCATGTCAAAATTTTGGTGTTCATGTGTTGCATATGTTATGGAGTGTTTTTTATTTCATTTCTATTTATTTCTAGGTATGCTATGTTAATTGGATGGTTGGTAATTAAATAGTTTTTGGGAATATTGATTCACCCCCCCTCTCAATATTATGGGTGTTCAACAATTGGTACCAGAGTTTGATTCCCCTAAATGAGCTTAACTACTTTGGGAAGGTCTTGGAATTTGAACACATGGTTGATAATGGTTGCACACTTGATAAGGATGGGAAACTTAAATTTTCTCTTGAAGATCTTGACAAATTTGAAAGAAAAAAAAATTCTAAGTGAAAATATCAATGAAGCCAATGAATGCATCAAGAAACTGAGAGAACAAATCAAGAAATTTAGAGAAAGGCATAAGGAAGTCAGTGAACAATATAGACAAGAAAATGAAGACATTGTTGGATTAAAGGTACAAGTGGAAGAAAACAAAATAATTGAGGAATGTTTGAAAACTATGGCAAAAAGAAATATTGATGAGTGCATGAAGCTTGAACAAGAAGTGGTTAACCTGAGAGAAGCTTTAGAGAAAGAAATAATTCATGAAGACAAGTTTAAGACAAGCTCTACAATGCTTGATGACCTAATTGTATGTCAGAAAGTATCTAAAGATAAAAGTGGTTTGGGACTTGAGATAGGTGAAAGTTAAAAATTAGAAAAGATCAGTGAACTTGAGAAGATTGGAGATAAGAAGAACAATTTATGGTACTAGAATTAAAGAAATAATACAAGAATACCCCCCATTAGATAGTCGAATGCTCAAAGGAACTCATCCTTTAATGAATTTGTTATTTTTTGCAACAAATTTGGTCATAAAGCAATGGAATGTAGAAGCAAAATAAATTAAAAAAATTCATCCTTTAATGGTCAATGATTTACTTGCAAAATTTTTTGGACATATAGCAAATGAATGCAAAAATAAAATAAGGAATATTTACACCAATAGAATGTTTCAGTCTTTCAATGGTTACTGCTTTACATGTCATGGTTTTGGACACAATGCTAACCAATGGAGATCTAGAATAAATTAAAAGAGTAACTCTTAGAGCAATATTGTATGCCACACTTGCAATAAATAAGGACATATTGCTAGATTCAACAGAAGCATAAGAAAGAATAATCCTGAAGACAACAATAATCTAGTCACAAAGATTTTAGAGTTATCATGTATTAGCTAATAATTAATTAATCTTTAATTTATTATTAGTCTAATTTATTCTCATGGACTTAAGCTAAACTTAGGATTGCTTTATTTAGTTAACTAAGTTATTTTCTGTTAATTGAAGTGAGCACCATTTATGGTTTTTCTCCTATAACACACTCAACCCTCATTGTAATTATTATCTTGAGCTTTCATATCTTTTTGAGAGTCTCTTACTTGTGTAGCTTTTTCTTGTTGAGGAATATAGCATATATTGTTTGTAGATCTCTTGCATGGAAGGTGTATTTGTTTGTTGTTTGATCATGTGGCTCATGGTTTTGTGCTTGTTTCAAAATTCTAACATGGTATCAAAGCATGGATTCAACGAACCCCTTCTCGATTTATGAGGTTTTTTCTTCAACAAGGGTTATAGGCTTTAGATTTGAATCCCCTTTGCTTTTTTTGCAAATTTTGGAGGTGGGCATTTTTAGGTGCATTTTGGTGTAAAAATACCTCACTATTGGTTCTAGAGCTATCGAAAAAGTTGAATTTGCCTTTTGTTTCACTTGATTTGGATTCCTGACACTAGATCTATAAAGGTTTGAAGAGGTTTCTTTGTTTCCAAATCTAGAGGGTAGCTGCATTTTTGGTGCGTGTTGACCCAAAGAGGAGGTTTCCATCATGATCAAAGGCCCAAAAACCTTAAGATCACCTGCCAAATCGCCAAAATCCATGTCGAGAGTTTCTAAGGAAAAAAAAATTTTGCCGCCCGGAAGTCGTACGACCTCCCCAACATGGAGATCAAGGTAAAAATGAAAAATATTTTGATATTTTTTTCTCGCAAAATTTTAAAAAATTAAATAAAAAAAATTGAAAATTCTAATTTAAAAAGGCCGTAGGTTTTTTTTTTGAGTTTTTATTAAAATTTTATTAATTTTTTTTTGTTAAACTCCATGGTGGGGTGCGGTACCCAAAGGGGTATCGTTGTTTGCCATAATGATAGGTCGGTGGCCCCTTGGGTCCCACCTCCACTTGGGTGGGGGGAGGGAGGGAGTACAAGGTGCTACCACCCCTACCACTATGTGGCAGGCATGGTCCCACCTCGAGCCCTGCCCACTCTTTTTTTTAATTTAATCTTTTTAAAAACAATTTTTTAAATTATTTTTTTCTCTTAAAAAAATAGTTTTTTTTAAATATTTTTATATAAAAAAAGGGTTTTTATATGTTTTTTTAAAAAATATATAAAGTTTTTTTAGTCCTTTTTTTACTTTCAAATTAAATAAAAAGGCACATTATTTTTTTGCAAAATAAATCACATGCATTGTACTAGAAATTTGGGGGAGATTTTTTTTCTCTTACCACTCTAAATCTGGCAGAATTCCACATTTGGAGGTAGTTTTACTAAATTTGGTAGACTTCTCTTTTTCCCTACTTAGCCCCTCTCTATTGGGCTTTTCAGATTTGCACCCTATCTTTTAGAGGCCATATCTCAGTCGTACAATGATATTTTTCAATGCATTTTTTTTGAAACAGGGTAGAATTTCGTGATCTTCACGTTAATGTAGATGGTTTCTAGTTTAAACTTCTATTTTTGTTCCAGCATTCTATTTTCTTAGTGGTTTTTTTTTAGTTCTCGTTTTGGAGACTTTGACAAGCCATATCTTCTACATCCAAACTCCTTTTTGGGTGTCATTTTTTTTAAAGTGTATTTTTTTCATGTACTTCATCATGGTGCTACTAGTTTCCTCTTTTTCTATCAGAGAATTGTATTTTAAACATGTAGTCCTTTTTTGGACATTATCGGCTCCCATTGTATGCACTTGTTATTATGTAAACGCATTGAAATAAAGTGCCTCTATATTTCACATGATTCTTGAAATCTTGCATATCACTTTGTGATTTATTTTACTCGCACTATGCTATAAAGTTTCATGGGGGGTTTGATGTTTTGTCTTTGTTTTCCATCATATCTTTGTCAAGTGAGTGTCCCTTCCATGGAAACAACCTCATGTGTGTGTTCCTTTTGTTTTCACACCCTTTATATGTGTTGGTACTTTCATGTTTGCATGTTCATATGTTCTTGGTTCTTCTTCATGCACTTCTTTCTGACATTTGGTTTTAGTGTACCTGTCACACCTCTCCCTTTTTAGCATTATGAGGGTTTTCTACTATTGGTGCTAATGCTTCCTTGGGTTTGCGTTGGAGTGAGCTATGTATATAGTATTTTTTCCTATATAATTTTAGATGCTGCGACTGCATTTTGATGAGATGGATCACTTACCATATGGACACTCTTACATTCCTATTTTTGGAGGTAACCTTCCAATTTTCACTTGATTAGTTCTTCAAAATTTTGGTACTTGTGCCATCTATATCTTTGAGTTCTAGGTGTTTTCCTTTTTTTTCCATCTAATTCGAGTAGTGTTGTTAGGGGCACTAATACAAATTCTTATATTCTTGATCCTGATCATCATCTATTTCATCAGAGGTTATTGTTTCGACATTACAACAATTATTCTTCGACAATGTTTTCAGCTTCTTTATGCTTCAATGGTGTTGTTTTGTTCATCCCGTGTTCCTATCTTTAATTGATTATTAGTCTAATTTATTCTCATGCACTTAAGCTAAACTTAGGATTTCTTTTTCTAGTTAACTAAGTTCTTTTATGTTAACTAAAGTGAGCACCATTTAGGGGTTTCCTCCTATAAATCACTCAACCCTCATTGTAATTATTATCTCAATATTTCATATCTTTTTGAGAGTCTCTTGCTTCTGTAGCTTTTTCTTGTTGAGGAATATTGTATATATTATTTGTAGATCTCTTGCATGGAAGGTTTTTTTTGTTGTTGTTTGATCTTGTGGCTTATGGTTTTGTGCTTGTTTCACAATTCTAACAAAAGATTGATCCAATAGAAGTAAAGAGAGAAATGGAAAATATCTAGAGGAAGAAAGAAGAGCTTGAGAATAAGAAAGTATTGGAAATCACAAATGAAATTGTGCCACCCTCTGGTGTAGATAACTCTCTCAAAAACTAAACCTAGGCTTTAGCTTAGGGGGGGCAATTATAGAATATAAAAATCCCCCTATGGGTATAAGGTGCCATAGCTTGGAATGACAATATGGGATAAAGATTGATAGTCTAAATCTTTTAGAGAAAATTTCAAAAGAAAATAAGCTTTTTCAGAGTATACATGGGATTGCTATTACATAGTGAAGAGTTTTAGTAAGCTTTTTTGATTGATGCATTAAATGCGAGTTAGGATGAATATATTGGATTATAAGTTTCTAAAGTTGAGCTAATTCACTCACTTCTATGCATTTGGAAATGAATTGAAGCGAATTTAAAAATTTAGGAAGCAGAACATCTCAAACCCTAGTTTCATTCAAGAAAAGAAGAGGTATTTACTGTTGTCTTAAAATATTTCCTTTAAAAATTTAAATTCTAAAAAAAAAATGGCCACACCTATTTTAGTAAATGTAAGTGAAAATACTTAGCTGAAATTCAAGAAATACCCCATAAATATATTTGAGGATGACCCTCTCAGAGCTTTTTTAAGCATACCAAACAAGGTTTTTCCTACTGAGGATTCTAGGGCTTTTATTCACTAAAAACTGGAAGAATATAATAATATGAAACTCATCGACCCATGGATAAATGAGTTAGCTAGACATGTCACCAAATCAAGCCTGACTACAAAAACCTTGTGACAAAGAGTTTTGACATCTAGTAGCTATTTCCAAATTTTACCTATGATGATACCCATAAGTTTGTAAAAATGGCTTTGAACAAAATACATGATTGCTATATATGGGTAGACAAGCCTGACATGATATCAAAAGAGATTAAAATGGAAGTGAAAGGACTTTGTCCTATTGGACCCATACTAGTATTAAAATCTATAAAGAAAAAAGATGTAATGGAGCTGACTAGTGCCACATTTGGTCATAGGGCTCTCACAGTGGATACTATTTGGAACCCTACAGTGAGGTATGTGACATTGGTCATAGGATACAAATTTTGTTACACCAATACGAAAAAATCAATGTCAGCTACAACAATCCATGTTGCCTATGAGATGGCCGGAAAGGGTAAAGACTATGATTTGCATGAATTGCTTCGACAACAACTATAAATGACAACCTGAAACAAACCAAGGATAAGAAATATGCATTCAAGTTCGGTTCTTTGGTAGTTTGTTTGTTATTCTATTTTCTAAGAGAACTTCTAGGGAGAAGTAATTTCATGTGGAATCAAAGGGAACTAGTTTCACATTAGATTCTAGAACACTTGTGTGGTCTTGGTGACTTGAAATTTCAAGAAGAGGCATTTACAACATTCTTTGTAGTATTTTAGAAGAGAATGAATGAAATGGAAATGATCCCTTGCACCTTAGTGGAAATATATCATGATGACATCACATTTTTACTTTCCACTAATTTCTATATTGCTAAAGTTGTAGAACCTAGAATATTCTTGATTCCCCCAATCAGATATGAGATGAATGAAGTTGAGGTTGATGGTCTTAATAAAATTTTACTGAACAATCCTAAGGATCCTAACTGGGAAAGACATGGGACTTATGAAGAAAAATAAATGAAAGTACATGTGGAATTGTTAGAACCTACATGTAAGAAAAGAGTGACAAAGGTAGTAAGTGAAAGTATCAAAAGAAGTGGACTTACAATAAAGGAAATATAGTTATTAAGAAAAAGAGTTGTTGAATTAATAGGTACTGTTGTTGAGTCCTCCGGACCCAAAAGATCTAGTAGAATTGGTCCCTCTACTCAACAATAGTTTGAACTAGTTTCTACTCCTCACAACACTAAGAGAATGGAGACTAGTGCTCCAGTGGCAAAAGAATCTTAGTCAAAGAAAAGAAAAGCTACTCTGGTAGCCTCCCCATCAACCTCTAAGACAAAAAGAGGAAAGAAATAGAAAACTCAAAGAGAGGACATGAGTGTGCTCTCTAAAGAAGAAGAAAATGAGGATGAAGAGTCACTAGTAACTATGAATAACCAAAGAACATATATATTAGTCTCTTCTAAAGAAGAAGATATGGAGAAAGAAAAGTAAGATTTCATAATACATGTGCATAAGGAAAAATTAAAGAAAGGAAAGAAGCTTGAATCCTATGATCTAGAAGAAGAAGAAGAGGAAGAAGTCTAGTCAGGAGAATCCTCCAAGCCCAATGAATCTAAATTCAATATTTGAAGGTATCTTGCATAATTTTTTTTTGAAGGAAACTACTATCATGTATCTGAGTGAAAATGAGGAAAACAAAGTTACAATAATTGCAACTATCATCAAATATATTGCCACTATAGAAGTTGATATGGAGTATATGTGGAAAAAGGTCACAAATGATGTATGGAAGGTTTTACTAGAAAAGAGAGAAGAATCCACTACATTAGAAGAAAAGATTAGATTAGATGTTGTGGAGAAGATTGGTTTCTCCTTGTCTAATGCTGATAAGGCCACATTAGCTCGATTTTGTAGAAAAGAATTTAGATCAAAGTGAAGGATAACACTTCTCATGGGAAAAGATCAAGATCAAATTGAGAAAATAAAAAAGGAGACCAAAGAAAGGTTACTGAGATAGCAAAAATATTTGAGATGATTCCTATTTGTTCTTCTAGCAAGGGACATGGTTCAGAAAAATAAACTAGTGATAATGAAGATGAAATTTTAGATAATACTCTTCCAAACATGGAAGAACCTATGCAAGAAAATGATCAAGATATGCATGATGAGGAAGGAAAGACTAGGAGTGGAGAAGAAACTATGAAGGTTGACATTCCTATCACTCTGGGAAACATGGTTCAAAAAAATCTTGAGATATTTGTTTCTCTGATAAATGCAAAACATAGCACTAGTGAAGGCAATAAGCATGAAACAGAAAATGAGAAAAGACATATAAATGAGGAAGAAAAAGATAGAATTAATGATGAAAAGGAAGAGGAGAAAGACGAAAATGAAGAAGGTGAGAAAGGAGAAAAAGGAAAAGATGAAGGAGAGGAGGAAGATAAGGAAAAAGATAGAAATAAGCCCTTCGATAAAGAAGAAGAAAATATAGAACAAAGTGAAGTTACTAACTCCAAAAAGAATGAAGAAGATGAGAAATTTGAGGAGTTACCCAAGAACACTAGAAAATCCTCTAGTGATCCTTTAAAAGGCATGTTAGCTGATAAAAAATGGTTCCAACCTGAAGTCTCTTTACAACTGTTACAATTTCCTACTACTAACTTAAGTAAGATTCCCCATGAGCATAAGATTCAACTAAGTGATGTGTTAAATCTATCGACAAGAAAATAAATTCTTGAATCATTCCAAAAGAGTAATGAGTCAATGGAAGAAGCAGTGAAAGTCTTATAGGAAATAACTGTAGGTACTGATATTGATACTACATTATCTTCTATGGAGAACTTCAGATTGTTGATTGATTCTTTTAAAGGTTATGCCTCTAGTTTGAAAGGACAAATGGAAATAGAAGCTATAGCAAGGCTTACAGAAAAATGTGTACCAACCCATGTTAGGATTGAATAATGCTTGAAAGAGGTACATGATTGAGGATGAGGAAAAAACATTGATCTTACATTGTATTATGTGGCTGGAAGCCACACAAGTTATAAAATTCGAAATGAACTTGATTGAGTCTCAAATTTCCAAAGCATGAAATGACTATGATTTGGCACTAGACAAAAAGTATCATACCTGGTCTGCTATAGTAGATCTACATGACAAATTCCTTACTTTGTAAACCCAGAAAGAAAAGATTATTAGGAAACTTGGAAAGTTGAGGGACTATCTACAATCACAACACATACCTATTTCATGTTCCCTAGCCAATGCTGATAGGATTTCACAGATAAATCTTAATCCTGGCACTATGGAAGAAGGAGAACATGCCTTGACGGAGCTCAAAACTTTACATAGGTTGATTTATGTAGAAAAAGGAATTTGGGAAGAAGGAAAGGATATTTGGAAAGACATGATACAAAGGCTTGGGTCAACATCTTCGAGTTGACCATTTTTTTTTTGTTTCTCAGATCTCTTTGTACATATGCAGATATATTAGGAACTTTTTATAAGGGATATTAAGTTACTTCTATTCAGTTTGTACATTTAGTTAACATAATTTTTTGTGTGTATATGCACCCTTTTCCCTTGATGTCAAAGGGGGAGAGATGTGTGGAGAAGAAATTTTGGTGTAGGTAGCCATCAATGAGAAAGGGGGAGATTGTTGAAAGAATGAAGAAGACATGTGTTTTCATTGATGTCAATGCTACATGGTGATATGAAGAATACTTCTACTTGATCTCTGAGCCCTCCATATATTGGTTCCCATTTCATCACATGATCAAATCCCTTCTTGTGATTCCAATGTGTGGTTTGTGGATGATATCAGTGCCTAATTCCAAAATTTCAATTGGTTTGGATGAATGGTTTAAAAACTACATTTGTCAGAAGTCTTATATATAAAGTGTTCCCAGTTTCAGTACAATGTGCATAGTCTTTTCTATCTATACTTGTAGAAACGTAAAATATACCGATTGACATTGTGCATCTGATCCCGCCTACTAACATCATTTCATCTTGAATCATCCCTCAGTCTAACCATTTAATCAAATCTCCTTATTTGATTAAATTCATCAATATTCCTCCCTTAATTAAATAAACTAGTTATTTAATTAAGTCTCTCTCTCTTTTGTTAATTAAATCAATCCATCTGATCTAATTATCCCTATTTAATTAAATAATTAATTTTATTTGATTAAATCTCTAAAGTCTATCTATTAAATTAAATAAATTAAAACCTTATTTGATTTAATCTAACACCATCTCTTTTAATTAAATAAATCAAAATCCTTATTTAATTATCTCTTATCATATTCCTCTCTTATTTGATTTAAATAAATCCATAAATTTGAATCAAATAGGTCACATCATCTAAATCTCTCATTAAATTAATTAACCCTTGATTAATTTAATCTCTTTCTCATGTCCCATCCTCTAGATTTTGCAAGTTGCACATGAAAATAGATTTAATTCATTTATTAAATCTCTATTTTCCTCACAAGGCATCTTTTGGAATATTCTCCAAGTTTGAATTCAAAAATTCCAAGTGGACATGTACATCCAACAAGGCAATAACTCCATCTTACATGTCCTTTTCCTTGAGCCAAGTGGCATTTATTGCATTTTCCCTTCCCTCTTGCAAGTCATTTCAATAAATTTGAAATTCAAAAATAAGCATTTATTGGCACAATCCTCAAAACTTGCACATCCTCTATCCACTCATAGATTGACAAGTGGAATCTTGCCATTGGATGAATGTTAGTCCCACATTGCTCAAACTTGCAAATTCATCCATCTTGGCATTCTATAAATAAAGAGTTCATATCTTCATTTGATCATCCACAAATTATGCAAAGTTATTATGCTAAAATATTTAGCCATTTCCATCAAATATCATTGAATCATAGCTAGGTTATGCAGGTTTTTAGCTTGGAAGCATTCATCCTTCATCAACAAAGTGGATCACTCATCAACATATCTTCAACATATCAATCTTTCACCATAGGAATTGGGAAAGGGCCAATTTTCACATCAAATTGGCACCAATTCCCCCATGAGATCATGAGTTTGCAAATTTAAATTAGAATTCAATCTATTTTGTTGTTTTCATTGTGTTCTTCATTATTTATTTTCCTAAGTTGAGTTTTGTAAATGGATTTCATGGAGAATCCTTGTTCTTGCTTGCAATCTCTAACTTAATGTGTTTTTTCTCATTGTTTTGCAGGTATTTGGATTGGGGTTCACACATTTGGTGCTAGAAGGAGGGTGAAATCTCATTCTTTATCACTTTTCTCACAAAATTCCATGTTTTTGTTTATACATAGAAAAATTCCCACGCTGAGAGCTCAACATCACCATATAGCACTGCTGGAAACTCAAACTACAACACTGGAGTCTTCCCGCCCAAAAATTTGAAATCTAAACTATGCTGCTTGACCACTCTAACCCACAGATTTTTCAAAAGAATCAAACTGCGATGCTGTGCAAAAGTGCGATGCAGTTGAGCTCACTGTCCCCGACACAAAGCGATGCTGACTGGTAAGCAGCACTGTAGAGAACCGCTGAGAAATCAAACTTTGACGCAGTCACAAGTTGCACTGCTGGCAGGGAGTACAAATTTGGAATTAAATTTTAACACATGCCTTTTGATTAATGATCAATTTATCTTCTATTTTATGCTTTTTAATCTCTATATTTTGCAGGATCTGATTGGTTTTCTCTCTTGTAGGTTGTAATTGAAAACTAAAGAAGGAGAAGCATGAGGAGGGTATTTCACAAGATCAAAGTGTTTTTAAACACTTTAGTGTTTGCTTAACACTTTTAAGAAATTGTTATCACTTCTTTCTTAGGACACTAGTTTTGTTTGGGCTTTAAAAAGAACCTTTTCAAATTTTTCTTGCAAGGGCTAAAACGAACATTAGGACTATAACTTACTAGAGTTTGTTTCTTTAGTTAACAATTGAACAAAATGTTTATCATTTGTCCTTTGGTGCTTTAAAAAGAACTCACAATTGATTTTGAGGATCTAAAATGAACATGTGCTATCTTGTTTTGTGAAGGCTTACTTGACTTAACCTCATTGAAAAAGGACGTATGCGCTTCTCTCACACTTTATAGCGATCTTGAGAATCAAAAGGCCTTTTTCATGATTTTAGGTTGAGATAAAGAAATCACCTCCACACTTCATTTTGGGTTTAATAATTGAACAAAATATTGTGCGTGTGTGAGTGGGGGCATTATTGTGTACATTCTCTCTCTTTGTTGCCAACAAGGATTGATCAAGTTACGGATATTGTCTTTACTCACTTTTGTTTATCCTAGAGGGCCTGCCTTGTGGAAAAAGTACTCACGCGAGGGAATGACTCAACTGGTAACACTCTAAAGCCAAAAGCATTTCCAACTGGGATATAAATGTGGGTATTGGAAGAAACTCCAATATAATGCGGTTGATTCTGACAAGATAGATTTGAAAGGGGACTCTTGCCATATGGGTCAATCTCCACGAATGGAAAGTCCTTATTAAAACCTATGTTCTAGAATTTTCCAAAATCCTTAATCTATTTGTTGGTGCAAGAATGGTCATTCTAAAGCCACTCCACACTTTTACAGTCTTTTAGTAGAAATGGAAAGCATGCCATGGGAGTTTCATGGGTGCTGATGCTTGGCTTCCCCGATTGACGTTAATGAGCCGTGGAGGGGAGCCAATGGGGTCAATCATCTAACCATTCACTAAATATAAGCGTAGTTGGACTTTTCCAAGTGGGAATCTAACAAATATTGTCTTACACATCCATAGGGTTATACTTATTGATGGTTTCAAAATGCTTTTCTTGTACGAAAACATCTTGAAAACAAACACTTAACATCCTCATCAAAATTTCAAACCCTTTAGGAGACAAAAACAATTGACTCAATCCATATGTTATTGCTTTCCCTTGGGATTTACATCCTTAGAGGTTTCTAAACATTGGATTACATATCTATTTGTCTACTAAAGTAAACAATAGGTAAACCCTTGCCTTGAGTTCATCAAATTTCCACATAACATACTTTGTGGGATGTGAAGAAATCAAGACATTGGACATCTAGCTTGGAAAACCTAATCAAATAAAGTGTTTGTGGTAAAATAAAGCCATTAAGCAAAGCTAAGAAAAATTAACTTTCATGTGTGTTGAAGCCTCATGATTCTCAAAAATTCCAAATCCCAAAGCAAATCATTGGCTGGAAATCTGAAAATGTATGCCTAAATTGAATCACTATAGAAGCATTGTATGCTCTTCAATACCTAGGTCTAGGCAAACAACGTGTCTTTTTTAGGTTCATCTTAGGATCAAAACGAAATCAAAATATTTTTCACCCATCCTTCAAACATCAAAACAAAAATCATCTCACCATCACCTTTTGGAAAATATTGAAATCATCCTTAATGCTAGGCTTTTTGGAAAAATAAAAAATCATCAAATCCTTGAGATAAAATCATTGAAAAGTTTATCAAAATCATCTTTGTCTAGGTATGTGTAGATGTATCCTTTTGCATATACTTAGTCAAATTTATCAAAATAATCTTGTTTAGCTTGGTATATGTAGATGCATCCTTCTTCATATGCTTAGTTAAACTATCATCTTGTTTGAATAGGTGTGGGTAGATGCATCCTTCTCCCTACACGTATTCAAATTATCATCCTTTGAGAAAATCCACCCTTTAGATAATCATCCAACATCTTAGGGTCTTTTTGTTCAAATCAAAGCAAACCAATCAATCAAGGACAAATCCCAAATCTAAAATCAAATAAAAATAAAAATCTGAAACATATCCAAAAGACCTAAAATCCTAGCATCTCCTTCAAGATTTATCAAAAAACCTAAAACATCCACATCATCATCATATCACCTTTTGATCATCAAGATATCATAAAATTTTCTACTTTGGGCATAAAGTAAAAGATCAATCCAACGAATTAAGAGATTCATCTCCCATATTCTCGAAAATTGATCCCTTTTTTATGGTTCAAAGTAGATCTCAATACAAGAAGAGCATGGAAGCCAACAAAGAAACACCTGCTTCAAGTGATCTAAGCCAAATGAATGTTGAAATGAATCCCGTCGAATCAAGTAATCCTTTGGCCATCTCATCATCCCAAAACCCACAAGAGAAGGCCCAAGGAGAATATCTTACCTTTGGGATGTCACATGATGAAATAACTAAAATGCTCCAAAATCTAGAAAACCATAAAATCATCAGCATCATGATGAGGGTTAACCCTTCGCTATACATGCTTGAGCTAGCAAAACAAGGGGCCAAATTACCTTCAGATTTTGACATGAGTACCATAGTGGAGACATCTTTACCACCAATCTCATCCACCATCCCCATCTCATCTACACCCCTATCCCAAAACATCACCCAAAACTTCCCACAAATCACGACATTGTTTGCTCCAACCCAACCCAATGTTAATAAGGGAAATGCATTTCTTAATGCTATTCAAACACACCCCATTGTTAATAATCAAAACTTGGATGCAAATACCATCTTGGAACAAAACATACCTGAAAACCCATTACATAAGAATGTTCCTCTCACTTTCCATCATGATCCATCATCATCATTCTTCCATGCAACTTCTCAAACTTCTCTCCTCACAAATTCACAAGAGGAGGGAGATATGTTCAGACCAAGGGGCATTTTTGACACCACAACATTTTCACAAGAACTCTCACCCCTCACATTTCCACGTCTTCCACCATTTCCATCATCATCCACATCACTCCTTGGCTTAGGGCTTCCCCGTGTACCAACTATCAATCAAACCAACATCCCAAATATCAATCAAAGCATTATGCCAAATGCTCAAAACTTGTCATCAATATCGCAACAATAGATGACGACACAAGTAATTAGAACATCATCAAACACCCCCTAACATTGCAAAGCATGGCCTCCCAAGGACCAACCACATCAACACCACCATCCATCACCCAAAACACCAACACGACATCATCACTTACCACAAACGCCATTCCAAATCCACCACCACCCCCACCATCACCAACTTCCACCACATCAAGCCAATACAACGCGACATTGCAAGCTACTTTTCAAAGGGGATTCCAACAAGTGTAAAAAAAAATAGCCACACAGCTAGCTGCTCAGCAAGCCGCTCAAGCTGCTCAAGCAGCCCAAGCTACATTAGAAGCACAATAAGCCGCACAATCCCAATCTTTATTGCAACAACAACAAGCCGCTCAAGCAGCCCAAGCTGCATTGCAAGCACAAATTCTATTACAACAACAAGCGGCACAAGCAACACAAGCCGCTCAAGCAACCCAAGCCGCATTTCAAGCACAAAAGGCTTCTCAAGCACAAATTCTATTACAATAACAAGCAGCACAAGAACAAGCCCAAGCACAAGCTGAAGCTTAGGCAAATGCCCAATATGAATTACAACATGCACAAGCATATGCACAAATTCTTGCACAAAAACAAGAAGCACAAATGAAAGCATATCAGAAAGAAATAAAACAATATCAAGAGTAGCAAGAAGAAACCCAATTAGCAGCCCAACAACAAGCACAACAACAAGCATTGTTGGGACAACAACAAGCACAAATCTTAGCATAGCAACAACAAGATCAACAACAAACGTTGTTCATACAATAGCAGGTGGAAGCCTACCTAGCTCGACAAAACATACAAATACCATTGAACAACACATCAAACAACCCACCCATCCAACCCATAATCGAAACACCCCAAAACACCTTCATCCCAACCCCTAATCTGCAAAATGACATAATGACACAAATCAGGTTGCTCTCGCAACAAGTGCTCGATCTTCAATCAGGGCGAAGAAAAAAAACACCAAGCAAATTGTGTCCCTATCCATTTGATAGGATCCTAGTGATGAAACCATTCCCCAAGGGATTTGAGATCCCTAAGTTTGATAAATATCAAGGGACAAGAAACCCTGAAGATCACATCAGGGAATTCTAGGTTCATTGCATGGAAGTCGCATACAATGATACTTATTTGATGTGGCTATTTCCTAGGAGTTTGGCAGGCCACACTATGGAATGGTTCTCTCACCTACCTTCAGGCATTAGGAAATTCCAAGAAATTATAGATGCATTCATAAAAAATTATGCATGCAACATTGCAATGGATGTTTGTCTAGAAGAGCTCTCAGCTCTAAAACAAGGTAGGGGTGAATCATTCACTTCATTCCTACAATGATGGCGATCTAAGGCCAATCAGAGCAAGTGGACCATGCCTGAAGAACAACAAGTTTGCACCATCATAGCCAACCTTGAAGGCCTCTTGGCATTTCATCTCAAGGTTCAAGGCATCACCGCATATGATTAGTTGATCTCCAAGGTGCTTAGCATCAAATGAGCCCTTATGACTCAACCCGCGGGATCAACTTCATACCTCGAACAACAAAACAACCGCCCACCCTCCAATTACAACGATAAACCTTGCATGTGGGCAAGGAACAAAAATGTTACTAATGATAGTGTTGTAGATACCAAGGTGGTCATTAGTGCCCCTCACCAAAATACACCCACACCACAAATCCAAATCCAACACCAAAACAATCATCATGCAATACAACAACCAAACAACAATCCGACAATCAATAATCTCAATGATCAAAGGGGACCACCCCAATGCAACAAGAGTTATCCCAAGTGAAAATACACCACTTTGGGGGAACCACTTGAAGACATAATGAAGAAGTTGATAGACAAAAAACTCATCAAGGCTCCTACCTTTGAGAATTACCAAGAACCGAATGTGAAACCTCCTTGGTATAATGAGAATCAACTTTGTGAATTCCATAAAATCAAAGGCCATACCACAAATAGTTGCATGAGATTAAAAAACATAATTCAAGATATCATCGATAAAAGGATTACAAACGTGGAACAACCTACAGGAAACCAAGATCTTAAGATATACACGAACCCGATGCCTAATCATGGCAACAAAGGGAATAACAATGATAAGGGAAAAGGCACCCACTCAAATGTAAACCATGTGTATGAAACAGTCATCACCTCCCTAAATGAAAACTGCATGGTCATCACCATCAAAGGCGCCCATGCCGATTGTGGAGTCACCACAAGAGGTGGCAAAGTTACTAATGCAGGATCATCCCAGCCAAACAAAGTCCCTGCATCTAGATCTGTTCCGAATGGCTACAATGTCCTAGATCAACTCAAAAGAACACCAACACAAATCTCCATCATGGAGTTGCTAAAAATATCATCTGCCCATAAGAAAATCCTTGAAGAAGCGTTGGCTTCATCCACTATCCCTGCAGACCTTGATGCGGAGCAATTCCAAGCTATGGTCAAAAATATCATTACACCAAATTTCCTCATATTCTCTGACCAGGATTTCCCCGCTCAACCATCTCACAACCGTGCACTTCACTTGGAAGCCATCATACATAAGAGAAAAGTCAAAAGGGTCTAGGTGGATGGAGGTGCAGGCTTGAATATATGTTCTCTCAGTCTCATCAAGCAATTGAAAATATAAGAGGATTGTATCAACAAAGGAAAGGGTATCACAATAAGAGCATATGATGATCAAGAAAGAGTGTCCCAAGGCATGATCAAACTCCCTATTCAAGTAGGGCCTGCCATCATGGAAACTACTTGTCAGGTCTTGAACCTTGACTTGCCGTATAACATCCTCCAAGGAAGCCCATGGATTCATGTGATGAAAGCAATAGCATCAACTTTCCACTAATGTGTGAAATTTACACATGAAGGACAAGAAGTTACTATCCATGGAGATATCGAACCATTCTCTTATTGCAAAAGCCTTGAAGCAAAGTACTATAAAATCCCCTAAGTACCAAAAAATGATGAGGGTCCATCCACACCATACATCGATCCTGCCACTCTCTCATCCACTTTTGCGATAGAGACACCTGCCACTCCCACCATCTCTGACATCAAGGTCATCATCCAAGATAATGGCTATGGAAACTACAAGCTCCCTAATAATTCTTTTGTGGTAGGAGAGTTACAACAGTCTCCTAGATCACGGGGACATCTACAAATAAATGAAGCCTCCACATCCCAAACGTCTCCTAAAGACTATCCCAACTTTACAAGTTGGGGAGATCTGGGCCGATAAGTTATTGAGGAAGATCCATCTCATATGCTATATCAAGATGAAAGACCAGTAGCTAATTTACCAATGGATGATAGAAGCAAGGGTCTGCAAATGATGCTCGTAATGGGCTATGACAGAAATCAAAGACTTGGACAAAACGACAATGGGCTTATAATACCGATCATGCTAGAGACGTGACCAATAAAAAATCTTGGCCTTAGATGTACCCCTCCGATTATAACCATATGTGGCCGAAGTCCTCCAGTTAGAACAGTTAATAATCCTCCTCATCCAACCCTAGCAGAATTACACTTACCAGTGTCTATAGGTAGAGTCATAGATAACTTCACATTTGATATAATCGACGTCTGTAGTATTAGTGATGACGAGGATACCATGACCAACTTACCTAGGCTATTTGAGGATACCAATCTTTGCATGATTAGCACCCTATGTTTTGAATCAAACCATCAAAATCATGAGATCCGCCTAGTATATCCCCAACTCATTGACAATGACCAATGAGGACCACCAATTCTTGATACATTCAAAAATGATGAGGCACTCTCAGAATTCATGGGACTATGGGATAACATTCTAGATGGGGATCACAAAGCATGGTTCATAATTGAGCTAGATACACATGCCTATTATGGGGAGACTATTGAATCCCTCAGTCACAAAAGTGAAAAATTAAGAATAATATCCAAGTCCTTGAGTGAAAACCACACTGTGGCACTCTCTGACCAGAAAAAAGCAAAAAGAAAGGATGCATCCAATGGTGAAAACCTCACTGAGGCGCCAGAGGATGGGGGATTCAATATTCCTTTAAGAGCTCTTCATCAACAAAAATCAGCAGTCTTGGCAGAAAAATGCAATCTAGTCAACCTAGGAACAGAGGCAACCTCGCACATCACATTCTATGTGGAATCACTACTATCAGAAGAGCAAGAGCTCCTAGAAACCTTTCTAAGAGAAAGACAGATAAAATTCGCATGGAGTTATGCTGACATGCTACTTGATCCAAAGATCGTGGTTCACCACTTAGCAGTATATCCAGAAGCAAAGCCTGTTAAACAAAAGCTTCAAAAAATGCACCCTCAGATCTTATTATTATATAAAATGGAGCTAAAAAAGATATTAGATGCAAGAGTCATTTGGCCGATAGATAATCCAAAATGGGTGTCAAACTTGGTACCTATTTCAAAACCCGATGGAAACATCAGAATCTACATAGACTTCAGAGACTTGAATAAAGCATGTCTGAAAGATGACTTCCCACTTCCAAACATAGATATGATAGTAGACATGACAGCTGGACATGAAATGTTGTCACTAATGGATGGATTCTCAGGGTACAATCAGATCATGATAGCTAAAGAGGACCAACATAAAACAACTTTCACTTGTCCATGGGGGACATATTGTTGGAACATGTTGCCATTCAGCTTAAAGAATACAGGAGCAACATATCAAAGGGCCATGACATGATTCATAAGATGGTCAAATACTATGTTGATGACATTTTAGCCAAGTCTGGAAAGAGAAAATATCACATAGCAAACCTAAGTGCCATCTTTGATAGACTGGAAGAGTACAAGGTCACATTAAACCCAAAGAAGTGTGTCTTCGGCGTACAATCAGGAAAATTGCTAGGATATATAGTCTCAATGCGAGGTATCGAGGTAGATCCAGCAAAGGTAAAAGTAATCCTTGAAATGGGGGCACCAAAAACATTAAAGCAATCAAGAGGTCTCCAAGGTAGGCTCCAATCCATTTGAAGATTCATAGCACAATTGGTGGTGAAATAGAACCCATATTCTCACCTACTCCAAAAGGGAGTAGCGTACAAATGGGATAACAAGTGTGAAGAGGCATTCAATAAAATCAATGAATATTTACTAACACCATCAGTCTTAATGCCACCAATCCCAAGAAAACCATTGATTCTATATGTATCAACAACAGCAACAGATCTTGGAGCTCTCCTAGCTTAGCATGATGAAAATGGAATAGAAAGGTCTATCTATTACATCAGTAGAAAAATGGTTGGGAATGAGCTAAACTATTCATTCATCAAGAAAGCATGCCTCATAGTAGTGTTTGCATCACAAAAATTCAAACATTACATGTTGGCACACAAAATAAAACTCATCGCCAAAATCGATCCTCTCAAGTACTTATTATCAAAGGCAATGCTCACAAGAAGAATGGAAAAATGGGTAATGATACTATCAAAATATGACATCGAATATGTGGAGCGGAAAGCAATCAAAGGCCATGTCATCACAAACCAACTTGCAGAAGCACCAATCTATTCAAGAAATCCTCTCATCTAAGAGTTTCCAGATGAGTCTATTTTCAATCTCAACATAGCTGACCACTGGAAACTATACTTTGATGGCTCATACACACAACATGGATCAGGAGCCGGTGTTTTCTTTATCACCCCACAAGGGGATTGCATACCAAGATCCTACAAACTAGCATTTCCTTGCACCAATAATATAGCAGAATACGAGGCTTTAACCATAGGTCTCAGAATAGTAGTGCAGTGGAACATTATAGCTCTCAAAGTATACAGAGACTCTCAATTGATAATAAATCAAGTGAATGATGAATACCAGACCAAGGACGACAAGCTCACTCCATACAAGGAATTGGTGGAGACTCTCAAAGAATCCTTCATTGAAATGACATTTGAGCAGATTCCTAGAACCAACAACAAAGTAGCAAACAACATGGCAACAATTAGATCCTTGCTCGATATCCCCCACAACATTCCAAAATATTAATTCCAAATTGAGCAGCTTCTCGTGCCTGCATTCAAGGTACCAGAATCATAATATGCTTGTGAAATTGTTGGTCCCAACGATCCTTGGTATCATGACATTTACACATACCTTCGTATAGGAGTCATACCCACCAACTTACCCTCAAACCTAAAATGAACCTTTGTAAAAAAGGAATCCAGATTTGTCATCCTAGGAGATACCCTATATCGTAGGAGCATAGAAGGAACCCTACTGCACTGCTTAAATGTTGAGGAGGCCTTAACTACTCTAACTAAAGTACATAATGATATTTGTGGTTCACACTCGAGTGGAATGACCATAGCCAAGAAATTGCTGCGGATGGGGTATTATTGTCCCACAATGGAAAGAGAAGCACATGATTATGCCAGAAAGTGTCTACAATGTCAGTAGCATGGGGACCTCATCCATCCTCCAACTCAAGAGCTTCATCCTATCGTCACACCATGGCCCTTTTTGTAGTGGGGACTTGATCTCATTGGTAAAATCACACCCACTTCATCTAACTGCCATAAATTGATCATAACCACAACAAATTACTTTACTAGGTTGGTGGAAGCCATACGTATGATGTATATAACTGGGAAGTAGATTTCGAAGTTCATCCTGAACTATCTCATTTGCTGATATGGTGTTCCACAAGCCATTATCTCAGATAATGGGACACCATTCAAGAATCAAGAGGTTTGTGATTTATGCAAAAAATTCAAAATCCAACATCACTTCTCCACCCCATACTATCCCCAAGGCAATGGCCAAGTAGAGGCTACAAACAAGACCATTCTAAAAATCCTCAAGAAAATAGTCAATTACACAGGTCATGACTAGAATTTGTAGCTTAATCCCACCCTTTGGGCCTATTGAACCAACATCCGCACACCCACTGATGCCACCCCTTTCTCCCTGGTCTATAGATCAGAAGTAGTACTTCCCATTGAGATCAAGATCCCATCACTCAGGATATCACTGCAAAACCTCATCACAAATGAAGATTATCGAGTGTCAAGATTGAATGAGCTGGAGCTACTAGATGAGTGACAGATAGATGCTTTAAATCATTTGCAAATATATCAGAATAGACTCAAATGGAGCTAACATAAGAAAATCAAAATCAGGACTTTCCAAGTCGAAGAACTATTATTAAAAGAGAATTAGAAGAATGTCCCAAACCCAAGCAACAAAGGAAAATTTGAACCTAATTGGTTGGGACCATTCATCATCACAACAAGTTATTGTTGGATCTCAGTTGTGTTTATGGTTTGTCCTTGATGAAAAAATCTCTTTCAGTTGGTTTCCTTGTCAGGATGGTTCTTTTTGCATATCATAGGTATTGGTTGTTTCTCATTCGGGCTTACACATATCGGCATGAGTATGGCAAGATCTCCCTGATCCACTTTGAAATGTCTATGTTTCCTATCGGCAAGACATTTCTAATGTCATGTCAATTGAATTTAACATACAGGCTACTTTTGGCATGACATTCCCATTGTCTTGGTGACAGTGGAAAGATCTATCAGCATGAGTTGTGTTCACCATTGGGAGGTCTTACCAAATGAGTCAGGTCTCACCGACTAACTCATAAGGTGGTTCATCGGTGTAAGAAATCCCTATCAGCATGTTGTTTCATTGAGCATTTTGTGTCTTGGCGACTGGCAAGAAAGATTATTTCGGCAAGACTTGTCTTTTTTTTTGGTGACTGAAAGTGATCTCTATCGGCATATGTTATTCCATCGGTATGTGGTCAACAATATTGGTATGTCACACCGATTGGAGATTAAATGAAAACTCATTGGCAAGAGCTTAAGGCTTTAGCGTGAGGTTATAACAAATATGCAATGTCACACCGACCGGTGGTGGATGGATGTGTATCGGAAAGAGTTTTGTTTCGGTGGAATGTCATAGCAAACTCTTTGGTCTTGCCAACTAAGTCTTATAAAGTACGTTCGGCGAGAGATTGGCATTGTCTCAGTGACTCAATGAATAAAGCTTCTTTTCGGTATGACAAAGTATTCTCTGAGAGGTCTCCCCGAAGGTTGTAGGTTACAGCGACACATAAGAGTTGAAAATTCTTTTTAGTGAGACTCTTTCATCGAAGAGAGGTCTTGGCGAGGATGGTGTGTCTTGTCGACAAATTCAAATGAATGAATTTTGGTATAACAAAGTTGATCTATATGATGTCTCTTCGATATCAAAAGCTATAGCGATAGCGAATGATGGTTTCATTTTTGTGAGAGAACCTTTTTGTCTCATCGACCAGAAGGATGTTATGAGCTCTCAGCGTGACATTGTGTATTCATTATGACTTCTCCCAACTCTGATGGGTCTTGGTGAAAGCGACAAACATAAGGTTGTCTGGCATTAAAGTTTCCTTCGGCATACCATCACATCGATTGAAAAGAAGGTTACTTAGGGAAAAAATTGTGATTATTCTTTTGACTGGGTATGAAACCCTAGCCTGGCCGCCATCATGAGAAAGCTTCATAAATTGTTCTTTACTATTGTTGCTAGCTATAACGACATTGTCAGGATGAAATCCATTTTTGGTTCATAAATGAATGGTATGGCTGCTATGTTTGTTGCGCCTCTTTGGCTGGATGCTCGACAGTGGTTGATGGAGCCATGGGAGTTATAGATTTGTCTAGTATTTTTATTTATGCATTTCATGCTGCTCATATTAGTTTATAATAGCCATTTTATTCTAACTACTCTCTACTTCTCAGTCAATATGATGCCCTGACTGAGTATTGTCATTCATGCATTAGAGGTATGATTTTCTGTGGTGGACAGTTGTGCTTTTTATGCAACAATATGAACTCATACATTACAAATTAGTTGAGAACAACTCTTAGCTGGGTTGGTTGTTCTGTTGTTACTCCTGAAGACAATTACCTATCTAGTAGATGTATAAACAAAAGCAAAAAACTCTTTTCTGTTGCTGTTGTTGTAATTCTGAGATTATCAATTCTTTGGCTGTATGAAAATATATGGATAAAACTCTGCAATAAATCTGAATAACAAGATACAAATATTGTAAATTTCTTCTCTATGAGGTATTTTAGGGATTCAATTGTTGAATCTTTAAAGTCTTATGTAGATAAGAAAATAGAGAAATATGTGCTTAACTAAAAATAGAGAAATCCTCTGAGTTATTATTGTTTTTCAAAACATAATTTGAGGGGTTGGTACTCCTTGAGATAGATATCTCTAAATGAGGGGTTGGTGCTCCTTGAGTGGGTGCTCAAAAATCAGCCTATAAGGCATTGTGAATAGCTGATTAAAAGATTAAGCCTGGAAGGCATTTAGGGAGTGGTTTTTATACCCCAGGAGGGTTCTCCACTCGGAAAATTTTGTGTCACTTTGTTCTTATGTATTCTCACTACCTTACTATGTTGTTGTTTCAGTACACTGTTGGGATTAATACTTTTCTCAATTCTATTTATGAATGATTACATTCAACTCATGAATGCATTAATTAGAATAATATTGAGATCAAATCTGAGCTATGTTTTCAATTTTTTTGAAAATTGGTCAAATATATTAAGACACTGATTCACCCCCCCTCTCAGTGTCATTTTAACTCCAACAGTTACAAGTCAGGGGCATATCAGTTATCAACACCCGAAGGGGAACCTTTGCAAGAGCCCATGAATAGCTCTCACCTCAAAAAAATTTATGCCTAAATATTTCAAGGTATAGAACCAAAAAATCCAAAAAAAATCAAAAAATATCCTAAAAAAATGGTTACCTTGGCAAAAACCTAGCAAACATGCATCTTGGTGACAACAAAAAGAGCAAAAAAAGCAAAAAATCCAAAAAAAAAACAAAAAAGGATTGAAAATAGTAAAGAGAAAAATTGTCCTCTAGTGAAAACCACTTCAGTGGCACTTTAGGCAAGTACCTTGGTGAAAACTTGGCAAACAGGCGCCTTGTGTAAATAAGACTTTTCATCCACCAGGAGCTTTACAACTTGTTCTGCATCATCCATCCATCACGCTTCCATCATCCATCTCATTCAGGTCTCCACCACTCATCCACTCGCATCCGTAATATTGATCGTGTTTTCTGCACAACAACAACTCAGACAGAATACAATATCCTATCTCTCTTGAAAAGTAATCTTCAACAATAACTCACTGAAAATTACCCCAAGGTCTCTCGGGTGTCAGGTCATGACAATGCATAAACAACTCAGATAATATGTGAAAATGTTGGTAATCATAATCGGACCTTATTACAAGCAAACCGTATCTTTCCAATTTATCAAATCTTGCAATATGATGATCTTAGATCCTAAGCCTAACCAAATGATAAAGAAATAGCAAAAGATAAGGGTGCAAAGATATAATGAGATCTAAAATATTTCTAGGATGAACAATGCAAATGATAGATATCTGGAATGGACCAACCTCAAATAACCAATTCTTACTTAACCCATAATGCAATATCACAAGAATGGTGCAATCTTCTAAGGTATGCAGATTTTCAAATCATAGATATTCATCCACAATCGAACTAAGTACAAATAGATGTATGGTCCAGGTTGACTTCACCAGCCTACTACAATCAGATAGTTACTGGGAGTATAGACCAGAGATTGCTACAAATATTCCAAGTATGAAATCATGAACATTATTCACCAAACTAATCTAATTCCAAATCAAACACTAAATCTTAGATCTTTAAGCAATTTCAAAGATGGAACAACAAGAACCATGCAAGATAAACCAACATAAAAGAATTCACCAGAGAAGCCACAATGCCTTCAATTGTATTAGATCACCAAGATGCAGCAACAATTCCACTATTCTGTTACAATATTTGCTTCAAGAACTAAATATTATCTCTACTACAGAATGCTCTAACTCTTTTCTAATCTAGCTTGTCTCGATTATCTTTCAACTAACTGACTCCTTACAATGAGGCAGGAATGCCCTTTATAGAGAATCCTCAAAACATGTCGGCCCAGCCAAACATTTAAAAAATAAAAATATCCAAAACAAGTCAGCCTTAAGAATTTCAAATTAAGGCACACATTAAATGCTGATACATCATCAAGGTCGGCCCAAACACATTCCTCAATGCAGCCTGGATCAACACATGCCCTATAATAATAGGGAAGCACAAATCTCAAAATTGGCATTAACTACCGCCTCCCTTATCCTTGTTCTGATCCTAAACCTTCAAAAATACCCTATCCAACTCAACAACAAGTGGAAAAGGTAGGATATTGAGCTAACATTCAATGGAGCCAATTTCTTCCTTCGACTGCTTAACAATTTTATCCCACTCACCTCTATTTGCCTGATATTTGTCCATCACAGCCAAGTAGGTTGCCGCATCATCTAGTTGGTGCCTTGTTATAACATTTTCAGAATCAGGGGCATAGACATCATGCCACCATTCCCTCAATTGTTCTAGGCTTAGGTACTTAGGAGCAATCTTCCTCCTGCTAGTCATTATCTCAAAGAATGCAATACATCCCTCATAAACATTAGTCAAATCCCCATCCATCTATTTCTTTCGCTTATGGATCTTCCCAATGGCTTTATGTTGAATTTGCAAGGCCTCCAACCATTCCCATGGCTCATTAAGTCTGGATGAAGGAAGAATTCCATCTATAGCCAATTAATCTTTACCATACTCCATAATCACTTTAGATTTCTGCAATAGAAGGTCAATATCCTCCCTGTCTTGAGATGAGACATGCTCTAACAAGTCTTTAGCTCTTATTGCATCCTTTCCAATTGAAAGGATTTCCTTTATTGCATCATCTCCTTTCACTTGTACATCTTTCAACCAATCTACTATAGTCTGGGTAGAAGCTTTCATCCTTTCAATTTTAGAAATAGTTTACTTGGGCAAGAAACTAGCTACAGCAGAAGAAGATGGGTGAAGAGATTGCAAAGGCTTCATCAAGTATTCTAGACACTTCTTAAGCCTATCATTTTCCCTTTTAAGCTCATGCTTGGACTGTGTCTCTTTCCTTAATCTCCCAATTATTACTACACTGGACCCTTCGTACTCTTCAATATCTTGCTCCATAGAAGCTGGTCCAAGATTGATAGTCTGCACATTATAATATTTTTCAATGACCTCATCTTTACTTTTATCCGTAGTAGGGGTGGCAACGTGAATGACCCTGTCACTTGCTTCATCTTTTTCTATCCTTGAAACTACCTTAGCCATCCTCTTCTTCTTACCTTTGCCAATTTTGGCCAACATCTCTTCCCAATCAAGGGGGGTGTCCTCAATAATGACTTGTTTCTTTCTTGTAATTTCCTTATCCAACCAATCTGGGACAACATGATCCACTTGGATTTCATCTATCTTGGCCTCCTCATATGGTTCTGCTGTTTCATCCTTTTCCACCTCATGAGACTGATCACCTTGATCACCTAGCTCAGGCTCTTCTTTTTATAAAGCTGATGGGGTCTTAATAGGTACATCCTCCTTCTCAGGAGATTTGTCACCTTTGCTTCTCGTAGGAGAATCTTCATACTGTACCAGTGGAGAAAGGTTCCTTTCTACATCTTCAACCTCAAGTTCAGATGTTGCACTAAAGAGTTCTCCATCCTTGAACGGTTATGCCTCCCCACTAGTCTCATGCTCTTCAAGAGTCACCTGCTCAGATACACTTGGTGAAGGGGAAGTAGCCTTTTGTTGCTCCACAGCGGACGCCATTGGAAGAGGATCTGCTTTTTGTAGGGTCTCCTTGGGAGATGGAGTCCTTGATTTCTTTGAATAAACCTTAGTCTTCTCTATTGAGCTTTCTACATCAACAACTGGAGGATTTGCCTCATCCTTGAAAGTTTCCTGATCCTTCTTCCTTGAAGCCCTAGTTGTTCTTGTCCTTTTCAGCTCTGGAGGGATATCTTCTTTCTCTGCTTGCTCAAGTTCCTCCTCCTCTACAAACTTACCTATTCTCAAGGCTCAGCTTCTCTTCTTTCCCTTTGGTTTCCTCTTTCTTTCCAGATCACTTTCCTTTGGGCCTCTGATTTTGATCTTGAAAGGTGAGCTTACTTTAGATTTTCCTTTGGAATTATCGTCACCAGATTCCTCTGAGGTGGAAAGAGGATTTAGATTTCCCATTAAATTGAAGGTACAAGATACCTTCTCACTTTCAAGTTCCCATACTTTGTGCTTCAACCATGACTTAGTAAACTTCATGATAGGGGCCATCAGGTCTTCCAACTCAGTCACCTCGTTTTCAGCCTAGTTTACCTCTCCAATTGATCTATCCTTGACCGACTCATATGCATGATCTTGCACCAGATCCCATCATCCTCTAACTGGTCAGGGATCAACTTGACATTGTACATTCTAATCACATCCACTGGAAGCCTAGAGTATCTTTTCTTCCTTGCCTCAAAATCATCTTTGATGTTTTCCCAGTAATCTTCTAAGTCATCCTTGTGATGGTATTCTTTGGTAGCCTTCTTCTGCACTTCTCCAGTGATGTCAAAATTTTTCCTCTTGGAATGGAAAGAGAAACCATAAGCACTCAATTCATCCCCTGATATATGCGCTAATTGAATTGAAGAAGAAACCTCAGCTATGCTAATTTTTAGAGGGAAATCTCCACCAAACCCTGTCTTATGCTTTTCCCTTTTAACAATAGCATCAAAGTCACAAATCTACCTCATATCCTCCACTAGCACAATGTGGTCAGTAGGATACCTAGGCAACCTATATGGAGTAGTTTGACATCCGTCAATTCTGATATAAGAGAAGGTGGGAAATTGTATGAACCAAGCTCCATTTTTTTTATTAGCTCCTTAGCTCCATCAGATAATCTCACATGCTCTGCATTTTTGAGCAGCCTAGTGATATGCATTGTAAATGCATCATTTACTCTTCTATAGTTCCGATGTCCTAGGTGCAATTTCGGGTATATCTCATAGACTATATCCCATCCAAATGTCCCCTTCAGATTCAGACCCCTATATGGGTAGAATCTAGCCAACACATATATCACATAGGAGGACATAGTAAACTTCTTCATCTCCAACACATCTCTCAGTTGTCTATCAATCATTGCATTGATGAGTCCTGCCCAATGGTAGTTAATACCTTGTTCAATCTTGTTGATCACATGCACCATCTAGTTCTCCAATACTCTAGCACTCTTCAAACTGGCCACTCTGCTCAATAGTGTGATTGCATCATATATGTCTGGTCTGAATTTGATCCGATGCAATTGCTTGGGCAGTTTGGAAAAATGAGACTTTGGTTTCTCCAACCAAGAATTAATCATCTGCTGGGCTTTGGTGGGCTCATCTTCATAGTAAGTTCTTGCCAGGTCCATGTACAAGGCACAAACACATGGCAAGTCTAGCATATCAAAAGCTTGGGGATTAGAAACTGGGTTAAAGTTCGCTAAGACCCTTCCTTCGGTGCTAACAACCCTCTATGTGTCAAAGTCATATTACTGGGCACATTCTAATATGAACTCATAACACTAGACTGCAGGGGGGAATCCTGCTACATGGACCAGTCCAGACTTCATCATCCCCTTAGTCAGGGCCGATAGATTTTTTTGAGTTGTTCTTGCCTTGAATTCCTCATACCTTCATGCTCCTACATTAGTATCGGAGACCTTAGACCATATTGAAGCTATCTTGCTATCAGGCATCTGGCTCTTTGTGTCCGGCCTCAATCTCTCTGCATCTGTAACTGAGGATCCTTCAGTGTCACCCTTAGACTTTCCTGCCATAGCTTTGCTTGATTCAGCTTGCATTTACAAAAGAGCCTCATGAATATTCAACTATCATCCATATTCCAACCAAAGGTTAGCCTGAAACCACATAAAACAATTAATATCCATCACTAATCATCAATCTTTGAAAATCCAAAAAAAAGAAGTAATCCAGGAAAATGAAGTAAACCAGGAAAATCCAGTCGGGGCAAAATTCAGAGAAATCCGACCCAGACGGACTCCCACTGCCAAGACATTATTCCTTAAATAAATCATTAATAAGGTCAAAAAGTTGTGTGACTATCATGAAATTCATTGATTAGCAACAAAAAGTCACCACTTAGCATTTACTTCATTACCCCTAACATCAAAAATTGAAAGGAAATGGAACAAGGCAAGAAACTGGAAAAATCTAGATAGGTCGGATTTCCACAAACAGTTCGGAATCCCAAAATTTGTCATACTCCGTGGATTTGGCAGAAACTGGGAAAATCTGGATGTGCAAAAATTCTATGGACACCTTAGAAACCTGATGATCGTTAACGTGCAAGCGACTGACCAAATGATCACACAAACTTCCCTACTTGGATTCCAATATACATAAAATCGATCACAATAAGCAAAACTTCACCTGAACATGAATTTGGATTCCCAAGACTCCCAAATGACTAATTTTCATGGCAAAACAATGATGCCCTAAATTTAATAACCAGACCTCCATCATGAAAGCTAGGGTAAGCTTTAAATTTCAAACACTATCTCTCGAAATGATCAATCTAAAGCACCGGGATCTCACAAGGTATAAACAGGTTTGAGCTAAGCATAAGACATGAAAATCACGATAAATCGACCAAACTTAGCAAATTAGGGTAAATAAATAGAAACCCTAACCTTCACAAAATATAGCAAATTACGCACCTAGAATGCAAGGTCCTACCAAAAACACCTATCTATAGGGGTATATCCGACACTCAATTGATAAATGAAAGCATGCATAGTGCGGGTGATAAAGCCTGTGAAGAGGTGGGTCAAACCCTACTTTTCCAAATACATAACCATAAAACAAGCAAGTGCCGACCTGAAGCAACTACCAATCGACTCGAAAGATTCAATCAAAGTGCAAACAAAAAGAGGGGCCAACAACAACTTACCATGGACCAATTTCAAATGAAGCTCAAACTCAGAGAGGTGACTACGAAACAGTATGCCCTAGCAACGAAAAACTTGACACCAGCGCTCAAGCAATCCACACGCAAGCCACTCGAATCCAACAATCAAAGCTCAAAATGAAGAACTCCAAGCACTAGAGCAATAGAAAATGAATAATGAAACCAAAAGGATGCCCAAAGGCCTTTAAATCCACCTGCACTCACGCCAGAGAAATGTACTTCAAACATTAATGAGCGACAAGACATACCAAGGAAATCTAAAAACCTGAGCACAAAAGGGAATTCTGGGAAAAACCAAGCTAGGCAGACAATCCGAGTGAGCATGAATTCCACGGATATGACACCCTTCAGGACTTTAACAAAGTTTGGGAAAATCCACCCAGACTAGAAAATCCCAAATTAAAGCAGAAACCCAGACTTCAGAAAATTCAGCGATAATCAGACAATGGACAAGGACCTGAAAAAATCTGACTGAGCTAGAAAATCCCAGACCCAGGTCAAAACCTGGATTTCGACTAAAACCCAAATTTAACCAATTCATACCTCAAGGCAAGACCAAAGTCAACAAGACCAACATCTCAAAACTTTAAAAAGACAAATCCAATAAAAACCAAAGGTCAAAAGACATCGTGAAAAGAGGGTCCCTACTCCAAGTGGGGCGTGTGTGCAAAACTGCACAACAAATGGTGACTCTGCTAGAGAAATTCTCTAGATAATTTTGATGACAAACTAGAATCAAGAACCTAGAATCTCTGATTTAAACTCACCCATCCTGTCACTATCTATAATTAAACCAGAGAACCCCCTAGTCACTGAAACTTTCCTACACCAGGGTCGAAGTGTGTGCATATGCATTCATTACCTTCTTTTAGCTGCAACAGGAAACAAACTTGGTCTGAACAAGCTACATAAAGATTCATAATCTAAAAGTAACCTAGATAGAGCCTCACTGCCAGTCAGGCATCCATAGCCTTGACGAGGTTATCACTGTGATCCTCCTGAACATAGCTCTACTGCTAGCCAGGCGTCCATAGCCCCGGTAGAGATATTCAAATTCCCTTGATGAGTTGAATTCAAACTTTTTAAATTTTCAATATTATATTTTTTCTCTTTTTTTTTTATAATGCTTGTCTTTTCACTGCTTTTACTTCAACCTATGAATAATGAAGTTCACACTCAGGGATGAGAACCACAGTGGCACTAGAGCAGAAAATGATTTTTCACCTATGCAAACTTCATAAGGACCTTCTACAACTTCAGGTATCTTTAACATTTGAAAATATGAGACCCTAATGTATTCTTGTTCAATCTGACTAGAAGACCCTCCGCTTTGGACACAAGGTCATGTGACATTGGGTAGGGAATTAATACCATGATATTCTGGAAAGTTAATTAAAATTTGTAAAGGAAATACTACGAACACCACACCTACTTTGTCTCCACTTGTCATACAAATGCAACAAGGGATTCCCAGAAAGAGAAGGAACCAATAGCAAGAGCAATGCAAACCAAAACAAACAAACCAAAGCAAACCTAATCTAACTAAAGGAAAACAGAACAAACCAAAAGGAAACCTACACTAACCAAAACAAAATAAAAGAAAACAACCTAGACTAACTATATATAAAGCAGGGAGCTGAAAATAGCTCAGGATTGGAAATAATGTTTCAAATACTGCCCATTGATAGGTAGTGGAATATATTCTCCCGTGAGAGTCTTCAGACGGAAGGCATTATCTCCAAGTATTTCAGCAATCTGATATGGACCAAGCCACAGTTTGTCAAACTTCCCATGGTCCCCTTTTTGATCATGAGGTTTATCTCAGTATAACACAAGGTCAAAAATCCTAAAGGCCTTGACTTTAGCCCTTCTATCAAGCCACCTCTTAACTACCCCCTGATGTTTGGAAAAATTCTTAAGGGCATTGTCTCATTTCTCCTCAAGGTGCAATAGTTCTATCAACCTAGCCTCCCTTCTGTCCCCCTCATCATAAAAATCATTAGTAAATTGCAAGGTTGGGATCTTGAGTTGAATAGGGAATACTGGCTCTAGACCATATACTAAGTGATAGGGAGATGTTTCGATGGATGATTTAAGCCTTGTACGATCTGCCCAGAGGGCAAACCGAAGCTAGGTGTGCCAATCTTTTGGGTTCCTCTCCAACAGCTTACGGATAATAGTGAATAAGTTCTTATTGGATGACTCTGCTAAGCCATTACCTTGGGGGTAATAGTTGGACGCAAACTTTATAATAATGCCATGATCAAAAGCCCAATTTGAAAATTTTAAGGATGCGAAAGCAGGACCATTATCATAGACAATAGCAATAGGGCATCCAAATCGATTAAGACTAACAGATTCTAGAAAATCAATCACTACCTCAGATGTACATTGCCTACAAGAAAAAGCCTTAGTCCATCTTGTGAAATAATCAGTAATAGTGAGAATGTACCTGTGTCCCACAGAAGATGGTGGGTTGATGGGGCCTATGAAATCCATACCCCACTGAGCAAAAGGCCTTACCTCAGTGACCGATTGAAGTGGGAGTGCTGCATACCTTTCCCTTGTTGCTGCGGTCTAGCAAGTGTGACAGGTCCGGACATGATGGTGGACGTCTTTGAACAACGTGGGCCAGTAATACCCTACCCTCAAAATCTGATTTGCTGTGGCAATTGCAGAACCATGGCCAGTGCCATACTTTTCATGAAATCTGTTTATCACTCTTTTAGCTTCCTGCTTCTCAAGACACCTCAAATAAATTCCTTCATGATTTTTCTTGTACAAAATAGCTCCCTTTGAAACCATCACTTTTTAATCACAAAGCTCTCCTCTGAACAACATTAAGATGACCTGGAGATTGTTGGTTTAGCAAGTAATAAACTATGTCATCATACCAACCATCTAGGGAAACCTCATCAATGTTATAATTCTGAACAGTTAGTTCAGGCCCCATTTCAGCCATAGCCTAAGTAAGTCCCTATCCTCTTACCAACTTCATGGGTTGGATCTCAATATCGTACTCTTGTAGCATTGTCACCCACTTAGCTCTACACTCTCCTAACTCATTCTTCATCAGAAGTAACTTGACTGCAGGATCTGGGACAATTGCATGGACCTTATTCCTGGGGATATAATGTTTGAATTTCTTCACTGCTCTAACTAAAGCGTATACCTACTTTTCTACACTTGGATATTTCAACTCAGCGTCTTTTAATGGTGCACTCATGAAAGCAATAGGGTGCTCATTTCCCTTATCATAATTTTGAGTCAACATTCCTGCACATTAATGGTCTGAAACAAATGAATAGATGTAAAAAGGCTTACTGTAATTAGGACTTACCAATACTGGAGCATCAACAATGGCTCTTTTGATTTTTGCAAATACCTCCTTCGCTTTCGTAGTCCATTCGACCTTAGCATCTTGCTTCAACATAGTATTCAATGGCTTCACGATTTTAGCAAATCTAGTAATGAATTTTCTGACGAAGTTGATCTTGCCAAAGAAAGATTTCATCTCCTTTTTTCTAGCAGGTGGCTGAATCTTCAGTATGGCTTCCATCCTTTCTAGATCAATAGCAATTCCCTTTTCAGATATGACATGTCCTGGCAACTTCCCTTCTGTCACCCCAAAAATACACTTTTTAGGATTCAGGGATATGCCAAATTCTCTACACCTTTGGAACACTTTGCGCAAATTAGAGATGTGGTCTCCTCTACTTTTGGAAAAGACAGTTAGGTCGTCCATATAAATAATAATGCATTTTCCTATGATATCCTTGAAGGAAATATCCATAGCCCTTTGAAATGTAGCCCCTGCATTAATGAGTCCAAAAGGCATCCTTCTGTAAGAAAAGGTCCCCTATTTAGTTGTGAAAGCAGTCTTATGTCTATCCTCATACTGAACCATTACTTGGTTGTATCCTGAATAACTGTCTAGGAAGGACATCATCTGAGATCCATTAACCACTTGAAGTACTTCATCCAATGAAGGGACTAGATAGTTGTCCTTTTTTGACAACCTGTTCAAGTTCCTGAAATCAACGCAAAGTCTAATTTCCCCATTCTTTTTCCTTACTGGAACTAGGTTCGCCACCCATGTTGAATGCCTGACAGGAAATATAATTCTGGCAGATAGTAATTTTTGAACTTTTTTTTGTATAAGTGGTTCGAGTAACACATTGATAAGTCTTTGTCTTTGCCTAAAAGGCTTGGAACCTGGCTTTAGAGGTATAGTATGAGTTATGATTAATGTATCATAGGTTTTCAAGTCCTTATAACTCCAGGCTACTATATCCGAAAAGCTATTCAATGCTTCAATTATTCCTTGTCTTTCCTCTGAAGTGCATACCTTGCCAATAAAAATGTTTTTAGCATTATCTTCAGTTCCCAGATTGTAGGTATCACACTGTCCATTGATAGATTTTTTCTTAGACTCTTGCTCCTGATCTCTGATTTTATCCATATCAAAAAAAATTTCCAAGTGTACCATCCCCCTTGGAATAGTATTAGACTTCAGATTCATCACTCCCTCCAAATCTAGTTCTGCTTCCTGGAGTTCTATTTCATCAATGATCTAGGAAGAAAAAACATCTATGTTTGTGATAAAGTCCAAAATATGCTTGTCATCTTCAAATACTTGAAAGTTGGTAACATTATATGGAACTGATGGCACAAGAGTAAATTCTACAGTAAACTTCTTCAAACCTGACAAAGATAGAGGCTGCAGGGTGCTTGCTGCCTAAGCTAGAGAATCTGCAGTTTGATTCTTCTATCGTGGTATCAGTTGAATATTGAAGGCATCAAATCCCTCAATGAGGTCCCATACTCTATGCCTATAATTAGTCATCCTCCTATCATGGCATGAATATTGTTTCCTTACTTGCTTAACTACTAGCTCATAATCACCAAAAACTTGTAGAACCTTAACCTTTTTCTTAAGTGCCATAAGAAGTCTATGAATTAACACCTCATATTCTGCTACATTATTAGTACAGTGAAATTGAAGTCTATGGGCTGCAAAGAAGGTTTTACCTTTTGGGCTAATCAATTCAAATCCTACTCTAGCTCCATGTTTGGATTTAGATCCATCGAATCTAAGAGTCCAACACTTAGTAGTTGCAGTCCTCTTCATCACATCCTTTGGCTTATTACTGCTGGATGATTCCTCAGACAGCATAGGTTTCTTTCCTTGATAGTCTTCCTTAGGGCTTGGCATATCCATCTTGGCTACCAGGGTTGGATTCATGCATTTCTATACTCGTTCTACTGTTGTTTAGCATAAACAACACTCCAATTCTGAATGGGAAGCATTATGAACTCTACAACAATTAGTTAAGACTAATTATTCAAAGCCTGTCCTTTTGCCTAGGTGAATTTTATTTTCAACACACTGTCTGATGAATTTTTGGAAACTGTCTAATAGGCTAATCTGATTATCTTCAGATTCTTCCTCTCCATTAATTGATTCTGTCAGAATAGTAGCATTGCTAGAAGTTTTCTGCATCAATAGACATCATATGTAACATCAATATCTCCTCTGAGTTTGACTCCTCATAAGGAGTTGACAACATATAATTTCCCATGCCTACTTCCGATATCAGAACTTCATTTGAAGTATTCTGGTACTCCATAATCATGTATTTCATTCTAGGTTCTCTCTCAATTCTGATTTGGTTTTGTACTCCTTTCCAATGAAGCCACATGTGGGAGTGATCAATAGATACATATCTATTTAAGGCCTTAGTAAAATCTCTTCCTAGAATCAAGCCATACACATCAGGGATATCAGCCACCTGAATATTGATAACCTGTTGAATTCTTGGGTCAGAAGCTACCTGCATGTGAATCATGTTTAATTCTCCCACCACATTTACTTCTGTTCTATCTAGCTGGGTTGCCTTCTTCTGGGAGTCAGCAGGTGTAATCCCTAAGGCTCTACATACTCTAAATGGCATCACATTAGTAGAAGCACCAAAATCTAGTAAACAATTATGTAGATTCTTACCAAATATTTGCACATAAATCAGAAATGGTGGGGTCTCTATCTTCCCTTGAAACAAAGTTGGCCGAGTATCTACCTAGGCCACTTAAGTCTTGTCCTTCTCCTTTCCTTTATCTCCAGGGGGAAAGTTAGTCCGACTGCAGGCCTGGTTTTGCATCTTCATAGGATGAGAACTAGAAACCTTGCTGACACCCTCACAAGAAGATTTATCCAAGGACACTAAGTGTGCATCATAAGTAACTAGAACTACATTCCTAATTGTAGGAAACCTCAGTAACTCAAATGCTGAAAGATTTACTTTTAATTTCTTGAACTCCTCAGCGACATACGAAGCCATTTGCTCCTCACTCATATCAGTGGAGACTTCCCTAGAAGGTTCCTCCACCTTGTCTTTACTTGCTTGAACAACCCTTTCCTTATGTGGGTCAATTTGAGCTTGTCATTCCTTTGAGAGATACTATCTAGAAACATGTGGAAAAGATGGATTATTACTAGCACTTGGGTCTAGAGGGATATTAAAATTATTAGGAGGAATGGAGGTGGTGAAAGGTCCCCTAACTTGTGGGCGTCTATGAGGCATATCTCTTAAATCATATCCTTTACCCTACCTCTGGAACATCTGTAATTCTTCAACATAAGCCTCTTCCTAATCGACGGGACCATTATCATTTGTTGTTTCTTCATTGAATAACTAAGCCACTTCATCTTCATTACAAATTTGATCTATTTTCCCCTCTTGGGAATCAGATTCCTCTTTTGGAACATTTTCTTCACCTATTGGAAAAGGAGCATGGTTCAATACCAACACAGGAGAGTCATAGGGGGTGGAGGGAACTATGTCCTGCCCATTTGCATTATTCTCCACCTCATACTGGAAAATAGAGGCTGCAGTTTGGAACTCTAGACATTCTAACTCCGAATGCTGACTTGTCTTATGAAGCCTACACCATCCTGACAAGGCAACTTCAACTAGATATACACCACTGGGAGGCTTGTCTTGGCTGACTTACTGATTTGCAGATTGATTGATAATTTGATTGACTAGTTGGTCCAATGGGGTGGGGATTCCTCCATTATTGGGTCCTGTATTCCATGTCCTGCTTTGTCCTTGTGATTTCCTCTTATCAAATTCTGGTCTACTACCTTGTCCTCTATCAAAATTCTATCTCCTCTTATTACTGAATCCTCTGTCATTGTTGTAACCCCTATCCTGATTGTATCCCTTGTCATTGTTGTAACCCCTATCATTGTGGAATATTTTCTCATTACGCTGTCCTCTGTAAAAATTATGCCCTTGTGGAAATTCTCTGTTCTGACTAGATTGTATATTCTTCTGAGCAGCTTGTAATTGGCTATTTTGATTCCTTAGGTAGGTCACCTCTAGGTTTAACTTCTTTATCTGCTCAGCCATTTCATCAATCCTATCCTTATTTGGATCTCCATAAGAGATCTAGCTTGGATTACTCTGGGCATTGTAGCAGATCCCATAGACTAATGCAATACTTTAGAATCTGCAAATAGGCAAGGAAGCTAGTAGGCTACAGCTGATACATAGGCTGGTTAACCTGTTGCTAGGAAAAATTCATCATGGGAGAGACCTGGCTCATAGGAGGACCAAGATGTGGAACCAAAGGTAATTGGGGTACTGGATTCATAATTAGGGTATGATTGGCAAGCGCCTAATTCACTGCCTAAACCTGATTAGGATGTGCGACTAGTCCTAAAGAAGGCAATGGTCTAGTCAAATGTTGTCTTATATCTATACTAAGCTTAACAGCTTCTGTATAGGCATCAGTTAAGCTACCTGGAGGGTTGGGTCTCCACTTCAAAAAGGTGGCTATTAGGCTATCCAGGGCTTCATAATAGACCCCCAGAGCTGTATTATTGTCTAAGACATAAGGGTCTTGAAGTTTGGTGTATGCACAGTGAAACCTATTATTGGAACTAGATATTGGTTCATTAACCTCTCTCTTGACTAGTGAATTGCAAATACAATTCATTAGCACTGATAGGTATTCTGAACTTCTATAAAAAGACAATTTCAAGATCATTCCAGTTAAGAATTGAACCAGATGGGAGGTGATTGTACCAGTAAAATGCCTCTTCTCCTAGTGAATAAGGGAACAACCTACAGGAAACATCCTCATGAACAATCCCTCTATCCTTGAGACAAGTTTGGGAAATCCTTATATGTTCTTCTGCAGTCCTGTTTGGGTCATTAACATGAAATTTTGAATAGAAGTGCTTAGGGTTTTTAGGCATAACATTGTAGGCATGGAAAAATAAGGGAGATGGATTATTAGCAAGGAAGGCCATTGGAAAAGGTGGGGGTGGTGGTTGTGGTTGGTTAACAATAGGTTGGGGTTGTTGAATGGGAACTACCTCAGGGATAGGTATGGCCTCAACTTTAGGAAATGAAGATGCAGACGATATGGGTGAAGGGATGGGTGATGATGATTCTCCCCTTTCTCGAGTCCTCCTTGACCTAGTGGGGAACTGTAACTCTTGTAAATCTTCCTCTCCTGGGGTAGATCTGGTACTTCTTCTATATCTCTCAGGAGAGATGGTGTTTAAGAAATGATCCAGTGTGCTCATTCAGGCCCTCCTTCTAGCGCCAATCTATTGATGGTGTTTTCTGCAAAGCAACAACTCAAACATAATACAATATCCTATCTCTCTTGAAAAGTAATCTTCAACACTAACTCACTGAAAATCACCCCAAGGTCTCTCGGGTGTCAGGTCATGACAATGCATAAACAACTCAGCTAATATGTGAAAATGCTGGTAATCACAATCGGACCTTATTACAAGCAAACAGTATCTTTCTAAATTATCAAATCTTGCAATATGATGATCTTAGATCCTAAGCATAACCAAATGATAAAGAAATAGAAAAAGATAAGGGTGCAAAGATATAATGAGATCTAAACTATTTCTAGGATGAACAATGCAAATGAAAGATATCTAGAATGAACCAACCTCAAATAACCAATTCTTGCTTAACCCATAATGCAATATCACAAGAATGGTGCAATCTTCTAAGGTATGCAGATTTTCAAATCATAGATATTCATCCACAATCGAACTAAGCAAAAATAGATGTATGTTCCAGGTTGACTTCACTAGCCTACTACAATCAGATAGTTACTGGGAGTATAGACCAGAGATTGCTACAAACATTCCAAGTATGAAATCATGAACATTATTCACCAAACTAATCTAATTCCAAATCTAACACTAAATCTTAGATATTTAAGCAATTTCAAAGATAGAACAACAAGAACCATGCAAGATAAACCAACACAAAAGAATTCACCAGAGAAGCCACAATGCCTTCAATTGTATTAGATCACCAAGATGCAACAACAATTCCACTATTCTGTTACAATATTTGCTTCAAGAACTAACTATTATCTCTACTACAGAATGCTCTAACTCTTTTCTAATCTAGCTTGTCTCTATTATCTTTCAACTAATTGACTCCTTACAATGAGGCAGGAATGCCCTTTATAGAGAATCCTCAAAACATGTCGGCCCAGCCAAACATTTACAAAATAAAAGTAGCCAAAACAAGTCATCCTTAGGAATTTAAAAATAAGGCACACATTAAATGCTGATACATCATCAAGGTGGGCCCAAACACATTCCTCAATACAGCCCAGATCAACACATGCCTTATAATAATAGGGAAGCACAAATCTAAAAATTGGAATTAACTATCACCTCCCTTATCCTTGTTCTTATCCTAAACCTTCAAAAATACCCTATCCAACTCAGGAACAAGTGGCAAATGTAGGATCTTGAGCCGACATTCAATGGAGCCAACTTCTTCCTTTGACTGCTTAACAATTTTATCCCACTCACCTCTATTTGCCTGATATTTGTCCATCATAGCCAAGTAGGTTGTCGCATTGTCTAGTTGGTGCCCTGTTATAACATTTTCAGAATTAGGGGCATAGACATCATGCCACCATTCCCTCAATTTTTCTAGGCTCAGGTACTTAGGAGCAATCTTCCTCTTGCCAGTCATTATCTCAAAGAATGCAATACATCCCTCATAAACATTAGTCAGATCACCATCCATCTATTTCTTTCGCTTATGGATCTTCCCAATGGCTTTATGTTGAATTTGCAAGGCCTCCAACCATTCCCATGGCTCATTAAGTCTGGATGAAGGAAGAATTCCATCTACAGCCAATTGATCTTTACCATACTCCATAATCACTTTAGATTTCTGCAATAGAAGGTCAATATCCTCCCTGTCTTGAGATAAGCCATGCTCTAACAAGTCTTTAGCTCTTACTGCATCCTTTCCAATTGAAAGGATTTCCTTTATTGCATCATCTCCTTTCACTTGTACATGTTTCAACAAATCTACTATAGTTTGGGTAGAAGCTTTCATCCTTTCAATTTTAGAAATAGTTTCCTTGGGCAAGAAACCAGCTGCAATAGAAGAAGATGGGTGAAGAGATTGCAAAGGCTTCATCAAGTCTTCTAGACACTTCTTAAGCCTATCATTTTCCCTTTTAAGCTCATGCTTGGACTGTGTCTCTTTCCTTAATCTCCCAATTATTACTGCATTGGACCCTTCGTACTCTTCAATATCCTGCTCCATAGAAGCTGGTCCAAGATTGATAGTCTGCACATTATAATCTTTTTCAGTGATCTCATATTTACTTTTATCCACAGCAAGGGTGGCAATGTGAATGACCCTGTTACTTGCTTCATCTCTTTCTATCCTTGAAACTACCTTAGCCATCTTCTTCTTTTTACCTTTGCCAATCTTGGCGAACATCTCATCCCAATCGAGGGGGTGTCCTCAATTAATGACTTGTTTCTTTCTTGTAATTTCATTATCCAACCAATCGGGGACAACAGGATCCACCTAGATTTCATCTTTCTTGGCCTCCTCATGCGGTTCTTCTGTTTCATCCTTTTCCACCTCATGAGACCAATCACCTTGATCACCTAGCTCAGGCTCTTCTTCTTGTAGAGGTGATGGGGTCTTAATAGGTACATCCTCCTTCTCAGGAGATTTTCCACCTTTGCTACTCGTAGGATAATCTTCATACTGTACCAGTGGAGAAAGGTGCCTTTCTACATCTTCAACCTCAAGTTCAGCTGCCGCACCAAAGAGTTGTCCTTCCTTGAATGGTTCTACCTCCCCACTAGTCTCATGCTCTTCAGGAGTCACCTGCTCAGGTACACTTGGTGAAGGGTAAGTAGCCTTTTGTTGCTCCACAGCGGATGCCATTGGAAGAGGGTATGCTTTTTGTAGGGTCTCCTTGGGAGATGGAGTCCTTGATTTCCTTGAATAAACCTTAATCTTCTCTCCTGAGCTTTCTACATCAACAACTGGAGGATTTTCCTCATCCTTGGAAGTTTCCTGATCCTTCTTCCTTGAAGCCCTAGTTGTTCTTGTCCTTTTCGGCTCTGGAGGGATATCTTCTTTCTCTGCTTGCTCAAGTTCATCCTCCTCTACAGACTTACCTATTCTCAAGGCTCAGCTTCTCTTCTTTCCCTTTGGTTTCCTCTTTTGTTCCAAATCACCTTCCTTTGGGCCTCTGATTTTGAACTTGGAAGGTGAGCTTACTTTAGATTTTCCTTTGGAATCATCCTCACCAGATTCCTCTGAGGTGGAAAGAGGATTCAGACTTCCCATTAAATTTAAGGTACAAGATACCTTCTCACTTTCAAGTTTCGATACTTTGTGCTTCAACCATGACTTAGAAAACTTCATGACAAGGGCCATAAAGTCTTCCAACTCAGTCACCTCATTTTCAGCCTAGTTTACCTCTCCAATTGATCTATCCTTGATTGACTCATATGCATGATCTTGCACCAGATTCCTATCATCCTCTAACTGGTCAGGGATCAACTTGACATTGTACATTCTAATCACATCCACTGGAAGCCTACAGTATCTTTTCTTCCTTGCCTCAAAATCATCTTTGATGTTTGCCCAGTAATCTTCTAAGTCATCCTTGTGATGGTATTCTTTGGTAGCCTTCTTTTGTGCTTCTCTAGTGATGTCAAAATTTGTCCTCCTGGAATGGAAAGAGAAACCATAAGCACTCAATTCATCCCCTGATATATGTGCTGATTAAATTGAAGGACAAACCTCAGCTATGCCAATTTTTAGAGGGAAATCTCCACCAAACCCTGTCTTATGCTTTTCCCTTTTAACAATAGCATCAAAGTCACAAATCTGCCTCGTAACCTCTAATAGCAGAATGTGGTCAGTAGGATACCTAGGCAACTTGTATGGAGCAGTTTGACATCCATCAATTCTGATATAAGAGAAGGTGGGAAATTGTATGAACCAAGCTACATATTTTTTGATTAGCTCCTTAGCTCCATCAGATAATCTCACATGCTCTGCATTTTTGAGTAGCCTAGTGGTATGCATTGTAAATGCATCATTTACTCTTCTATAGTTTTGATATCCTAGGTGCAATTTCGGGTATATCTCATAGACTATATCCTATCCAAACGACCCCTTTGGATTTAGACCCCTGTATGGGTAGAATCTGGCCAACACATATATCACATAGGAGGACATAGTAAACTTCTTCATCTCCAACACATCTCTCATTTGTCTATCAATCATTGCACTGATGAGTCCTGCCCAATGGTAGTTAATACCTTGTTCAATCTTGTTGATCACATGCACCATGTAGTTCTCCAGTACTCCAACACTCTTCAAACTGGCCACTCTACTCAATAGTGTGATTGCATCATATATGTCTGGTCTAAATTTGATCCGATGCAATTGCTTGGGAAGTTTGGAAAAATGAGACTTCTGTTTCTCCAACCAAGAATTAATCATCTACTGGGCTTTGGTGGGCTCATCTTCATAGTAAGTTCTAGCCAGGTCCATGTCCAAGGCACACACACATGGCAAGTCTGGCATATAAAAAGCTTGGGCAATAGAAACTGGGTTGAATTTTGCTAAGACCCTTCCTTCGGTGCTAACGACCCTCTGTGTGTCAAAGTCATATTGCTAGTCACATTCTAATATGAACTCGTAACACTAGACTGTAGGGGGGAATCCTGCTACATGGACCAGTCCAGACTTTATCATCCCCTTAGTCAGGGCCGATAGATCTTTCTGAGTTGTTCTTGCCTTGAATTCCTCATACCTCCATGCTCCTACATTAGTATCGGAGACCTCAGACCATACTGAAGCTATCTTGCTGTTAGGCATCTGGCTCTTTGTGTCCAGCCTCAATCTCTCTGCATCTATAACTGAGCTTAGAGTTTCTTGCTGCAACTTTGCTTGATTCAGCCTGCATTTACAAAAGAGCCTCATGAATATTCAACTATCATCCATATTCCAACCAAAGGTTAGCCTAAAACCACATAAAACAATTAATATCCATCACTAATCATCAATCTTTGAAAATCCAAAAAAAAGAAGTAATCCGGAAAAATGAAGTAAACCGGGAAAATTCAGTCAGGGCGAAATTCAGAGAAATCTGACCCAGATGGACTCCCACTGCCAAGACATTATTCCTTAAATAAATCATTAATATGGTCAAAAATTTGTGTGACTATCATAAAATTCATTGATTAGCAACAAAAAGTCACCACTTAGCATTTACTTCATTACCCCTAACATCGAAAATCGAAAGGAAATGGAACCACGCAAGAAACTGAAAAAATCAGAATAGGTCAGATTTTCGCGGACAGCTCAGAATTTCAGAATTTGTCATACTTCGCGGATTTGGTAGAAACCAGGAAAATTTGGGTGCGCAAAAATTTTGTGGACACCTCGGAAACCTGATGATCGTTAATGTGCAAGCAATTGACCAAATGATCACACAAACTTCCCTACTTGGATTCCAATGGACATAAAATTGAACCCAATAAGAAAAACTTCACCTGCACATGAATTTGGATTCCCAAGACTCCCAAATGACCAATTTTCATGGCGAAACAATGATGCCCTAAATTTAATAACTAGACCTCTGTCATGAAAGCTAGGGTAAGCTTGAAATTTCAAACACTATCTCTCAAAATGATCAATCTGAAGCACTGAGATCTCACAAGGTATAAATAGGTTTGAGCTAAGCACAAGACATGCAAATCATGATAAATCCACTGAACTTAGCAAATTCGGGCAAATAAACTGAAACCCTAACCTTCATGAAATATAGCAGATTATGCACCTAGAAGGCAAGGTCCTACCCAAAACACCTATCTATAGGGGTATATCCGACATTCAATTGATAAACGAAAGCATGCATAGTGCGGATGATAAAGCTAGTGAAGAGGTGGGTCAAACCCTACTTTTCCAAATACATAACCATAAAACAAGCAAGTGCCAACCTGAAGCGACTACCAATCGACTCGAAAGATTCAATCAAAGTGGAAACAAAAGGAGGGGCCAACAAAGACTTACCATGGATCAATTCTGAATGAAGCTTAAACTTGGAGAGGTGACTGCAAAATAGTATGCCCTAGCAACGAAAAACTCGACACCAGCGCTCAAGCAATCCACACGCAAGCCACTCGAATCCAACAATCAAAGCTCAAAATGAAGAACTCTAAGCACTAGAGCAAATAGCAAATGAATAATGAAACCAAAAGGATGCCAAAAGGCCTTTAAATCCACCTGCACTCACGCCAGAGAAATGTACTTCAAACATTAATGAGCAACAAGACATACCGAGGAAATCCAAAAACCCGAGCCCAAAACAGAATTCTGGGAAAAACCAAGCCAGGCAGACAATCCAGGTGAGCATGAATTCCACATATATGACACCTTTCAGGACTTTAATGAAGTTCGGGAAAATCCACCTGGACCGAAAAATCTTGAATTCAAGCAGAAACCCAGACTTCAGAAAACTCAATGATAATCAAACAACAGACCAGGACCTGGAAAAATCTGACTGAGCTGGAAAATCCTGGACCCAGGTCAAAACCCGAATTTTGACTAAAACCCAAGTTTAACCAATTCATACCTCAAGGCAAGACCAAATTCAGCAAGACCAACATCTCAAGACCTTAAAAAGACAAATCCAATAAAAACCAAAGGTCAAAAGACATTGTGAAAAGAGGGTCCCTACTCCAAGTGGGGCATGTGTGCAAAACTACACAACACATACCATAGCTTGGTCATGTTTTCATATCATGATCCCTCCTAGTACTACTTGGCCCATCCTCAAGGTCAGTTTGTCCTTCCTTTATCGGAGTAGTCTATTGCATCATGTTGGGGGAATGTTCTCATCGGATCGGATTCATGTATATCCTTAAAATAAAAAAATTAGAAAATCCAAAAACATCAAAACATCAAAAAATCCAAAAACATCAAAAAAATCATCAAAATCCCAAAACTGGTCAAAAAGTTAATCAAAAATTCAAAAACAGGGTCGTCATGTCGAACTACGTCATCTCTGAGCTTGAATGTAGGCAAGGTTGATCTTTGATCATCACCCGAGACACTAAGGCCAGTCCTATAGGAGTCTATCACAATAAACTGGCATCTCATCATGTATATCATCATCTGTAAATTGGTCAACATGTCAGTCGAACTACGTGGTTTTTGCGTGTATAACGTAGGCAAGGCTAATCTATTGATGAGCCCTTGAGGCCCCTAGGATAGGTCTTTAGGTTAGTCTCTTGGTCAAAATCTCATAAAATCCCAAAACATTGGAAAATAAAAAATCAAAGCATTTGAAAATCTCGAAAAATATGAAAAATAGCCTTAAAACATTGCAAAACGTCAAAAACATCCAAATATTTGAAAAAAATCCATCCATCTCATCTTGCTTGCACCCACAATAACATCACTCATAATAAATGATCATCATCCTCAACCTTTGGTAAGACAATCAGAAATAGGTCTAGCAGGTTGAAAAGTGAAAAACTCAAAACGTCAAGTCTTAGGTCTAAGTCAGTGCGTAAACAAGTTGGTCAACTCTTTGTATCAGTAACTCATCATCCAATTAGTCCCATATCAATCATCTTTTAGAACTCTTTGGATAAATGAAATGGTGTTCCACCATCCACTAACATGTCCTAGGATGTATCCTTCCTACAATTGGAATTACCTTTTGGAAATAGTTTTGGTTCTTATCCTTAAAAACACATTCCCTTTTGGTTAGCAGTATTGAAGAACATCAACTTGTTTGTTTGCTTTGTCTTTATCTTTTGACTTATCTTATTGCGCTCATTCCAAGGACTTCTTGATGATATCCCAATAGAGGATTGAGAGAAATAGGAATGAGGCAACAATCATTATCTTTTGTCTGCTATGCTTGTTGGACGTTCTTGTAATATAACCTTGGCGAATACTTGCTTTGTTAGGTATCTATGGAGGGGGTTTTGGAAAACTTGTTGATTATTGCATTGATAGGTTTACCTTTCCATGTTTTGGTCCAAAGTGTTTGAAACTTCTAAAGTGCATCCTAGCAAGGTTTCTGTATGTCAGGTGTGAACAAGGATACTCCTATCTGCTTGCCAAGTCAAAGTCCATCACACTAGGTACCATGCCATCCTGGTTTTCTATAACTTGATGCATCGTACTACGTGTGTCATCAAAAAGAAGAAAATTGGCCCTTTGAAAATCCCAATTCCTTGGCAAGTAATCATAATCATTTGCATTTTCATCATCTTGTGTATTGTTGAAATGACTTCTTCTTTTCTTACTCATCACACTAACAAGGTACTATGACAGTTGATCATCATCACCATCATCATCGTCATCGATCCTGCATCCACAAATCATTAGCACATTGCATCAACATAATACATAGGAAACATATGCATTTCATTTCCATCATCATATAGACATGTTATCATAAGCATTCTTTATAGATAAGCACATCCATTTTATTGCATTTCATCCATTACATTACATCACAATGCATTCATCACATAAATCATTGCATAACACTCATTTACATAAGCATTTCATAATCATTTTAACATTACCACCTATTGCATAATCATACATAATAGGTACATAAGCATTATAAGAGAATCTATTGCATACATACTCACATAACATCATAACATCATCTCACACATTATGTTCATGTTACATTCTACATCATCATACCACTTTGCATTAACATATCATTGCATCATATTAATAGCATCACATACATTACATAATCATTTAATAAAATTAGGATAATAATATTTGTTATTCTAAGCATCTTAAAACCATCTCATTTGCATCATGTCACGACCATCACATTTACAGTGCATTATATCGTCCACTAATCATCCATGTCATCTCATGAATAGCATCATAAATCATTCATTGCATAAATCATTACACATCATTATAAGCATAAAAAGGAACATACAAAATTCATTACATACAAAGGTACATCCATCCATAATTTGTTCATATATAAGAATTATTCACATAACACTTCACATACATACCACATCATTTTGAATTTTACAATCCATATCACATATCACATCACCATTTGCATCAACATAAATAGATCATCATATAGACAACATCATTGCACATCACATAAATACATCTTCATATCATAAGTCAACATAATATAGATCTATTAGTCATAATCATTAGATAATGCATACATCATATAACATCATAAACATCATTGCACAACATATAGAAATACAATCATCTATACATGCATAAATAAATGGCACCACATCGCATCACATTAAAATCATCATCGACTCATACATATATCATCAATAATGTAATTGTCATAGTTCAAATAATTGGATCACTGTACATGTATGTTAATCAGTACAAAAGGACCATTGGGCTATCAAAAATGAGCCCATAAGGCACAAAAAGCATCCTATCATCTCGATCAAGGTCTATCCCCATGTATGCTGCCCTCGCCCCTGTCACCGTTACCCTCTACTAGTCTATAGCTGGTTTGCTGTGGGTACTTTGGGACCCATCCTCCTCTGGGTACGGCCTCATGATAATGCCTCTGATAGTACTTGGCCTCTCGGATGACATCCCTGTAGGACCGAATAGACACTGTACCCTGGGAAGAGGAGGCTGCCATACTCTCTAACTGATATCTCCTGCCTAGCTTTGTGGCTGCCTATAACTCTGTAGCCTATCTCTGCTGAATGTTCTGATCTCTCTCAGCCCTAATTTTCTCTCTCTCAGCTCGACCCTGATCTCTCTTGACTAGCATGGTATGGACCTAAGCCTGTAACTATGCAATCAATGCATCCTGAGGATCCACCTGCCCTGCTGGCTGTGCTCGTGGCTATACCTAAGGTTACACCTAAGGCTGATCCTCAACCTGTGGTGGTACACCTAGTGGCACCTGCTACTGATCTGGAATTGGTACATCTCCCTGCCCTAGCTGAACTAGTGGCACAACTGGCTGATCCTATTGTACATCCCCTCTCCATCCTCATCCTCCCCCTCTGCCTCTCACTCTTTACTGATCTAGGATTTCTCTTGGAATAGTCAATCGTAGGGGAGGTCAGAACCAATCCCTGTATGCGTATGTCATACCTGGATCTATAGGCCCCTGATCATAGGCCCATGGCCAAGCCACCAACTGTCTAAAACTATCAACCGCCTCCGAGGCAGGAATATACTGCCCCCATGAAACCTGTGTCATGGTGTGGGAAAAGACAGCTACATAGTCATCATCAAGGTGATCTTGGGGCTCACCAAACTAATGTTGCATGTGCCCAGGCAAGTACCTCTCGATCATCATGTGCTCCTGCCCCTACATATAGCCATCCTAGTGGGGAAAGAACAACTGCTCAGCATCGTTGGCCCATTCGGGCTGACAAAGGTATGGTCGCCATGTGAACACCTAAATCTCGTCGAGGACCCTCCTCCAGTAGGGGATCCCATGCTCACCTGTGTGTGTGGACATGTCGCCTCTATAGCGCCACACGAGGGGATCGTCTAGCACCATCAGAATTGAAACAATGCATGGACGTAGCATAGCAATGTGCTCCCACACCCAGACGTGAAGAAGTGTAACACCTGCTCTGAGCGCTTTGCCATCCATGTACACGTACTCGTGCAAATCTTTGTATAAAGATGCAAGAAGCACCGGCCCCCAAGCAAAATGAACTGGCCTATCTCAAACCATACACTCCCAGAAATATCCCCATCCAGGACTGAAGTATTGGCCTCGTCTGTAAGGGGCAACAAGACCCGAAATGACTGCTGCAACAACTAGGCAAAAGGGAGGTGCCAGGATCCTATGTCACTTGAGCTCTATCTGCCCCTCGCAAAAAATGATGTCCTCTATGGCGAGGACTCTGTGGTAGGCATCGTGCCCCTCGTCCATGTCAAAAATCACTCGCTGACCATGAATCGACAATCTCAAAATATGCCAAATGTCCTCTAAGGTGACAGTGGCCTCGCCAGTGGGAAGATGAAATGAAGAGGTCTCGTTGTGCCATCTCTCGTCCAATGCTGACAACATCCCCAAGTGAGTGCGAATGGGCATTGCGTAATCAATATACCATAACCCCGTGACCTAGAGTCGATCTTGATCCCTATTGCTTAGGTCCTGTGACTTGTGCTATCAAGAGTAGAGCTCCCTCACCATGTCCTACATCAAGGAAGGTTACCATGTTAAAAATTTTGAAAAATTCTTTGCCGGGTGTTGAAAAAACCTCTCCAGCGGTGCAATCCGTGAAGGCGTCATAGTTTGATTTCTAATAAAACTTTGAAGCTAGGGTATAAAAGGCCAAAATGGCACTGTCGTGGTGCACTTTTTCTTCCAACAACACAGTTTGAGCAAATGCAGGACCGTCGTGTCACAGTTTCCAAACCACCCCACCAGCCCCGAGCTCAGCATCACAGTTTGGAGTCTATTTTCAAACTCAAACTGCACTGTCGCAACGCTATTTGACACTGAGTGACACAGTTTGATTTCTGAGTGGCGCTATATAGTGCCGCTATATAAAGACCAAATTTGAAAGCATTAAATGAAGGAAAAAAATGAAAAATGAAGCTCAAGTAATGATCACTTACCAGTGCCCCAATGCCAAGTGGCCGCTGGTACGTCCGAACTCAATCAGAAATATGCAGGGGAAGCTGTCATTGCACCATATCATCAGGAGGTCACAACTCAAATCTCAAGGTTGCAAATGGAAGTGTGTGAAAATGACTTGAAAGTGACCCCTTGGGCCCCTCTTAAGCTTGAAAATTAGGGTTTTTTTGGCCCTAATTAGTTGTCCTGGTAGGGTTTTGGGCCCTCGAACCTGTTTTGGACCAGTTGAGGCTTGTTTTACATCGTTTTATTGCATTTAGACACGTGTTTGGCCTCCTAGAGCCTTTTTGGACCTATCGAGCACCTTGTCCTCTTTTTTCACGAGATCACCCAAAAATTGAATTTTTGTCCAATCTCTCGAGGGGGCATTATAGTGGCATATCTTCTCTCACCGGGTAGCAGTGGGGCAAGATTTTAAATGGCAATTTTTTTTGGATTTGATGAGATCGTTTATTCTTTGAACCAACGCAACAAGTGCATTGCTTCAAAGAGGGGCAAAATGTAGACATGTAAAATATACCGATTGACATTATGCATCTGATCCCGCGTACTAACATCGTTTCATCTTGAATCATCCCTCGGTCTAACAATTTAATCAAATCTCCTTATCTGATTAAATTCATCAATATTCCTCCCTTAATTAAATAAACTAGTTATTTAATTAAGTCTCTCTCTCTTTTGTTAATTAAATCAATCCATCTGATCTAATTATCCCTATTTAATTAAATAATTAATTTTATTTGATTAAATCTCTAGAGTCTACCTATTAAATTAAATAAATTAAAACTTTATTTGATTTAATCTAACACCATCTCTTTTAATTAAATAAATCAAAATCCTTATTTAATTATTCTTTTATCATACTCCTCTCTTATTTGATTTAATTATAGTGGCATGTCTTCTCTCGTCGGGTAGTAGTGGGGAAAGATTTTAAATAGCGATTTTTTTTGGTTTTGATTGAGATCGTTTATTCTTTGAACCAACACAACAAGTGCATTGCTTCAAAGAGGGGCAAAATGTAGACATGTAAAATATACCGATTGACATTGTGCATCTGATCCTGCCTACTAACATCATTTCATCCTGAATCATCCCTTGGTCTAACCATTTAATCGAATCTCCTTATCTGATTAAATTCATCAATATTCCTCCCTTAATTAAATAAACCAGTTATTTAATTAAGTCTCTCCCTTTTGTTAATTAAATCAATCCATTTGATCTAATTATCCCTATTTAATTAAATAATTAATTTTATTTGATTAAATCTCTAAAGTCTATCTATTAAATTAAATAAATTAAAACCTTGTTTGATTTAATCTAACACCATCTCTTTTAATTAAATAAATCAAAATCCTTATTTAATTATTCTCTTATCATATTCCTCTCTTATTTGATTTAAACAAATCCATAAATTTGAGTCAAATAGGTCACATCATCTAAATCTCTCATTAAATTAATTAACCCTTGATTAATTTAATCTCTTGTCATGTCCCATCCTCTATATTTTTCAAGTTGCACATGAAAATAGATTTAATTCATTTATTAAATCTCTATTTTCCTCACAAGGCATCTTTTGGAATATTCTCCAAGTTTGAATTCAAATATTCCAAGTGGACATGTACATCCAACAAGGCAATAACTCCATCTTACATGTTCTTTGCCTTAAGCCAAGCGGCATTTATTGCATTTTCCCTTCTCTCTTGCAAGTCATTTCAACAAATTTGAAATTAAAAAATAAGTATTTATTGGCACAATCCTCAAAACTTGTACATCCTCCATCCACTCATAGTTTGACAAGTGGAATCTTGCCATTGGATGAATGTTAGTCCCACATTTCTCAAATTTTCAAATTCATCCATCTTGGCACTCTATAAATAAAGAGCTCATATCTTCATTTGATCATCCACAAATTATGCAAAGTTATTATGCTAAAATATTTAGCCATTTCCATCAAATATCATTGAATCATAGCTAGGTTATGCAGGTTTTTAGCTTGGAAGCATTCATCCTTCATCAACATATCTTCAACATATCAAACTTGCATCATAGGAATTGGGAAAGGGCCAATTTTCACATCAAATTGGCACCAATTCCCCCATGAGATCATGAGTTTGCAAATTTAAATTAGAATTCAATCTATTTTGTTGTTTTCATTGTGTTCTTCATTATTTATTTTCATAATTTGAGTTTTGTAAATGGATTTCATGGGGAATCCTTGTTCTTGCTTGCAATCTCTAACTTAATGTGTTTGTTCTCATTGTTTTGCAGGTATTTGGATTGGGGTTCACACAATACTTATCTATGAGAGTGCGCTTGGCCTTGTGGCTGTGGGATATTTTTTATAGGTGTGTATGGGTTAATACTTCTAGGTGGAAAGACATTTTGAGATCCATGTGTTCTATGTGTGTTAATCAATTGGAGTATTTTGCTTTAGATCTTATGCTTGACCGACCTAAATTATGCAAAAGGGTGTGGAGATAAAAATTATAATGTGGATGTAAGAAGGAGCTATTATAGGTCCATGCTGACCTATATCTCACAAGTTTTGTGGCATGAAGGTATTTGAATTTGAATTGGGTGTCAACAAGGAACATTTTGCATTCTCCTTTGCATCGTCTATTAAGGCTGACCTAGTTAGTGTTTGTAATGATGCTCATGTATATTTATAGAAGATCATTTTGAAGGAGTGTGGTATGCCAATAATGTGATCCAGTTGCAAGAAAAAGATAATTTTTTTGTGGAAGATTTAGAAAAGGATATGTGAATGTAATTCGAAGTAGAGATTTTTGTTTTCTATCAGGTGAAGTGGTTTGGATTAGAATCCTAAGCTTCAAAGGAACTAAACATATGATAGGTGTATTTTGTATCAGTTCAAAACTTGGTGTGTAGCCACCCTTTCATGTTTTACTTTTACTATGAACATTGAGTTCGCTCAAATAGTGAGTCCTTATGGAAGTGACCCTCTATGTAATATTTTCCCATCTTGGGTTTTCCACCTAAAAATTCTGGTTTTCATGTGTTGCATATGTTATGGAGTGTTTGTGCTTTCATTTCTATTAATTACTAAGTATGCTATTTTAATTGGACGGTTGGTAATTAAATGGTTTTTGGGAATACTGATTCACCCTCCCCTCTTAGTATTCTAGGTGTTCAACATTATTATAACTTGCACCAAAACTCCCCCTGAGAAATGTAAGCATATATACAAACTGAAAAATATTGGATTGACTCCCCCTGAGTCAGGAAACCAAAGAAAAAAACAAAAATTATACTGAAATGTACAAAGAATCTAAACATAAATTTTGAATTGCATAAAAAGTGAGAAATATGTCAACCAGAGGTGGTTGACACTTGCAACTTTTTTACATGGGTATGTCATGCTTTCCTACCTTCTTCCCATTCTCTCTTAGCTTCTACAAGCAATCTAAACTATCTTTCAAACTCCATAAGTAGCTCTTCTCCCTCTTCTGGAGTGTCATGTACTAGATTCATTTGCTTGGCTTTGTCTGTACTTGAAAGAGCTTTTGAAACAAGTATAAATTTGGCATTGACCAGGTCCCTAATTTATCCAAACTGTAGGATGATGTGTTCTTTCTAGGCTTGTAGTTGAAAGAATTTATTATGCATGTCTTCTATTACATTCCATTTTTCTCATGTTAGGTCAACTTTCAAATCATAGGCACTTGAGGTAGTGTCAATTTGAAACTCAATAGAGTCCATATCCTTTCTAATGCTCTATGTGGCTCCGGGCCACTTCATATGCCATATTGATATAGAGAATTTTCCACATCAATGCACCCTTGTGCACCCTTCAACAATTCTAATTTTTTTTATGTGCAATGGCATATTTTTCAATCATTTTCAACATTTTCTTATCATTTATTCTCTTCTCAACTTCTTTCTTTGCTTCTTCTTTTAGTTTGGAGGCATATACCTTAAAGGAATCAATTAGCAGTTTCAGGTTCTCCATAACAGATAGTGATGTATCTATATTTGCACTAGGTATGGCCTCTTGTAATGCCTTGACCACTTCTTCCATCAGTTCTCCACATTTTTGGTGTGTCTCAATTATCTATTTTCTTGAGGATGCATGAAAAAAATCTCTGAGTTGTAATTTGTGAAGGGGAGAGATCTTATCCAAGTCTACACTACCTTGTTGCATTGGTAATTATAGTAGTTGTGATGACACAATAGGTTGTAACTTGGGTTGTATACTCAATAGATTCTTCAAGGAATCTCTAGAGGAGCTGGAGGATTCACCAAAAGGCTTTGTAATTTCTATAGCCTTTCCCTTTGAGTTATTTTATTTTTCATTTCTAGATTCTATTGGTTCTAATTTTTTTGTTTGTGCATCTCCAAATGCTTCCTTGTTTTCATCTCTCTTTTCTTTCTTTCCTTCTTTCTCCACATCGGTATTCTCTTCATTACCATCCTTTTTTTCTTCCTCAGCAGTGTTTTCACTACCAAAAAAAGGAGTAACTTCTTCTTGTATCAAAGGAGGAGTGATTCCTTCCTTTGCAATGTCTTCTCTGATCATTGCTTCCTCAACATTTCTTTTTGTCATGTTCTCCAATTTCAGAGGTGTGTTGTGTGTAGCTTCTTCATTTACATCATGCTCATGTTGAGCATCATCTACATACACATCATCTTCAATGTTTAGTTCTAAAGCAAGGGTATCCACATTTGCTTCTTCCCTAATCTCTAGTAGCATTCTCAATTTTTGTGCTATCTCCACTACTTTGTCAATGCTTTCCATTCTAATTATTTTTGGATCACTATAATATTTTCCCATAAGGGTTGTCACCCTTTTCTTTTTCCTTAGCTCCTTGCTAAATATAGTGGCCAAAGTAGTTATATCATCCTCAGAGAGAGAAGCACTTATTCTTTCCAATGCTTCTTCATTAAGCCTTGCTTCTTCTTTTTCAACTTCTTTCCTTATTTCTAACAAAATGTTCCACAAGTCTACAGGAATATGTTTCTTGATATTCCTCATATCAACCCCAAGCACAACAATATATTTGATAATTGCTTCAATAATTATGGACTTATCCACCTCATTCACATCTTTGTAAAGAGTTGTATCTCTCCTAGCATCTCATTCTATAACATACTATTAAATAATGCCTCTAATTTCATAGGTGAGTGAGGTATTACTAGTTCTAATTTTCTTTGATCTTTGCTTCATTCAGAGTCTTCTTTTGACTTGTTTCTTTTCCTTTCTTCTTCTCTAGAGAATCCTTCTTGGTGGCCTCTTTCTTCTTTTCCCTCATATGAATAACAAATTTCTTCTCTTCTTATTCAATCTCCTCTTCATTATCAGTATCAATAATTTCAAACCTTCTTTTCACACTGGCTTTACCTTATGAAACATCACTTCTCCTTCTCTAGACCAACTGTGGTCCTTCTTCTTCTACTACATTGACACTTATATTCTTCTATCTCATTTCCTTTTTCTTTACTCTTCTCTTGGCAGGGGTAGTAGGTGGTGCAACAATGGTGCTCTTCTTCACAACTCTTGTATTTTGCACTACTGAAGGGTATTTTTCCCTTACCGATTGACTAGTAGTGGTTTTCCATTTGTTTCCAACAAAGGGAAAAGTCCCAAAGGACTTTTAGATAGAGGGAGGAGTGATAGTTGTTCTACCTAATCTTCTTAAGTCAGATCCTCTTATACCACTTGATTCTCCTTTAGCTTTCTCCCTTGCATGTTGCATTTTCTCCCTAGAGATTCCCATTTCCTCTATAATCTCTTCCACTAATTTTTTGACCTTCTTATGAATTATTAGTTTCTTCCGCTCCATGTTCACTTCCATGGATTTCTCGGCATATGTTACATATCTTTTTTTTGATATATCCTTGGGACTCTTTAGCAAGATATCAACTAAACCAATAATTTCTTCTTAAGATACCTCATATCCTAGTTTAGAGATCCACATAGACATTGGTTCCACTGCTTCCATCATACACTCATCTATTGACACCAAAAATGTGATGTTATTCTCATATTTCTTTACCATATTCCTTGGGATTCTATCGCTGACTTGCATCATCTTTTGGAAAAATAAAAAGAAGATTGCAGGAGCCTCATCTTGTGCTCTTCCGTCACCAAGTCCACTCATATAGTCTATAATATGATGGGAAATTTGTCTCCCTCACAACTAGGTTACACTTTTTGTTTTGGGAAGCTCTTTCAAGAAATAAAATAACAAACATATAACCAAAGTTTCATATTTAAATGCATATTTCATTTCTTTGGTTTGCTTCAAATTCTCCATCAATTGTTTCCTAAGAAACTCACAAAGATCATAATCCACACACTTTTCAACCATCTCATATGCCACATTGATTATGGTGGTAGATAGTAAATTGTCCCTATTTGTGAAGTAAATTTTATAGCCAATTATCATTGTTGTGTATCTCACAGTTGGATTTCTAATGGGATTCACTACTAGAGCTCTCTTGTCATATATTACACATGTTCTATCCATAACCACTTCATTCTTAATAGATTTTAACATAGGAACTGGTCCAGTGGAGCATAGACCAATAACCTCTCTAATTACTTCATTTGTTATCATACCAAGTATATCAGTCCAAACAAATTTATCATGGATTTTGCTAAGTGCCATTCTAACCCACTTATCATCAAAGACAAAATTTGGAAACCATTTCGATGCATTTAATTTATTTGTAGCTAAGTTTTGATTCTCTGGTTTTAAGGAAAATTTGTCTCCAGTAAGCTCATTTTTCCATAGATCTCCTAGCTTGTTATGATAATATTCATCCATTTTTCTATGACTGTAGATCCGAACATCCTTAGTTAGCAAAAAACCATAAGGACTATGATAAAATGTGCCTAATGGGTCTTCTTTTATGGATTTCATAGGATACTTGAATTTCAGTTGTGGTTTCTATGTTACTTCGCTAACCATTGGTGTAGCCATTATAAAATGTATTCAAACTTATTTTCAAACAAAGTTCTTCAAATACTATGGTAAGAAATATTTTTAAATACCTTTTGTTTTTCTTTCTAAGATAGGGTTTTGATGCACTGAATCTCAAATCGCATTGATCACTTTGAATTCACACCTCCATTGCTCTGCTCCTTCTTGAATGGTTTTGTGAAATGAATGTTCCTTAGTGAAATCACTTATAATCTTTTTATTTGACCTAATTTTGCATTAAATTCTTCAACCAATAAAGCTGGAAACCCTTCATTTGTATGAGCAGACAACTTCTGAAGCTCCGGGAAATTTTTTGCATCATCATATTTTCTTCCATAATTTTCACCAATAGATCAAGCATGTTGATCTTCATCATATACCTTTATTTTGAGTCATCAACACCTCTTCTCTAGTAGGGGACAAAGATTTTCATTAAAGCTCCCGCTAAGCCATAGCTCTTAACTAAGTTTCTAGAGGAAAAATTTACACCGGAGGATGGTACAAATTCTTCCTTGGCTTCTATCTCTTCCTTCTTTATCCAAGTATTTTCCATTTCCTTATTTGTTTCTACTAGATCCACCTTTTTAACTGGTTCATTCCTCTTTACCGAATTATCTTTCCTTGTATTTCTAGTTTTACAAAACTTGGATATGTGTCCAGGCCTATATAGTCAAATGGCATGATAAATTTATCAAAACAAAAGAGTTAAGTGTGGGAGATTGGGATTTGTTATATGACTCCAAGTATAAATATTATAAAGGGAAGCTTCAAACAAGGTGGTTGGAACCATATGAAATAGAGAATTTTTTCCCAAATGGAGCAATCAAATTGCAAACCATTGATGCATTTAGATTTTCACTACTGGTTATTGGCCATAGATTAAAAATTTATAGAAATCCAATACATAAGGATGACTTCCTTCTTTTATTAATGCAAAAATATGGACCAAATAGTCCATCTAATAAAGACATTGAACTAGAGAGTGATCATGAAAAATAAATTGAACTAGATAGTAAACCTGATTAGGAAATTGTAATAGCTTGTCCAATAAAGATATAGCAATACATACTATAGGTTCTACAAGTGCCTTAGAAAATGAGCTACACAACTCACCTACTAAGGCAAACTATGTAAATTTTCTATCACCCTTCACATGCACATACTACATAGGTGAAACACTCAATAATCCTTTTCAAGTACACTCCATGATGCAATAGGGAATTGTAGCTTCATCAATAAAAAAGTCAACAACATTCAAAGGAACTTGTTGTTGAACGTACCTGCAACACTTGTTAGAGAATTTCAAATTTATCCGCTAACTTATTTGTGTGTCATCCACATGCACTTCATTTTTTTGTACCTGTGTGGTTGAAAAATAAATGCGTAAATGAATTGAAACAAGTATTCAAACACACCAATAGAACATTTTATAAAAATAGAATATAAAAAGGTAAAGAGATGCAAACTCAGTATTCTGCTTCATTTGTCGTCCTTTCGTCCTCTATCTTTAGTGTTTCTGTCGATTCCAGCTTTGTGTTCTCAGATTGTAGGCTAGGCTCAACAAACTATCTTCCTAAAGAATGAGATTTTGATATGATGTAGATGCAAGATTAAACTATGATAATGATTTGAACTAAGAAGCTTGAAATAAACATGATGCTGCTAAATACTACATGCATAAACTCTAATTAATTACCTATTATCAATGCTTGGATTCACACAGGTATTTATAGAGTTTTCCGAATGATTTTGATTGGCTGTCTTGTTTGACGGTTGTGATAATTCCTGGCAGATCGAATGGCTGAAGAAAGATGAGACTGAAGAGAAAATAGAAGAAAACTAAAAACAAGATTTTTCTATTTTTATGAAAGAGGAAAAAAAGATAAGAAGATAAGAAATCATCTTTCTTTAAAAGAGTAAAAGAAAGATTTAAAGCTGATAAATAATTAATTAAAAAAATCAATTATTTATTTGTGGAGGACATTCAACTTTTCTTAATTAAATAAAATATTTAATTAAGCTTTTAAAAGCAGAAGAAAGTTGGTGATAAGAATAAAGCTTTAATCAGGTTTTATTGAAAAAAGAAAAAGATCTCATAATTAAATAAAATATTTAATTATGATATGAGAAGATTGCACAATTAAATAAAATACCTAATTGTGATTTGGAAAGAAAGCATAAGATATTTTTAATTAAATAAGATTTATTTAATTAAATCACTTTTATGAAATTAATTAAATGAAACATTTAATTAATTAGAAGAAGAAATAAAAATAGAAGAAAAGGATATTTAAATTTAATTAAATCAAAAGATTTAATTTAAATTCAAACAGTGGTAATTAATTTAAATAAATAAAAATGTATTTATTTAATTAATTAAGTGGACATATGAAAATAATTAAATAAATTAAATTTATCTAATTACGAAAGAAGAATAAGATGAATGAACAATATAATTAAATTAATTAAATTTAATCATATGTAGAGGATTTTTAGATAAATTAATTAAATAACAAATATTTAATTAATTGCCAGGATTATAGACATGACCATTTTTATGCGTATACATTTTGCCCCTCTTTGAAGTGATGTGTGAAACGCATTGCTTCAAAGAAAAATAAAATAAAAATTTTGCCCCTGATATATTTTTGATTTTTGATGTCGATGATGCCCCCTCGGGAGGTAAATCACAGAAGGTGAGGTTAATATTGGTAGGGGAACAGTGATTTAGCTCCCGATAGATGCTGATTATGAAGGCCCAGTGAAAAATAATATGGAAATGAAGGAAAATGCCATTAATGCCCACCCTAAAAAAGACCCTTATAAGGTAAAAGGGGTAAAATGATGTGTCATTTTCACCCTACTGCTACAGTAAAAATTGAGTTCTGATAGTGACTTAGCGAGATGGAGATCCTAGTGCACAAACATAGATTTGAGCGAGTGCTACAATACCAGAGGCCAGCAGCGTATGGACCACCGGTGAGTGATTCCAACCGTTTGTGATTTTGAATTTTGCATTTTGGATCAAATTTGTAAATGTTTTAGATCGGCTGTCATTTTTTTTGCACATTTTAGCGCATATAGGAAAAGTTTTAGCACATTCAACAAATCCTTTAGCGCATATAGGAAATTTCGTAGCGCATATAGGGATAGGTTAAAAAGTGATCCTTTAGCACATCCGATAGATAGAGTTGTGCATATAGGGCAAGGTTGCAAGATAGATTCTGTAGCGCATCTAGGGAACAGAATTGTGCATTTAGGATTAGGTCCAAAATTGATAGAGTTGCACATATGGGAGTTGGAGTGGCACGTATGCGAAATAGAGTAGCGCATCTGGAGTTTTAGCGCATAAAGGAAACAGTTTAGCGCATATGAGAAAAATTTTAGCGCATATGGATTTTAGCGCATATGGGCCACAAAATTGCGCATTTAGGAAATTTTCTCCAGAACACTTGTTTGATGAAAAATGACGATGAAAATTGCTTCCTTAGTCAATAGATAGATAAATTGTAGGACCATCATGCGGATAGGATAGAAAATCTGATAGAGAACTGATAACGTTGCCTTCGAAATAGAAAACAAAGAGTAGATAGCATATAACTTTGTGACGAATCAATAAGGAGGAAAATGATTGATTGATTGATTTGAGTTTGATAACTTTTCTTCTTGCGATTGAAAAACAAAGAGTAGATTTTTGATAAATTTGCTTTTTGTGATAGAAAACAAATAGTAAAATGAAGATAAAAATTTGCATTCATGATTGAAATACAAATAGAAAATGATATGTGTGTTGATAAATTTGCTTTCTTGAAAAGAAAAACAAATAGTAGAAGATGATAGAGTAGATTGATTTAACATGCTGATAGATTGATGTAGCACTTGATATGGGTCTGTGATATGTTTTGTTGGATAGATAGATCATGTGATATGGGTCTGATTGATGTGTTCTTTGTTATGGTCAAACAAAATAGGAGGCTTTTAAAAGCCTCCAGGTTAGAGAGTGGTTCCCACTATGTTGGGAGCAGATAGGAGAGCTTACCCCTGCTGAGTTACAGGTGATAGTGGATTATGGACTACGACCATTGTTGGCCATGCCGTGAGGTATTTGGGCCAATAGGGGGCTGTTGACTACCTTGGCAGAGAGATGGCATTCAGAGCATAACACCTTTCACCTGCCGACGGGTGAGATGAGTGTGACGCTCGAGGATGTATACCAGATTCTTAGGATTTTGATTGTTAGTGCCCTTGTGGTTTATGACCACAAGGAGATTGGTAGTACCGCGATGCTTCAGTGGATATGTGGTGATCCAGGCATATATGGTTACTGGATAGACTGGGAGGATTTTAGTAGGTATCCTGCGTTAGTGGCTGTGTTGGCAGCATTTGTTGGAGGCTTCCTTGGACCAGACCATCGGTCGAAGGGATTCGCAATTGGTTGGGGATGGATGCTGGAGTGGATGATTACTCAACCATGGAGGTTTGCCTGGGGGAGTTGTGTCTTGGCCGATATGTATCATGATCTCCATCAGATTGTCTACAGAGGATCCACTAGCTTGGCGAGTGGGGTGACATTGCTACAGATCTGGGCGTGGGAGCACATTGTAGTCATGAGACCACTGTGCACGAGAGTGAGACCAGCAGGGAGGCCGTATGTGTATGCCTATTTTGGTACAGTTTTTCAGCAAAGGCTGGGCAAGGTAGAGTACTGGCGACGGGTTTTGGATGATGTCGATGCAGTGATATGGAGGCCCTACACAGACTGTGAAGCATGGGTGACTGATCACCTAGAGATGCCATTTGTTTGCAGACCACGATATTTGATAGGGCGGACACCCTTTATAATTGAGATATTTCTGGCATTACGGGTCTTGAGGCAGTTTGGATTCACACAGGGGATGCCCTAAGGCTTTGCTCATTATGGGCGGCGCAAGGGGGATGTAGGATGGGGACCATGTATTGCATATCAGGCATCATATACAAAGTAATCCACCTTACAGCCAGAGGTATGGACAGATAGGCCAGAGGTAAAAGATGTAGGGATGATGGATGATTATGCACAGTATTTTAATACGCATCCATTTCCACTGTTTACAGTGCCAGATGAGCCACGGGCGATCAGGGTAGCACCACAGCCAAGGCAGGGATACAAGGGGAGGTGGCCGGTGGAGAGCAGGCTATGGGCAGAGGAGGGGAGGAGGGAGAGGAGGAGGAGGGAGAGGAGAGTGGAGAGGGTGAGGAGAGTGGAGATAGCTCAAATGATGGAGATGATGGGGATGATGGGAATGAGGAGAGGCAGCAGAGGTTGGACAGTCTAGGCAGAGCACAGATTCTTCGGCGGGCCAGATCCGGTGGCAGACTGCGAATAGTGATTAGGGTGTCATCCTCATCTCAGCGGGAACAGATAGATGCCTTGCAGGGTCAGGTGCAAACCTTTCAGGGACAGCAGGCACAGCTACAGAGCCAGCTAGCTCAGGCTCAGAGTATGATAGTGCAGTTATAGGCACAGCTTGCATAGGCCCAAACAGAGGTTTAAGCTCAGGCACAAGCTCAGGCACAGGCACAGGTATAGGTTCAGATGCCGGCCCCTGATTCCCAGATGGCACAGTTGGTTGCAGAGAGAGATGCTCTTAGACAGTGAGCACTAGAGGCCGAGGGTGTGGCACAGAGACTTATGGGTACCGTAGAGAGTACCTCATTGTAGGAGGCCATTACAGAGGGATTTGAGGCAGCCAGAGAGGCCGAGTATTACAGAGTTTGATATGAGGAGCTATGCCCTCCTGAGCGGTGAGAGCCTTATCCCAAATCTCACAGCAGGACCAGGACCCGATCCCATACATCGACACATGGCAAAGAGGTTATAGGGCCTCGACGGGATCCTTATGCAGGTACGAGTGGCAGGTTGCCTCCTTCAGGACTAGCTCCTTCAGGGGCATCTACCAGCTAGTGGTTGAGACTGATATGTATTTTTGGCACATATGCAGGGTATGTATATTGAGTTTTGATCATGTTTGATGTATTATGTTGGGAACCTTTTAGCTTCATTGGACTTTGGACAGTTGTATTATTTTGATGAGCAATGATATGCAGTGGCGATATTTTTTATAATGATATGTTTATGCATTTGTGTTGTGATATGGATGTTATCTATATGCATGTATGATATAAGGTGGATTTTGATATGTTTTTATTATATTGGAAAACTAATCTTATGATGTAGGATGGTTTAGTGATTATGATGTAAATGCAATGATTTGTGATGATGTATATAGGTGGGATGTTTATTTTTGAATTTTGCAATGTATGAAATGCATCGTGACATGATAGATAATGAATGTGTTATGAATAATGATAGTTGTAAAAAGATAAATGATGTGTTTTTGTAATGTTTATGTAATGAAAATGGTAATGTGATGATAATGAAATAATATAATAATAAATGATAACATGATAACATGATAAATGATAATGGTAATGAAATGATATGAGATGATAAAATGATTAATGATAAATGAGAATGGTGATGGAATGATAAGGAATGATATGGTAATGATTGATAATGATGAGGATAATGGTAAAATGAAAATGATAAAATGATAATGATGATGATGAAATGAAAATGAAATGATAAATGATAAATGATAGGTGATAAAATGATAAATGATGAATGATAAAGATGATATATGAAAATGGGAATGAAATGAGATGCATGGAAAATGGGAATGATAAAATGAATGAAAAAGATGAGGATAAATAATAATAATAAAGATGAATGAAAGACATGATAAATGAGAAATGATGATGAAATGAGAAATGATAAAATGAATGAAATGATGAATGAATGATAAAATGATAAATGATAAAACGAATGAAATGAGAAATGATAAAACTAAATGATTGCAATGAGTGAGAATGATGATGATAATGATAAAGATGATAAATGATAAAGTGAATGAAATGAGAAATGATAAAACTGAATGAATGCAATGAATGAGAATGATGATGATAATGATAAAGATGATAAATGATAAATGATAAAACTGAATGAATGCAATGAATGAGAATGATGATGATAATGAAAAAGATGATAAATGAGAAATGATAAAAATGAATGGATGGAATGAATCAAATGTCCAAATGTCCTCCACAAAAAGCTCAAAACTATATGACAACCATTGATGTCATCATTTAGCCTTTCAAAACACTGATGTGAATCCAATATGCAGATATATACAATGATCTAATAAATATGCAACTAAATGAAACTAACCAGTTTGTTGAGCCTATTTCAAGCCTTCTTGAATCATCATAGAACATTTTAAAATGTTGGAAGTATGTACAAGCATCAGAGGGGAAGTTAGCACCAATGATGACCAAAGTACAACTTTCATGATTTTTGATATAGCAAGTGAACACAAGCATCGAGGTGTAATTGAACCGAGATGACTTGAGCATTTCTTGCATAAACTAACAAAGATTAACCACCTTTCTGATGCAAATGTGGAACTGTCATTGATGATATTGCTTTGGTCGTCATGTCCTGTGACATATTTGCATCAGATTGACTGTTAACCTCAAGACAGCAGACAAAGAAAAAGTCATTCTCATTCCTTGCCATTCTAGTTCAGGACAACATCAAGTGTGCTCTAGAGTAATGATATCAAAAATCAAACAATTTGTGGTCAAACATGTAATACTGTTATTTCATACATTATTCAGATTTTTGGATCATCCAATAGACAATGATATGGTATTTGCTAAAAAGTGTTTCATGAGAAGGCTCAATGATCGAATGATATTTCAAGTGAGTTGATTGTTTGTTCGTATGATCGAATCCTAGGACATAGTCTAGTTGTTTTGGTATGCTCTAAAAGTTAAGTGCCCCCAGTTGAGTTTCTGCCCCGTTTGTTGACACAACTTGCGGAAAGGAAATCTATACAATAGTCAAGCCATGGTAAGACATTTTATTACTCTGGGCAAAATGACGGTAGGATGATGTGGTTTATGACCCTAAGGTGCGAAAAAGATGCAGAAAAAGGAAAGCTTTGAAAAGACAAAGTGCAAAACAAGAACTAATAGATGGAGAGGTATGGATAGCGTCTGTTTGCCAGATTTTCACTATTTGTATTTATTGCATTTTTCTGATTTCTTTTTTATTTCTTTTGTATTTTTTTGTCAGTAGACTGCCTGTTTGTCAGGTTTTCACCCTATGACATTGTTTTTTTTGTTTTTTTTTGTATTTCTTCAGGACTTTTTTCTGTTGTTTTTGGATTTCTTCAGGAATTTTTCTGCTGTTTTTGGATTTTTTTCAGGACTTTTTCTACTGTTTTTAGATTTCATCAGGACTTTTTCTACTATTTTTGGATTTTTTTAGGACTTTTTCTGCTATTTTTGGATTTCTTCAGGACTTTTTCTGCTGTTTTTGGATTTCTTCAGGACTTTTTCTACTATTTTTGGATTTATTTAGGACTTTTTCTGACTTAAACACAATATTTCTTAAGATGCATATTTTTGATGGGTTCATCAAATAGGTCTCCTTCTGGCGTTGATAACTTGTATGCTTCTGAACCATAGACTGCAATAACCACGTAAGGGCCTAGCCAATTTGGTTCAAACTTTCCTTTCTTTTCTCGGTCTTGTTGATTTCGTGGGTTCTCTTTTAGAACTAGATCCCCCACCTGAAAGGTACGTGGCTTTACTTTGTGATTATAGCTATGAGACATCATCTGTTGGTATTCTTTCAAATGGTCAGCTGCTCTTTGTCACTTTTCTTCTAGAAGTTCTAACTCTTGTAGTCAGGAAACTATGTATTCATCATCTGTTATGAGACCTTTCAGTGATATCCTTAGCGAAGGTATTTCTACTTCTAAAGGCAATATGGCTTCTGCTCCATAGACAAGGGCAAAAGGTGTTGCTCCTATTGGCATTTGGACACTAGTTCTGTAAGCCCACAAGGTGAGGTTGAGTTGAACATGCAAATCCTTCCCTGAGTCATTGACAATCTTCTTCAAAATCTTTAGTATAGTCTTGTTTGAGGCCTCTGCTTGGCCATTCCCTTGTGGATAGTAAGGCGTTGAATATCTGTGCTGGATATGGAATCTTTCACAAAGTTCATCAACATCCTGATTCTTGAAAGGTCGACCATTATCTGTAATGATAGCATTGGGAATACCATATCGACAAATAATGTAATTGAGTATGAAGGATGAAATCAGTTTTCTAGTGACTTTAGAGAGAGGTACTGCCTCAATCCATTTAGTGAAATATTCAGTCGCTGTGATGATAAACTTATGCCCATTTGAGGAGGAGGGATGAATTTTCCTTACTAGATCTAACCCCCATTGAGAAAATGGCTAGGTTGGTGTGAATGAATGAAGTTCTTGTGCAGGAGCATGAATAATATTCCCATGAATCTGACATTTTGAGCATGTTTTAACAAAAGTGAATGATTCCCTCTCCATTGTAGGCTAGTAGTAACCCATTCTAATCAATTTATTGGATAAGGTTAGTCCACTCGAATGAGTACCACAAATACCCCCATGAACTTCTTGTAAAGCTTTGTCATATTCGTCAGATTCAAGACATCGAAATAAAGTACTATCTAGACCACGACGATAAAGGGTATCAGCGATAAGGGTATATCGAGAGGATTGTCAGACAAAGTTATGTTTTTGGTTGCGGGATAAGTCAGGTGGTAAAGTGTCATCTTTTAGGTAGGCATAAATCTTACCATACCAGGGTGAATCAGATCCTACCAAGTGGCAGATAATTTGGCTTTCAGGTGTGTCATAGGCAGGTGTAAATAATTGTTCCACCAGAAATTCATAGCGAGTCTATTTTTCTGGGAGTTGTACCAATGAGGCGATCATAGCCATAGCGTCAGCTAGTTTGTTGTCAATCCTTGGAATTTGTGTGAACTAAATGTTTACAAAGTACTTTTTGAAGTCATCAATCATCTTCTTGTATGGCAACAACTTGTCATCCTTAGTCTGATAATCATCATTGATTTGGTTAATGACTAACTGTGAGTCACCATAAACTTGTAGCTCGGTAATCCTCCATTCCAATGTGTCTTTAATCTAGTGATTAGTGCTTCATATTCGGCTATGTTATTGGTGCATGGAAACATTAGCCTATATGACCAAGGAATGGTATGTCCTTGAGGGGTGACAAAGAGAATGCCTACCCCCGATCCATGTTGAGTAAAAGAACCATCAAAGTATAAGGACCATAGCTGCCTAGATTCTGTCGTGAAAACATCATCATCTGGAAACTCAATGTGTAAGGGGTGCTCTATTTGTAGAGGAGCGTCTGCTAATTGATCGGCAATAACTTGTCCTTTGATTGCTTTGTGATCAACATAGTGGATGTCAAACTCACTCAAAATCATGACCCATTTTGCTAACCTTCCTGTTAGCGATGCTTTACTTAGTAGATACTTGAGTGGATCAATTTTTGAAACAAGATTGATTGTATGAGTTAACATGTAATGTCAGAATTTCTGTGAAGCAAAGACTGCTGCTAAACAAGCCTTCTCAATAAAAGTGTAGTTAAGTTCATGACTTTTCAATATTTTGCTAATGTAATAGATTGCATGTTCTTTCCCTTCATGGTCTTCTTGTGCTAATAATGCCCCCAAGGATGTCTCGGTTGCAGCAATATATAGGATCAATGGTTTGTCTGGATTTGGTGGTACTAAAATTGGTGGGTTCATCAGGTACTGCTTGATTTGTTGAAATGCCATTTCACATTTGTCATCCCATCTAAAAGGAACATTCTTATGTAGGAGATGTGTGAACGGTAGACTTTTGTCAGCCAATTGTGCAATGAATCTTCTGATGGACTGAAGTCGCCCCTGTAATGATCTCAATTGACTAATGTTCTTTGGAGGAGGCATCTTCATGATTGCCTAAACTTTAGCAGGATCTACTTCAATTCCCTTTTCTAAAACAATATATCCTAACAGCTTTCCGGACGTGACCCCAAAAACACATTTCTTAGGATTTAGGCGAACTTTGAATTTTTCCAATCTAGTAAATATTTTTGATAGTATTTCTAAGTGTCTTTCTCTAGTGTATGATTTTGCCAATATGTCATCTAAATAATCTTCCATGAATGTGTGCATCATGTCATGAAAGATCATAGTCATAGCTCTTTGATAAGTAGCTCCAGCATTCTTTAAGCCAAAAGGCATGACATTCCAACAATACATTCCCCACGGACAAGTGAAAGCTATTTTCTCTTGGTCTTTTGGTGCAATCTTGATTTGGTTGTAACCAGAGAAACCATCCATTAATGAATACATGGCATGGCCAACTGTCAAATCAACTATAGTGTCGATGCTTGGAAGTGGAAAGTCATCCTTTGGGCAAGCTTTGTTAAGATCTCTGAAATCAGTGCATACTCTTACACGTTTATCTGGCTTTTCTACTGGTACTATATTGGAGATCCATTCTGCATAGGCAATTGATCTTATAAAGCCTACATTGAGGAGCTTCTTAAGTTCTTCCTTAACCAGTAGTGCTATATGAGGATTCATCTTTCTGAGTTTTTGTTTTACTGGTTTAACTCCTAGTTTGATAGACAAATGATGCATTATGAGATTAGGATCAAGACCTGGCATGTCTGCATATGACCAAGCAAAATTAACTTGATTTTCTTTGAGAAAGTTCATGAACTTTGGGATTTCTTTATCTGTCATTGATTTAGCTAGCTGTAGAATCCTTGGATTATCTGTAGTTGCAATATTGATTTCCTTTGTAGGCTCGATCAAGATGGGTGATCACTCATGATAGTGCTCTGGGAGAGTGTCAAGTTTCCCATCAGCTGGTGCCTTAAAAAGGTTTTCACCATTTGATACGCTCTTTATTTTATCTTTTGTTTGATCTAGTGCTACCAGATTCTAGTTTTCACCACTAGATCATTTTTCTTTATTTTCATTTTTGCAGCTAGGAGACTTGACACTCTCCTGATTAAAGACTTCATACCAAAAATCGCTAGTGGAACAATCATTTACATCATTGGCGGAAAGGAAGTTTATGATAGCTTCGTCATTTGGAAAAATAGGTATATCAATAGGTTCGGTTAGATCCCAGTCAATGAAATCAGGATGGATTAAAGGTAACAAGTCATTTGGTTGTGTGAAATTGGTGATGGTTAAGGTCAAGACAGAGTTATCGGTAGGATCCGAGGTATGAGGTAGGTCAATGATGGTACTATTCTCCTGATAGTCTTGTTTGTTAAAATCTGACTCAGTATCACTAGACTCATAGTTGCGTTGTGGTTCAGATTCTTGTGGTTGGGATCCTAAACCTTCTCCTTTGATTAAAGTGGGTGTATACTTGTGTACGACATCTACTTCTTTATCTCTCCAAAATTCATCATCATGGATGGTATCCCATTCATATTCAGCAAAATCTGTATTAGAGTTATTTTCTATGAAATTCAGGATTGATGCCAAACATGTCTCTTTCTTATTGGAACCTTCTTGCAGTGTAAAAACATTGCCTTGTGATTGTTTGGATGGGGTAGCATCATAGCCTAATCCAATTTTATCATATGCAGCAAGTCCTAGGAGATGGATAGGCTCAACTACGCCTTCTTTTCTTTTTCCAAGAGGACCATTGTCATATCCCATATTTTGCATGATGGAATATCCTTTTCCATATTGATCTGTTGGTAAGGTGACATTTAAAACTGTTTCCTCTTCATCCTTATAGAGCCAATCTAGGATTGTCGTATCCTCAGGATCTCCTATGGGAAACTTTTCTTTGATAAATCGTCCATTTAACTTGGTAGTAGGGTCTGTTTGTATTTGTGCTGATGTTGATGCTGCTGATATATGTTGTTGTGTAATAGAGGGTTGTCCATGTGATTGAGGAGATGTAGGTAGATTAGCAAGACAAAGGGAATATTCCCCAACTCCACTTTCCTTGAACTGCAGTTTCTTGTCAAAGCTTTTGGTTAATTGACTAATGTGTGTATCATGTTTTGGAGAAGTATTAGCAAGTGCTTCTCGATTATTCAGAACCAAAGTATCCTGATGAGCTTTGACATTGGCACAAGTTTGGGTGTTTGAATTATCAGATGGCATAGTGATTTCCTATCCATCATATGGAAATTTAAGACATTAATGGTAAGTGGATGGAACAGCTTGCATTTCATGGATCCAAGGATGACCCAATAGGATGTTGTATGCAAGATCTTAATCTAAAACTTGACAAAAGGTATTTTTGATAACAGGTCCCACTCTGATTGGTAGCATGATTAGACCTTTAGACGTTCTCTCCTCATCATCATAGGCTTTTATAGTAATCTTCCTTCTAGGATCAATGGAGTCTTCTGCAAATCCTAATGCTTGAACCACCTTCAAGGTACATATATTTAGACTAGCCCCTCCATCTATTAGAACACGTTTAACACGGAACTGATGGATCATGACCTCTAAGAATAATGAAGAATTATGGGGATGCGTCATGGAAACATCATCTTTATTAGAGAATGAAAGACATGTGGGTGAGGAAAAATGTCCTACCATGGCTTGAAATCGGTTCACATCCAAATCCGTGGATACAATCGTTTCAAAAAGGGCTTTGTCTAAAATTTCCTTATGTGCAGGGGAAATCTTCAGGAGTTCTAAATTGGAGATTTGAGCCAGAGTTTTTTGAAGTTGGTTGACTAAGTCATATTGATGTTGAGGGAAGGTCTCAGTGGATTTTGAAGAGGTACCCTTCAAGACAAATTTAGCTTGTGCTCTCATTGTGACATTCACTTGTCCACTATCTACTTTCTCTTTGATTTTTATAACGTTGATTCACTCGTCGTCTGTATAGAGGTGACGGATTACATTGTCATCAATTTGGTTCACATTTTTGTCAGAAAACTCTCCCTTTTGATAATTTGGTAGAGGATTGTGAAATGCTTGGTGATCTTCGTTGGATTTTGTTGTCCTTCTACTGTGATAATGCCTTTGTCAATTAGGTCTTGAATAGCATGTTTCAAAGCTTGACAATTGTTTGTATGATGACCTCTACACCTATGATAGTCACAATAATAAGCTTCATTCCATGATGGAGGTTTTACACTAGGTTCATAATTGCGTTGAGGTGGCAAAGTAAGGACATTTTTTTCCATGACCTCTTTGAAAGCAGATTCCAAGGATTGTCCTAGTGGAGTGAAAGTTCTTCTATTGGAGAAGAATGAAAAGCGTTGTGGGTTCGTGTTTGAGGTATTCCCTAAAGTGTTGTTGTTGTAGTTGTTTCCACGATAGTTTTGGTTGTTGATCGTCCCCTGATTGTTGTTTGTTGGAGGGGGATGATTGTTTCCTAGATTTGTGAGTGAATTGACATTATTATTATGAGTAGTGTTTGGAGTGCTCATAACAAATGGCCTAGTCATGATATGATTTGCATCCACAACACCATCATTGACAATGTTTTTGTTGCGGGTCCAAAATTTAGACTTGTCGTGATTGTTGTAATGGTTAGATGAGCTAGGATTATCCCTGTCAAGTTTTATTGTCCCTCTTTTGACCAATGCACTTTCAATGGTGATGGCATCCTCAATCAATTTCTCAAAGGAAGATGGACAATGTAGATTTAAGCGATAGCTCATTTCTGAGTTGAGGCTATTGATGAAAGTAACCATTTTTTCCTTTTCGGGGACATGTCGTGGGTACCTAGTGAACATTCTCCTCCATCTTTGAAGAAAGGTAGTGAAAGATTCACCAATTTTTTGTGCAACCTTGCAAAGATCAATCATGGTGATTTGGTGTTGAACGTTGTAGGCATATTGTGTTATGAATAAATTGATCAATTCCTCAAATGTTTGAACAGGAGGTGTAATCTTAGATAACCATTCCATAGAGTTAACTCCAAGGCTCCGAGGAAATAATCGCAATAAATAAGTATCCTCGTGGGAAATTTCCAATGTCATGTTTTGAAAGTCTCTAACGTGGTCGATTGGGTCTGATTTTCCATTATAACGATCAAATTTGGGAACTTCACAGTGTTTAGGAAATGGAATCATGTTGAGACTTTTATCAAAAGGATAAGGACATATGTCATCAAGAGTGTATTTCTTTGTTGTGGTTCCCCCTCATAATTCTTTGACTTGTCCTTGGAGTGCTTTAAACTCCTGTTTAAAAATATCTAAATCAGATGGGGATGTTTCTTCTTCTTTCCTTTTTAATTTCTTAGTATCAAAATCTTTAGGCAATTTAGCTCCTTGATCAGCTAAGAAGAGAAAATATTTTTCTTTGTCACGTTGTAGAATCTTTTCAAGGGATTTAAGAAACTTGGGGTCTTGTTCAGCCTCCCTAAGGTTAAATTATTCTTCTTGGTCATCATCACTATCTATGGGAGTTTTGTTCATGTCTTTGTTCTTGTGCAACGATTTTTCCTCTCTATCAGCCATATTGTCGTTACTGAAAAGAGGGTTACGACTCACACTAAAAAGAGGACTATCACATTCACCTTCTTCTTGAATGTTGTGGGTGGGAGTTTCTTGTTGTGATGTTTCTCCTAGTTTTTTGTGTTGAGATCTTGTAAAAATAGGCATATGTAAGAAATCCTCGGATATGATCAAAGGTCACTGAAGGAGTTGACTAGGATGCATTGAATATTCAATTGAAGGTTGTGGTATATTCTCAAACTCAAGAGGTTGATTAAGATTGTGATGTTGAGACAATGCTAATCTTTGATAATAAGCTTAGGTAGCCAAAGGTTCTATAGCGTAATCATCAGTGAATCCTCTAATGTAGTCTTGATACCTATGGAGGAATGTGCGATAATGGAGTAGGACGTCCCGACTCTTGTACAAGAATTCTTTGCGATCTAAAGTCTTTTTGTAACCTAAGTTCTTTTTGGGCTTTTTGATCGTATTGAAAACTAATTTCTTGGCGAACTTGGTTGATTTCCACTTTCTCAACATGGGAGAGAAATCTCAGAGATTCGGGTCTGTGTACCAATTTTGACAGAAACCAAAAAGCGCTACTCTGTTTCCTAAGTGCACTGCAGAAAGAGGTATATGCATTGGAGAAAGAGTCAGATGCGCTATAGAATACCTTAGATGCATAGAAACAGAGCACAGATGTGTAGCAAAATACCCTAAATGCGCCGAAACAGAGCACAGATGCGCAAGAATATAGTTTAAATGCGCTGCAATTTTTCCTAGATGCGCTAAAACAGTTTTCTAAAGACAATTTTTGACCAGTTTCAGCTGAAGATTTTCATGTTTGTTTTGGATGATCCTTTATCTGAATTAATGTTTTTGAAAGCACAGCAAATAGTCTAATTTAAGGTGATCGTAACCAAGCATAGAATAAGACAAGCACAACCTAGGTTAGGCCAGGACAATATCCGCTAGACTCCACATGGGTTTCCCCAACCCCATATCAATAGCGTGTGAATCCAGAAGCTTGGCTGCATAGGCTCCCCCTTACAGTGCACTCTCTTCTCAGGCCAACCAAGCTTCCAACCCCCATGAAACTCCCATGGCGAGCTGATCACCTCTACTACAGACTGCAAAAGTGTGGAAGGCTTCACACCGACCGGTGCTGGACTAGCAGATAGAAGGTTTTGGCTTTCTAAACAATTGTTTTTAGTTCGGGACCCCCATTCGAGTGGCCATACATGGGGCAAGAGATTAATCACCATTAAGGTGGCACTCCAGCCTAAAGAGGTTAAGCTCAATAGGGTTTAAGGGAGTACAACTCCGTCCGTATGACACATCCGCACAAGCAACCTTAGGTTTTCCCTTAAGATTTACATTTATATACCGGTTGGGGGTAGCTTGGCTTTAGCTCCTTTTCTGGTTTGAGTCGTATTGGGGTGATGAAATCCCCAGGCAGGCCCAATTTCTAGAGTCAATAACTGTTTCTCTTGCACCTAGGATCACACAAGTGCGCAAGGGGAGAGGATACTTCGATTATCAAGTTAGGGTTACACAGGGAAAAGTGGGTCTAGTTTTCTGATCACCTAGTTTGCACAGGGTGAGAGCATAATCACCTACCACTTTCAAGCACAATCAAGAAGAGTAGACAAGTTCATTTTAAATGCACCAAAATCAAGAGTGATTTAATCTAAGTGAAGATTTTGCTTCACAACAGACATGGGGTTCATTTTAACTACATGATAAAGGTGTGGTGGCTACCCTAGATTGATTCATTTTAAATCCAGCAAGAAAAAAGAGAAAGAAATTCTATCTACAGAAGGCGTCAGACTTAGAATCCCTATTACAATTCGGATTCAAAACTCTGTCACTCAAATGCGCTAAAATAGAACCCAAATGCGCAACTCTGCTACTCATATGCACTAAAATAGAACACAAATGTGTCACTCTGTTTCCCAGATGAACGAAAATAGAACCTATATGCGCTAATCTAAATGCAAAATTTTTTTAAATTTTTTTTTGAAACATATTTAAATGCGCTAAATAAAATCCTATATGCGAAAACAAAACTCTTATATGCTCTATAGAAATGCATAGATGCGCCACTCTATTTCCCAGATGCGGTGCAGAAATACCTAGATGCGCCGAAATAGTCTTCAGATGCACCAAAATACCTGCAAAATAAAAATTTCTGGATCTTTCAGATGCGCTGCCGAATTCCAGAAAACCTACAAGGAAAACCTACAAGAAAACCTGCAAGAAAGAAGTCTAATATAGGGGCATAGGCCCCACGGTGGGCGCCATTTAATGTGTGGTTGAAAAATAAATGCGTAAATGAATTGAAACAAGTATTCAAACACACCAATAGGACATTTTATAAAAACATAATATAAAAAGGTAAAGAGACGCAAACTCAGTATTCTGATTCCATTGTCGTCCTATCGTCCTCTATCTTTAGTGTTTTTGTCGATTCCATCTTTGTGTTCTCAGATTGTAGGCTAGGCTCAACAAACTGTCTTCGTAAAGAACGAGATTTTGATATGATGTAGATGCAAGATTAAACTATGATAATGATTTGAACTAAGAAGCTTGAAATAAACATGATGCTGCTAAATACTACATGCATAAACTCTAATTAATTGCCTATTATCAATGCTTGGATTCACACAGGTATTTATAGAGTTTTTTGAATGATTTTGATTGGCTATCTTGTTTGATGGTTGTGATAATTCCTGGCAGACCGAATGGCTGAAGAAAGATGAGACTGAAGAGAAAATAGAAGAAACCTAAAAACAAGATTTTTCTATTTTTATGAAAGAGGAGAAAAAGAAAGGGCGGGGGCCCTAGCTCGGTTGGCTAAGTAATTCCGTTGCGGCTCTGCTGGTCACGAGTTATAGTCTCCCCCCGTCCTGTGGTACCGGAGGGCGTGTCACGCCAGCACCGCCGGTCACGTTAAAAAGTTTACAGGCGCACTTTTAAAAAAGAAAAGAAGATAAGAAATCATCTTTCTTTAAAAGAGTAAAAGAAAGATTTAAAGCTGATAAATAATTAATTAAAAAAATCAATTATTTATTTGTGGAGGACATTTAGCTTTTCTTAATTAAACAAAATATTTAATTAAGCTTTTAAAAGCAGAAGAAAGTTGGTGATAAGAATAAAGCTTTAATCAGGTTTTATTGAAAAAAGCAAAAGATCTCATAATTAAATAAAATATTTAATTATGATATGAGAAGATTGCACAATTAAATAAAATACCTAATTGTGATTTGGAAAGAAAGCATAAGATATTTTTAATTAAATAAATTTATTTAATTAAATCACTTTTATGAAATTAATTAAATGAAACATTTAATTAATTAGAAGAAGAAATAAAATAGAAGAAAAGGATATTTAAATTTAATTAAATCAAAAGATTTAATTTAAATTAAACAATGATAATTAATTTAAATAAATAAAATGTATTTATTTAATTAAAGTGGACATATGAAAATAATTAAATAAAATTAAATTTATCTAATTATGAAAGAAGAATAAGATGAATGAACAATATAATTAAATTAATTAAATTTAATCATATGTAGAGGATTTTTAGATAAATTAATTAAATAATTGTAGACACGCAAAATGTACAAGTTGACAAGCATCTCACTGATCTACTAACATCGCTTTCTTCCTAAATCATCCCTCGGTCTAATGTTAATCAAATTCCTTATTTGATTAAATTCATCAATATTCTCTTAATTAAATAAATTATTTTGTCTAATTAAGTCACTTTCCTTGTTAATTAAATCAATTCATGATCTAATTATCCCTATTTAATTAAATAATCAATTTATTTGATTAAATCTCTAAAGTCTATCTATTAAATTAAATAAATTAAAACTTTATTTGATTTAATCTAACACTATCCCTTTTAATTAAATAAATCAAAATGTTTTATTTAATTAGCCTCTTATCATATTCCTCTCTTTTTGATTTAAATTAATCCAAAAATCTAAATCAAATTGTCAAATCAGCTGAATATCCCCTTAAATTAATCAAATCCTGATTAATTTAATCTTAATCCATCAAATCCTCTAGATTTTGCAACTTGCACATGAAAATAGACTTATTTGATTTATTAAATTTCTATTTTCCTTCAACAAGGCATTTTTTAAGGAATATTCCCCTAATTTGAATTCAAAATCCAAGAGGGAATAAGTCCTTCCAACAAGGCATTTAAGATCTCTTACATGTCATTTGCCTTGAGCCAAGTGGCATTTAATGCAATTTTCTTTCCCCCTCTTACATGTCTTTTCTCAAAAATTCAAATTCAAAAATGCATTTATGGCACATTTGTCAAAACTTGCTCATTCCTCATCCAATCACATTTGGACAAGTGGCATTATATCATTGGTTGAATCTTTGTCCCACATTGCTCTATTTTGGCTTTGTTTCCATTTCAACATTCTATAAATAGAATGCTTCACCATGCAATTTATCATCCACATCTCAAGCAAAGTTACCATGCTAAAATACTTAGCAATTCTCATTCATCTCATTGAATCTTAGCTAGGTTTTTTGCAGATTTTAGCTTGGAGCATACATTCAAAGTCTTCATCAAGTGGATCAATCATCTTCAATCAACATTTGCATTCAAGGAGTTGGGAAAGGGCAAATCTCCACACACCTATTTGCACCAACTCCCTCAAGAGATCAAGAGTTTGTTTGCATTAGATAGGATTTAATTGTTTCATTTGTGTTCTTCATTTTCATTTCTTATCTTTTGCAAATTTCAAATGGATTTCTTGAGGAATCATTGGTTTCTAATCTTGTGTTTGATCTAATTGTTTGCATGTTTATTGTGTTTGTGCAAGGTCTAGATTCAAATAGTTCACAATAATAAATATTTAATTAATTGCCAGGATTATAGACATGACCATTTTTATGCATATACAGTACCTACAACCATATAGCTATCATTTCATTACATGTAGCCTACCCCATCATATCCCACACCACATTCTTTGATTTCCATGAATTTAAGAGATCAATTCATATCTCATAAGTCGTACAATCTATAACCTTTCCATTACCATGTGCCAAGTTGTCATTTCATATATAACCAATTACAATTAAGAAATATTCAAATCATACTCATGCTATAGACACTCCTAATCAGCTTCACACGAGCTACATTCACTTCACTCCACTTTGATAGGTACACATACTACTTTTCCATAATTAGCATAGATTGGCATTATTTTCAACATGTTTACAATTTTAATTTTGTATGCTTCACATTCATTGTCATATTTCCATTACATATCATAATACCATCACCCACCGAGAGTACAATTAAGTGAGGTCACTTAACACCATAAGTTGGGGGAGGAGAGTAGACTTTCTTGGTTTTCAAAATTTTCTTGATTTTGAATCAAACCACCAAAAACCTTTCTGCAACCTTTTTTCATTTGTGTCATTTTCTTTCCCCATTTCCAATCCCTAATTCGAGCCATTTCAATCTTAGAGGGAAAGAAGTAGTTGAATTGAAAAACATAAGTATACAAACATGAAATATGGGTGTGGTTGAAGTTGTAAGAAGAAAGTTTGAGTAGAAACAAAGTAATTTACCATCATGGGAAGAGATTTAGTTCACAGGGAACCATCTACACATCAACAAATAGTGGAAGATAGGTTAGTTTTCCCTATTTTTAGACAATTAGGATGGTTGGATTATTTCTTAAAGTTGATACAATATAGTGAGGATATAACACAAAAATTTACAAAAATGCTTTAGAATGATGGAGCCATTGTTTGAGGGTTAAAGGTTGATGCTTTGGAAGCTGTAATTGTAGAAGTGTTCAACTTACCAAGAGATGAAGATGAATTATCACTCATGGAAAATGTTGTAGTTTCCAGAGATGAATTCAAGGAACATGGAAAGAACCTCGACTCAACATCCCAAAGTACTAAAAGGTTATCATTGCCATGGGTATGGGCTTCTATTGTTGCATATATTATTAAATATCTTACATGTGATGGTAGGCAATCTCTTTTATACATAGTGCATTTCAAATTTTTGATCCACCTTTGTCATAATAGGAGGGTCAATGTTCCCAATTTTTTATATAACCTATTGAAATGAATGAATTCTAAATATATAAGGAAGAGAAATAATACAACACTGTCACATTATTGCTTAGTTACCTTATTGGTAAAAAGAAGTTTAAGGGTTCAACATGCACATGTTTCATGGGAAAGCTTCTTAAGTTTTAATCATATTATTCACATTCTTTAGGAACCAAATTTCTCAAAAAAATTGAAATTGTTGAAGTTGATGATTGAAATCCACAACACCCAAAAATCACTTGCATGCAATTATCCTATCACAAAAGAAAGATCAAAGCAACTGATTTACTATGCAACTAAGAGAGAAAATATTGAATCTAGAAGAGCATTGATATGTGCAATTTATTAACCTGAATGGTTCTAAATTAATGATTATAATGAATGTGCAAGCTTTATAAAATCATGCAAAAGTAAATCCTAAATGAGGATTTGACTAGATAGTGACAAGTGTTCTAATCTCATGCAATGAGACATCTTTTCCTACATTTAATTCAAACTAATAATAAAAAAGTAGTCCTACATTTAGCTTAAGTGAACTAAAGTAATAAGGGACTTAATAATTAATCAATGATTAATTAATTATCAAGTGATTATCTTGATTACTCCAACACCCCGCATTAAGATCAAGTTAGGGAGAAGCTATAAAAACCTAATGAAGAATGCAATGTTGTATGCATGGATGGGTCCCAGATACAAGTTTTGATGGGGTTCCCATGTACAAAATAAATTAATCTCTCGTAACTAGAGAGAAGGAGAAAACCACATGGGAAAACCTCTTCTCCAAAAGAGAGAAAAATAAATGACTAGTGATAGAACGATAGAAGGAGGACTCAATGTGAGCCCTCAAGGACTACTTTTGTCACAAAACTACAATAGATGTCCCCTCAATAAGAGAGAGAAAAAGAGGATATGAATCCCCCCATAAAGAAAGAGCTCTTGTGCCAATGATGAATGCCTAAATAAAAAATATGATCCACTACTTGCAAACAAATTTTCTCCCCTTAGGAAGTAATAGATCCACCGGTGATTGGAGAAGCCAATCCAAAGAGATGGGTTAATCTAGAATCCAAATCCAAATGTTGTGTTCCTTTGAAAAATGATCAAGTGTCCACATGTTGGAAAGTGATGATGTTGATCTAGAATCCTATGAAGATTGATATAGAACAAGATGAAAAGTGATGAAGATGGTGGCACACAACAGTGTTGATGTGGCTCTCAACAAAGAGGAGATCAATGTGTAGACACGTAAAATGTACTCATTGACATTACACACTTGATCTCAATTACTAACACCATTTCATCCTAAAATCATCCCTCGGTCTAACCATTGAATCAAATACCCTTATTTGATTAAATTCATCAATTTTCATCCCTTAATTAAATAAATCATTTACCTGATTAAGTCATTCTCTCTTGTTAATTAAACCAATCAATCAGATCTAATTATCTTTATTTAATTAAATAATTCATTTTATTTGATTAAATCTCTAAATTCATCTTATTAAATTAAATAAATTAAAACCTTATTTGATTTAATCTAACATTCATCCCCTTTAATTAAATAAAACAAAAATATTTATTTAATTAATCTTTATATCATATTCTTCTTATCTTTTGATTTAAATCAACCCATAAATCTAAATCAATTTGTCACATCATCTAATCCCTCATTAAATTAATTAACCCTTTATTAATTTAATCCTAATCCATGTCCCATCCTCTAGCTTTTGCCACTTGCACATGAAAATAGATTTAATTCATTTATTAAATCTCTATTTTCTCTCAACATGGCATAATAGGGGAATATTCTTCCAAATTTGAAATTCTTCCTTTGTCCTTCCAACAAGACATTTACTTCATCTTTTGCATTGAGCCAAGTGGCATTTAAGACATTCCTTTTCCTTCTTACATGTCATTTCACTATTTTCAAATTCCACCTAATTGCATTTATGGGCACATTTATCTCTTGACAAGTGGCATCTTGCCATTGGTTGAAAGTTAGTCCCACATTGCTTTATTTTGGGCATTTCTCCATCTTTTCTTTCTATAAATAAGAGGCTTCTCTCCTCATTTCATCATTCACAATTTGAGAAAACTTACTATACTCATTTGCATCCTCAAGCATTAGCATTTCATCAGTTTCAATAAGGCATAGCTAGGTTATTGCAGGTTTTCTCCATGGAGTTCATTTGAAGCAATCACCAAGTGGATCAATCATCACCAAATCATCAAAAGCCTACATAGGAGTTGGGAAAGGGCCAATTTCCACATCAAATTGGCAACAACTCCCCCATAAGATCAAGAGTTTTCACGTTTTTAATAGGATTTGATCTATATCCTTGATTTTTATTGTATTCTTGTTTTTATTCCTATTTTGAGCATTGTTAATGGATTTTATGGGGAAATCTGATCTTGGCTTGCATTTGAATCTTTTAATGTTTTTGTTTGTTATGTCTTGCAGGTACTAGGATCTTGGTTCTACATTTTGGTGCTAGAAGGAGGGAAAATATCATGTTTAGATCACATTTTTATCAAAAATTATGTACTTTTCTTCTATTTTTGTGTGTACAGGGAAGTGCACCACTAGCAGAATAGCATCGTAGTACAAAACCACTGGCACTCTAGCATCACTAGATAGCACCGCTTCAAAATTCAAATAGTGACGCTCTTTCTTTCCCACCCAAGATTCAAATTTCTAAACTACACCATTGATTCCATTTTCACGCACTGGATTTTTCAAATTCCAAATTGCACCACTATGCAAAAGGGTGATGCAATCACACTCCCTATCTTTGCTGCAAAAAAATATTGACTGACAAGTGGTGCCATATAACACCACTGGATTCCTCAAACTACACCTCCTGTGCAAACTCCATCGCTGAAGAGAACTACAAAGAGAAATCTCAATTTTTTATGACATGTTTTTTTTTTAATTATGATCATTTGGGTTACTACTTGTTGTTCTAACCTCTATTTTGCAAGTCTAACTGGTTTTTTGTAGGTTGGTCAAATCAAAGTGGAAAAAAAAGACTAGATTGAAAGAGGCATGATGACATCATTCTCTCAAGATACCAAGTGTTTTTTAACACTTTAAGTGTTTATTTAACACTCTTAGAGAATTCACAATTTCTCTAAAAAATTTGCTATCTTTCATGTGCTTAGGACCTACTAAATTTCTTTTGGGCTCTAAAAAGAACATTTCAATTTTTTCTACAAAGGGCTTAAAAAGGAATTTAGGATAAACTCACTAGATTTGGTTTGAGGATTAACAATTGAACAAGGAAATCTCCACATTTCCTTTGGTGCTTAAAAAGAATCAAATCATTTCTTTGTGGGTTTAAAATGAACAAGTTCTTCTTTGTTTTATAATTTCTTACTCAAAGTAATACCATCGAAAGTACGTATGTGCTTCTCTCGTGCCTCATGACGATCTTGAGAATCAAAAGGCCTTTTGGTGATCTTAAGTTGGGTAAAGTAATTGCCTCCATATTTCATTTTGGGATTAAAATTGAACAAAACATCTTGCGAGTGTGAGTGGAGGGTATTGTGTACATTCTCTCTCTTTGTGTTGCAACAAAGATTAATCGAGTTATGGATATTGCTTGCTTGCTTTTGTTTATCCTAGAGGGCATGCCTTGTGGGAAAAAGTAATCACCCAGGAGAACGACCCAACTGGCAACATGCTAAAGCCAAATGTATTTCCATTCGGTATATAAGTGTAGATATTGAAACAAAGGCCAATATCACGTGGTTGGTTCTAACAAGAAGGGAAGCAATGGTCTCTTGCCACATGGATCAATTCCTATGAATGGAAAGTCCGAATTAAAACCCTTGTTTTGAAAAGGCCAAAATCCATGATCTATTTGTTGGTGCAAGAACGGTCGTTCTGAAGCCGCCCCACACTTTTATGGTTTTTAGTAGAAATGGAAAGTATGCCATGGGATTTTCATGGGTGTTGATGCTTGGCTGCTCCATATAAGTGAGTGTCATGGAGGGGAGCCATTGGGGTCAAGCCTCTAACCATTCGCTAAAAATAAGCGTAGCTGGACTTGTCCAAGTGGGGATTTAACAAATATAGTCTTTCATAGCCATAGGGTTGTACTTTTTCTTGGTTAAAAAACACTTTGCTTGCTTGTAAGCATTTGGAAACAAACATTCAACATTGTCACAAAACTTCAAACCCTTTAGGAGGAAAATATCTTTTGGTAAAATTCATGTGTTATTGCTTGCCCTTGGGATTTTATCCTTAGAGGTTTCTAAACACTTGATTTTATATCTCAATTTTCTTACGAAAGTCAACAATAGGTAACCTTTTCTTTGATTTCATCAAATTTCCACATAATGTACTTTATGGAATGAGAAGAAGTTAAGACATTGGACATCTAGTTTCAAAAGTTAATCAAGAATTGTTTGTGGTAAAAAGAAATCATTGATCAAAGCTAAGAACAATTGAACCCCACACATGTGTCTCAAATGATTCCGTGCAAGATCAAAATCTGAAAACTAAAATCAAAAGCTCTTAGTCCAAAAGAACATCAAAAGTTTCTCTCAACACTCTATGAATTCAGACGAAGATTGCTTTTCAACTTTTACAAAAAAGCTTCAAGAAACAATCCTGGATTGTACTCATTCTATTATTGTCAAAATCCAAATATTTTTTAGGAATTTGAACACCTTGTTTAGAGAAAATCATGTTCTTCAAAATTGAGGTCTTGTAAACAAGAGTCTTTCTAGGTACACATAGGATCAAAATCAAAATCTTCTTCCATCTTTCAAACACCAAACCAAAATCATCTCACCAACAATTCCTGAAAATATTGAAATCATCCTTCATGCTATACTTTTTGGCAAATCAAATCCATGAATCAAAATCATTGAATCAAATCAAAATCCTTGAAATCAAACATCAAATCATATTTTTTACCTAGGTACATGTAGATGCGTCCTTCATGTGCTTAGTTGAATTGTCATCAAATCATCTTGTTTAAATAGGTATATGTAGATGCATCCTTCTCCATATGCTTAGTTGAATTATCATTTTTTTTGGTAAGGTGTGGGTAGATGCATCCTTCTCCCTACACTTAGTCAAATTATCATCTTGTGAGAAAGTCTATCCCATAGATAACATCCAACATCTCGGGGTCTATTTTTTCATTATCTAAAATCAAAACAATCCAAAAATCAAAATCAAGGTCAAATCAAAATCCAAAACAAATCCAAGAAGACAAAAAGTCAAAAAAGTCTAGCATTTACCTCAATAAATTCTAAGAGTTTCATCATCCATATAACCCATCTTTCACACATTTCATCATCACACTTTTGATCCTTAAGCATCCTAAATTTTCTCTTTTGTACCAAAGATTAGATCAATCCAAAGAATTAGAGATTCATTTCCCACATTCTTGAAAATTGATCCTTATTTTATGGTTCAAACTAGATCTCAACACAAGAGGAACATGGAAGCCAACAAAGAAACATCCACTTCAAGTGACCTAAGTCAAACAAATTCTGAAATGAATCCCCTTGGATCAAGCAATCCTCTAACTAACTTCCCTTCATCATCACAAAATCCTCAAGAGGAATGTCAAGTAGAGGATATCACCAATAATACCTTTGGAATGACACAAGATGAGATCACTGAGATAGTCCAAAATCCTAAGAATCATAGAATTATCAACATCATGATGAGACTCAATCCCTCACTATACATGCTTGAATTAGCAAAACAAGGGGCCAAACTCCATTTTGATTTCGGTATGAGTACCATTGTGGAACCATCTTTTGGGAGCATACCTCCAATTTCAACCACACTCCCAATTTCATCTACACCTCCATTCCAAAGAATCACTCAAACCATCCCCCAAATTACATCATCCATTGCTCCAACTCAACCCATTGTTAACAAGGGAAGCACATTTCTCAATGCACTACAAACACACCCCCTCGTGAACAATCAAGATTTGGATGCAAACACCATCTTGGGGAAATCCATACCCCAAAATCCATTACACACATATGTTCCCCTCACTTTTCATGATCCCAATGACCCATCATCATCATCCTTTCGTGCAACACCTCAAACCTCTCTCCCCATAACTTCACAAGGAGAAGGTGACTTATTTGGACCAGGGGGCATCTTTGACCCTACATCTTCATCATTTCCTTAGGGGAGTATGCCACTCACATTTCCACCACTCCCCTCCTTTCCATAAAATTCTACATCGCCTCTCGGTTTAGGACTTCCCCCTTTACCAAACATCAATCAACAAAATCAAATCAACCCACCAATCATCAATCAAAGCATCATACAAAATCCTCAAGCCTTGCCATCAATATCGCAACAATAAATGGCAACCATCTAGATAATGAAAATGATCACCACATCATCAACCATCCCTCAAAGCATGGTCTCTCAAGTACCAAGTATATCCATTGCACCATCCACCACTCAAAACCAACTCATTAATACAACGGTGCCTCTTATCACCACAACAAGCACCATTCCAAACCCACCTCCACCACCACCACCACCCAATTCAAATACATCAAGCCAATATAACATTGCATTACAAGCTGCTTATCAAAAGGCACTTCAGCAAATCCAAAACTGGCAAGCTACACAACTAGCCGCTCAACAAGCACAAACACAATTAGCTGCACAACAAGCCGCTCAAGCAACGCAAGCTACTCAAGCCACACAACAAGTGCAACAAGCACAATAGGTTGCAAAATCCCAAGCCTTATTAAAACAACAACAACAACAAGCCACTCAAGCTACCCAACAAGCACAAGCTCAAGTGCAAGTTGAAGCTCAGGCACAAGCCCAATACCAAGCTCAACAAGCACAAGCACACATACAATATCTCACACAACAACAAGCAATGCAATAGCAAGTATACCAACAAGCATTGAAACAATACCAAGATTAGCAAGAAGCAGCCCAACTAGCAACCCAACAACAGCAACAGGCTCAACAATAGACACTATTAGCACAACATCAATAGGACCAACAAGCATTGTTGATATGTAAGGAAAGCTAAGGTGTGGAACTAACTCTCCTAACGTCAAAACCTCAAGGAAGAATGCAGAGGTGACTTTAAATTTTCAATTACAGTCTAATTAAGATACACTTGAAAGAAATAACAGAAACAAAGAAATAAGCATACACAAATGAACACCAGATTTACGTGGGAAAACCCTTATGGGAGAAAAACCCACCACACCAAGAAAAACCCCTTTGTATTACAGTAAAAAAATTACATACAGAGTATGGGCTTCACTCTCTAATGTCAATTTACAATAGCATAAATCCTTTATCAACCTTGTACAGAACATTCAAGTTACAATGCTCTTAGAATTGAATTCACACTGATCACCCACCGAACTATTCATCTAACTTTTCACCCAACAAATGAAAATCTTCAATCTCTGAGTATATCCATGTCATCCATGCTATGTTGATCTTCCTCATAGGAATGGCCATAATAGTCCAACTGCTAGCGATTCCCATTTTGCTCCTCTGATTGGTCAAAGAAAAACCATGTAGGATAGTCTTCTAATTGGTTAAGGCATTGAAACATTATTCGCATGTCAGTGAGACACAGACCATGTCTCCCCAATGCCACAAGACCTGATTGTCATTATCGCCAAGAGTCATGACCATTGACAAGACATTATACTGAATGCCAATCCATATTGTGAAGCTCTATCAGCAAGAGTTTTCCTATCACCAAGAATCTCATAGATCTTTATGTCATACTGATATCCATCGAGCAAAGAAGTCGGTGAGACAAGCCATATCGTTGAGACGTCATACCGATAACCAACACATGTAGCACTATCAGTAAGACTACCACTGTCGGTGAGACATCACACCGAGCACAGACCAGTTGATGAGACTACCACTTTCGCCAAGAGGTCACAACAAAGACACCAATCTGTCAGCGAAACCACATCCATCGGCGAGACAATCATCCATCACCAAGAGATCTTACCGAGCCACCATATCACCCTAATGACTTCTAGTGAATAACCATTGGTGAGACATCTCTTGTCAGGATGAGTCATACCGAACATTCAAATTTCTCCCTGAAGACTTCTTTTGCCACAAGTCTCCCCGATAACCATTAGACATCAACCCATCAGCAAGACCAACCCACTCGATAGAGGGTTACAATGAACACAATGAATCACAGTGATAGCTCCAGTCGACAAGACAGCAACAAGGTCTCGATGACCTGAACATTTCATAAGGTTACACAACTGCTAGTCAGCCAGACAAAAAGTATGTCACACCAACTTTGTTGTTTCAGAGGTTTCAGCCTGTGAGATTGAGGCACACTATTCCAAAAATCTCCCACTTGAAGAAGATCACACAGGCACCTATAGAGCACAACAAAACTACTGAAATTCATGGGCATTGAGGCCCATCAAACTGGCACATCACCTAAACTTGTCTATGCTCACTGGCTTTGTCAATGCATCTGCAACATTCTCCAGAGTATCCAATTTTTCTAAAGAGACCTTTCAATCCTCCACCATATCCCATACAAAATGATACTATACATCTATATGTTTCATCCTGGCATGAAAAGTAGGATTGTTTGCCAAAAAAATAGCACTCTGACTGTCACAATAAATTTTTATTTTCCCTGCATCAAAACCAATGATAGAACACAAAATTCTTAACCAAATTGCTTCTTTACAGGCGTGTGTTGCTGCCATGTATTCTGCCACTATAGTGGACAAAGCAACTATAGCCTACCGCTTACTCATCCAACTAACTACACCACCATTAAACATGAAAATATATCCACTGGTGGATCTTCTGCTGTCAATGTCCCCTACCCAATCAGAATCCACATAGCCTCGAATGCTAAGAGTCATCTATGATTCAACCAAATTGCCATGGTAACATAATGCATATTCTGAAGTTCCCTTTAGATATTTGAATACTCTTTTCACAACATCCCAATGTGACCTTCCAGGATTATCCATAAACCGACTAAGTACTCCCACTGCTTAGGCAATGTCTAGCCTTGTACAGACCATTGCATACATTAGACTACCAACCGCAAGCATAAGGCACACTAGTCATGTCCTTCATCTCAGTAGGAGACTTTGGACAGTCTGCAACAGATAGCTTCGTTCCCTGCAAAACTAGAACAACTAGTTGCTTGCAATCAGTCATACAAAATCTCTCTAGAAAATTCTTAATATACTTACTCTGACTAAGCCAAAGTTTTCTACCCTTCCTGTCCCTGGTTATTTCCATTCCCAAAATATACCTTGCTGCACCAATATCTTTCATTTTGAACTTTGCAAACAACTGAGACTTAAGATCATAAATCATTAACTTACTATTGCCTATGAACAACATATCATCAACATAGAGAGAAATAATAAGAAATCAATCACCTTCAGCTTTGTAATACACATAATGATCAGATTTTGATCTTACAAATCCCAATGACAAAACAAAAGTGTCAAACTTTTGGTACCACATTCTAGGAGACTGCTTTAATCCATACAAAGATTTTTTCAACTTGCAAACCAATTTTTCTTTACCTTTCTCCACAAAATGCTCAGGCTGGGACATATAAATTTCTTCTTCAAGATCACCATGAAGAAATGTTGTCTTCACATCCATCTGTTCAACCTCTAAGTCATACGCTACTGCAAGTGACAAGATAAATCTGATAGATGTCAGCTTAGCTATAGGAGAAAAAAATTCTCCATAATCAATTCCCTCTACCTAGGAATAACCCTTTGCAACCAACCTCACCTTATACTTTTCCACACTACCATCCAAGCCTATTTTCTTTTTAAATACCCATTTGTAGCCCACAACTTTTCTGCCTTTAGGCAAGGGCACCAAACTCCAAGTATCATTCTTTTCTAATGATGCCATTTCTTCATTCATGGCTTCCAACTAAGAGTTTGAATCAGACATTCTAAAAGCCTCTTTCACAGTCCTAGGCTCATCAATGCTATAAATTAAAGCATAGGCACAAGAAGAATCTATCAAATAAAACCCATACCTATCAGGTTGCTTTCTTTCATGAGTTGACCTTCTCACTTGTTGAGGCTGAGGTTGTTCTTCTTCTTTAGAACTCTCAGAACTACTTGAGCTCTCCTCAGTTTCAAGTACATTTTTAAATTTCAATTCCTCTTTATCTGGTGTCGGAGGAATTTCAACTACATCCTTTTTGTTTTCTGATTTTGTCTCTGACTGTAGATCCAAGGTAGAAGGCTTCAGCTCATGAAAGATAACACTTCTGCTATATAGAACCTTCTCCGTATTAGGATTCCAAAGCTTGTATCCTTTTATGCCAGCACTATAGCCAATAAAAATACATTTAACAGCCTTGTTTTCCAATTTAGATCTTTTCTCATTCGGCACATATGCATATGCCTCAGCCAAAAATACGAATGTGTCTCAGAGAGGGCTTCTTACCAGACCATGCTTTCAAAGGTGTTTTCTCAACAAGAGCTAAATTAGGAGAATGGTTTATCAAGTAACATGCTATAGCAACTGCCTCAGCCCAGAACTTCTCCTCCAAGCTAGGACTACTTAGCATACTCTGTGCTCTTTCCATCACTGTCCTGTTGAACCTTTTTGCATCTCCATTTTGTTGTGGAGTGTAAGGTGTAGTTTTTTGTCTTTTAATCCCATGATCTTTACAATACCTCTCAAAATCATCAAAACAAAACTCACCACCATTGTTAGTCCTTAAACATTTTTATTTTCTTCCAGTCTAATTTTCTACAAGGTTCTTAAATTCCTTAAGCTGACTAAACACTTCTAATTTACTTTTCAAAAAATAAACAAATTGTCTTCTCGAATAATCATCAATGAACGATACATAATAACTTGACTTGGACAAAGAAGGAAAATTCACATAACCAAAAACATTAGAATGAATGCAATCAAGTAAACTAGAAGACTTGTGAGGACTGGAGTAAAATGAAACATGGTGTTGTTTACCATATATAAAATGTTCACAAAAACTCAAATTCGAGGTTACAATCTTCAAGCCCCTCAACCAGGTTTTTATTCTTCAAGGTTTTTAAACCTTTCTCTCCAATGTGAACTAGCCTATGATGCTAGAGCATAGTCTTGTCTACTAGAAGTTTAACTTCCATAGAGTTTACACTATTAGAAACTTTTTCCTCTTTTCCCCCATAAGTAGATTTCTGTGACTTGGTAGAGACACTATTGCATTGCACAACATGTGCATCAAGCTTATACAAGGTACCAATATGAGCACCTCTTGCTAGCACCATAGAGCCTCTAGTCATCTTGCAACCATTCCCAAAGAATCTGACTTGCACTCCAATATCATTCAGCATACTAATAGAAAGTAGATTTCAAGCCAGGCCTGGTATATGCATTACATCATTGATTCCCTTCACTCTTCCATCAGGGAATTGAAATCTCATTCTTCCATGACCAACTATTTCCAAAGATGAATCACTTGCCAAATACACCTTTCCACTATCATATTTTTCATACTTCATGAACCAGTCTCTATGAGATGTCATGTGGAAAGATGTTCCAGAATCAATCAGCCAGACATCATCTGATGCTTGCGTAGCCAAGGCTGCAATGAAAGCATCTGCATCACTCTGAGAAGAATCATTGTCGAAAGAATACTTCTTCTTCTTTTTCTCCTCTTTACAATCCTTTTGGACATGACCATGTTGCCCACAATTCTAGCACTTCACCTTGGACTTCTTGCCGGGAGAATTTGATCTCCCCTCTGATTTGGATTTGGACTTGTTGTCCTTCTTTCCTTTTTCTTTCGATCTGCCTCTAACAGTAAGAGCCTCCTTCACTATCTTAGAATATTTCCTTCTCTTCTCTTCTGATAACAAAGAAGCAACAACAACTTACATCTTAAAAGTGGATGGCGTACTCCCAATAGCCATCACCAGGTGATCCCAAGAATCTAGCAAAGAACATAATAACACCATACATTGATCTTCTTCATCAATCTTCACACCCACAGATGTTAACTGTGCAATCAGCATGTTGAAATCATTCAAATGATCAGCAACAGACCCTCCTTCCTGCATTCTCAAAGAGTACAACTTCTTCCTCAAGAATAATTTATTCACCAAAGGACTTGCCCTGATAAATATCTACCAATCTTTTCCACAAGGAAGATGTAGTATTTTCTTCATGAACATTCAGAAGAATAGAGTCTGCTAAATAGAGCCTTATCAGCCCCTTTGATTTTCTATCTCCAAGGTCCCAATCCTCTTGCTTCATGCCTGTAGGCTTTGTACCAGACACAACAATCCAAAGATCACAATCAACCAACAGATCTTCCATTTTAAGTTTCCACAACTCAAAATTGCTGCCATTAAATTTCTCAATTTCAATCTTTCCTAACGTGCTTTCCATCTTAACCTATAATTCAAATTGCCAAACTTCTACAAGACTCCCACTGAATAGAAATTGACACAAAAAACCCAATGTACCCACAAGGATAACCCAACTAGCCAGGCCCTGATACCACTTGTAAGGAAAGCTAAGGTGTGGAACTAACTCTCCTAACGTTAAAACCTCAGGGAAGAATGTAGAGGTGACTTTAAATTTTCAATTATAGTCCAATTAAGATACACTTGAAAGAAATAAAAGAAACAGAGAAATAAGCATACACAGATGAACACCATATTTACATGGGAAAACCCTTATGGAAGAAAAACCCACCACACCAAGAAAAACCCCTTTGTATTACAGTAAAAAAAATTACATACAGAGTATGGGCTTCACTCTCTGATGTCAATTTACAACAACATAAATCCTTTATCAACCTTGTACAAAACATTCAAGTTACAATGCTCTCATAATTGAATTCACACTGATCACCCACCGAACTATTCATCTGACTGTTCACCCAACAGATCACAATCTTCAATCCCTGAGTATATCCATGTCATCCATGGTATGTTGATCTTCATCATAGGAATGGCTGCAACAGTCCAACTACTAGCGGTTCCCATTCTACTCCTCTGATTGGTCAAAGAAAAACCACGTAGGATAGTCTTCCAATCGGTCAAGGCGTTCAAACATTATTTGCATGTCGGTGAGACACAGACCGTGTCTCCCCGATGCCACAAGACCTAATTGTCATTATCGCCAAGAGTCATGACCATTGGCAAGACATTATATTGAATGCCAATCCATATTGTGAAACTCTATCGGAAAGAGTTTTCCTATTGCCAAGAATCTCATAGATCTTTATGTCATACCAATATCCATCGAGCAAAGCACTTGACAAGACAAGCCATATCACTGAGACGTCATACCAATAACCAACACATGTAGCGCTATTGGCAAGACTACCGCTGTCGGTGAGAAATCACACCGAGCATAGACCAGTCAGTGAGACTATCGCTTTCGCCAAGAGGTTACAACAAAGACACCAGTCTGTCAGTGAAACCACATCCATCAGCGAGACAATCATCCATCACGAAGAGATCTTACTGAGCCACCATATCACCTCGATGACTTCTAGTGAATAACCATCAGTGAGACATCTCTTGTCAGGATGAGTCATACCGAATGTTCAAATCTCTCCCCGAAGACTTCTGTCGCCACAAGTCTCCCCGATAACCATTAGACATCAACCCGTCGCCAAGACCAACCCACTCAGCAGAGGGTTACAATGAACACAATGAGTCACAGTGATAGCTCTAGTTGGCAAGACAACAACAAGGTCTCGGCGACCTAAACATTTCACAAGGTTACACAACTACTAGTCAGCCAAATAAAAAGTATGTCACACCGACTTTTCTCGTTTAGAGGTTTCAGCCTGTGAGATTGAGGCACACTATTCCAACATGATACAGTAGCAAGTGCAATCATACTTGGTGTAGTAAAATGTGCAAGCACCATCCACCAACACAAAAATCAATCCAACCATCCCTCCAACAAGTGAACCACCACAGAACACCTTCATCCCACCCCCTAATCTGCAAAATGATGTAGCAATGCAAATCAAGTTACTCTCACAACAAGTACTTGATCTTCAATCAAGGAAAACCATAAAAACAACCAACTTGTGTCCTTACCCATTTGATAGAAGTCTTGTAATGAAACCATTCCCAAAGGGATTTGAGATCCCCAAATTTGATAAATATCGTTGGACGGGAAACCCTGAAGATCACATCAGGGAATTCCAAGTTCATTGCATGGAAATCGCATATGATGATACATATCTGATGTGACTATTTCCTAGAAGTTTTGCTAGCCATGCCATGGAATGGTTCTCTCGGCTTCCTCCAAGCATCAAGAAGTTCCAAGAGATAGTAGATGCATTCATCAAAAACTACACATTCAATATCAGTATGGATGTTAGTCTAGAGGAACTATCAACTTTGAAACAAGGTAAGAATGAATCATTTGCTTCTTTCCTACAATGATGGCGATCTAAGGCCAATCAAAGCAAATGGGTCATGCCAGAAGAACAAGATTGCACCATTATATCCAATCTAGAGGTAGCCTTGGAATTCCATCTTAAAGTGCAAGGTATCACCCCATATGACTAGTTGATCTCCAAGGAGCTCAACATCAAACGAGCCCTTATTTTAGAAGGAGGATCACCTGTATATCCTAAACAACAAAACAATTTCCCATCCAACAACTATAATGAGAAACCTCACACATGGGAAAGGAACAAAAATGTTAGAAATGATGGTGTGGTTGATACTGAAGGTCATGATTAGTGCTCCAAGGAAAAACATCCAAACCTACCAACAACCACAAAACAATGATCAGAACAACACTTAATCCAATGTGATATCATAACACCGACCAACCAACAATCAGGTCAATAACCATAATAATCAAGGGGGGCCACCCATACGAAACAAGAACTCCCCCAAATGGAAGTGCACTACTCTTGGAGAACCACTTGAGTCATCATGAAGAAATTAATAAATGAAAACCTCATCAAGGCTCCCACCTATGAGAATTACTAGGAACCGAACGTAAAACCACCCTGGTACAATGAAAACTAGCTTTGTAACTTTCAAAAAATCAAAGGGAATACCACTAACAGTTGCATGAGGTTGAAAAACCTAATCCAAGACCTCATTGATCAAAAAACCATAAATGTGGAGTAGCCAACAGGAAATTAAAACCTCAAAATCTACATGAATCTAATGCCTAACCATAATAACAAAGAGAACAATAACACAAATAAGGAAAAGGCCACCTTTAAGAGTATGAATCATGTATATGACCATGTTGTTGCATCCCTAGATGAATATTGTGCTACTATGACCATCAAAGGAGCTCATGCTGATTGTGGAGTCACCACAAGAGGTGGGAGAATTACCATTGTAGGGTCATCTCAGCCACATAGAGCACCCAATTCCAACTTGTTGGAGCCTAAAATTTCATGCAAATTTTAGGCTCCCATGATGAAAAACTAGATTTCAACACTCAGAAACACATTTGAAAAATCTATTAAAATGGTCAACTTTGAGGGTAAACATTAAGAAAATGGATGATGATCATAAAAAACTGATTAGTGCCTTTGATTCTCTACACCAAAGTCTATTTCCATGCCAATTTTCAGGGCATTTGGACATCATTTGGTATTTTTTAAAAGCCAAAAGCAAAATGATTTCACATAGTTTTCTCATCTGCATTTCCAAAAAATTGTCACAAAAGGTCAAATTGGAGGCTTGATATTTTGTAAACAAAGAAGATTGATGAAAATCCACTTTGCACACATGATCATGAACCAATTTGCCAAACTACAACATCACAGGAAATGATTTGATATTTTTACAAAATTGCAAATTGACGAGTTTCAGTTAAATTTAACAATGGCATTTTTTAGAAAATGCCAAGTTAGCAATTTTGAACATTAACAGTTTTCAATTCTTACAATTTCATACCAAACCATTTTGTGAGTGCACTACCCTACCCTCAAATAATATACTGATGAAGTTTTATGGCTTTTGAGGATCATTTGATGAGTTTTCCAAAACATTTTTGGAAGGCTACTTGACCCAATCTATCACAATGAAATGTGGTAAAAAGCAAATTTTGCAAGATACCCACTTAATTATAGATACACATTGGATCTTTGAGGGAATAATTACAAAATAAAAAATGACATAAGGTTCAACTATTAGGGGTTATGCTCCCAAGGTTCTTATACACTATTTATGAGGGAGACATTGGAACTGATTGTATATTTATAGTTATCAAGAATGAGGTTACATGTGTGTAATCATAGTCTTTATTGTTGCTAATGGTCCCTGCAAGAAGGATACTGGGGGAACTGTTTCAAAACTTCCATTTCAGGACCAAAATACAATTTTTCAAATATTTGCATCATGGAGGACAAGAATCAAATAGACCCAAAAAGTGTTGATGAAAGTTAAGAGGAATGCATGTGCAATAGTATTTATTTTAAAACCCAAATGTGTTTCAAGTTCATGCAAATTTTCTCAAAAAATGCATGAGCTCAGAAAACATTCAAAGATGGCCATGTTGGGAGACACAGATCATGAATTTCATAGAGCCCAAAATAATAATAATGATGGTAGCAGAAATGATTATTCTATTAATAAATGTGCCTCAAACAACAATGGGTTTGTTTCTTTTCAGAGACAGCAGTAGGGCTTTCACCGACGCCATGTTTATTATCAGTATGAAGCGACATGGACTTTCTCTTTCGGGGATAGTTGTCGTTACCTACATGAATCTCAGAAAATCATGGAAGAATACAAAAGGATTCAATATGCAGTAATGAACATAAGAGAAAAGCCCTAAATGCATTGGCGAGAGAATGAGGATCAAAGTGAGTTTTTAAAATCATACCGAGTGTGTTTGTCACACCGATGGAAACTTCATCGGCAAAAGAATTGAAATTAGTTGGAGAAAATAATGTCTTTCAGATGATGCATGTCATGTCGAAAACCTAAAGGTGGAAACAAATATTAAAGTGGATGTGTTATCGATATGATAAGGGTAAAATTAAAAAGAGATTTAAATATTGAAGTTGTCAGAAAAATAAAGTGAGAATTTATTTAATAAAGGTGAAGTGGAGTTTTTCTTCACGAGGTAAAATATTTTCACTGGAATATAAAGTATGGGATTTGTAAAGTGAATAATTATTTTACCCACAAATACACGAGGTGAAATTTATAAAATATTTACATTGTGGGGGTGAAATATATTTCACCAAAGGAGTTATGAGTAAAAGTAATGGGTAATTATTCGAAGAAGATTTTTTTTTTTGGTGAAAATAAATTGAAAGGATGAAATATTACTATTCATGAAGATGAGGATTAAATAATAAAATATTTAATTTTTTGAAGGAAATTAATTAAATATTTTATTAAACAAGAAGAATATTGAAGAGATGCAGTGAATAGGCGAAGGGTCATAACCCTAAGAATTGTATATATGTAAGATGAAGTTAAATCATCAAGAGGGTAGGGACTAGAATTAGGAATTAGAAAAAGGAGAGAAGTAGAATAGGGGATGCATCTAATGTACAATTTTTTTTGAAGTAAAGCAATGGAGATAATGTTTTAACTTGTGAAATCCTTTCTTGGTGTTCAGTGTTGTGATGCAATTATTGATATTTTTATCTAGTTGTCTCCAACTTGACGTATTTTAATAATTGAAATCAATATATCAAGTATATTTCTAATTTATCAAAAATGTATTCTCATTTTGTGTGACTTAATCAATTGGTGTCTACAAGTTAGATTTAAATTGTTTTGAATAAATCACAATGATTTAAGGATTTCTTTTGGATAATTGAAGAAGAACCTGGTAATAAAATATTCTAGCATAATTTATGCAAGTCATAAATATAGTGAAGCTTTATACTAGTCATAGAACCTCATTCTCAAAGTGCCTAGCAACTAGAGTTAAGCCAAAAAAGGGAAACACATATCATTCTTGATTTTTGACTCTATTGCCCATGTGAATAGAAGGCACTGATCTGTGACACCCCAGAAAATAAATTTCATAAAAACAAAGTAAATATACACTTTTATTTTTCATGCAGTAGGAGTAAGAGTAACTAGCAAGCTATCATCTATTACATTTGTGCCATTGTGATAGATCCATCAATTCAATCAAGTCATACAACTATAAATCTGCTTCAACTATATAGGTGCACCTGCCTAGGTCTAGTAGAGCCTAATTAGAAGAAGGTCTAAATTCATCATTTGGCCTTGTACATTAGCCAAAAACATTGTGCAAGATTTGCAACCTCCCATGGTTCAAACCTAGGTTTTTGTGACCTAACACAACCCAAGATCTATTCCCAATGGCTATAATGTCCTTAATCAGCTAAAAAGAATCCCAACACAAATCTCCATCATGGAGTTGCTAAAAATTTCATCTTCCCACCGAAAAATCCTTGAGGAAGCATTGGCTTCATCCACTATCCTCGTGGATCTTAATGCAGAACAATTCCAAGCTATGGTTGGAAACATCATTACCCCAAACCTCCTTACATTTTTTGATCAAGATTTTCCCACTTAACCATCTCAAAATCATGCATTCCATCTGGAGGTCCTAGTGCACAAAAACAAAGTCAAGCAAGTCTTGGTGGATGGAGGTGCAGGTCTAAATATTTTTTCCCTCAAACTCATTAAGAATCTAAAAATCTCAGAGGATTCCATCGAAAAATGCAAAGGCATCACAATCAGGGCATATGATGATCAAGAAAGATTGTCTTAGGGCACTATTCAACTCTCGATTCAAGTAGGGCTAGCAATCATGGAAACTACCTATTAAGTCCTTGACCTTGATTTTCCTTACAACATTCTCCTGGGGTGTCTGTGGATTCATGCAATGCAAGCAGTAGCATCAACCTTCCATCAATGTGTCAAATTCACATATGAAGGCCAAGAGGTCACTATCCATGGGGATCCCAAACCATTCTCTTGCTGCAAGAACCTAGAGGAAAAATATTATAAAATCCCCCAAGTGCCTAAAAATGATGAAGGTCCATCAACTTCATACATTGACCCAGCCACTCTTGCCTCCACTTCTACGATAGAGACACACACCACTCCCGCCATCCCCACCATCTCTGATATCAAATTCATCATCTAGGACAATGGTTGTAGAAACTATACAATTCCAAAGAATGATTTTTTGGTAGGAGAGTTACCACAATCTCCAAGATCATGAGGATGACCACAAGCAAATGAGGCTTCAACATCCCAAACATCCACTGAAGGATATCCCAACTTCAGAAGTTGGGGAGATCTCAGTTGAGAAGTAATAAAGGAGGACCCATCCCATTTCCTATATCAAGACAATAGACTAGCAGTCGATCTACCAATGGATGATAGCAGTAAAGGTCTGCAAATGATACTCGCAATGGGCTATGACAAAAACTAGAAACTAGGGAAAAATGACAACAGGCTTCTAATACCCATCATTCTTGAGACACGAATGAGAAATATTGGCCTTGGATGTACCCCTCCGAGTATAAACATACATGGATGAGGTCCCCTAGTTAAAGTAGTCAAGAATCCCCATTAGCCAACACCAGCTGAACTTTGCTTACCTGTGTCTACTGGCCAAGTCATAGAAAATTTCACATTTGATATAACTGACGTCTGTAGTAGTAGTGATGATGAGGAAGATACCATAACTAACATACCAATGCTTTTTGAGAATTCCTCACTCCTTGTGATCAACACCCTATCCTATGAGTTTGAGAACCAATCCCATGAGATAAAGCTAGTCTACCCCCAACTCATCGATCATGATCAATGAGGAGTGCCAATTCTTGACACATTCGAAAATGATGATGTGCTCCCAGAATTCATGGGACTACGGGATAATATTCCATGTGGGGATCATAAAGCAGGATTTATCATTGAGCTAGACACACATGCATACTATGGGGAAATGATTGAATCCCTTAGTCGCAAAAGTGAATAACTGAGAATAATCTCTAGGTCCTTGAGTGAAAACCACACTATGGCACTCTCTGACCCGAAAATAGTAAAACGAAAGGATACATCCAATGATGAAAACCTCTCTGAGGCACCTAAGGATGGAGAATACAATCTTCCTCTTAAAGATCTACATTAAGAAAAATCAGTGGTTCTAGCAAAAAAATGCAACCCAGTCAATTTGGGAATAGAGGAGACACTGTACATCACATTCTATGTAGTGTCATTACTATTAGAGGAACAGGGGCTCCTAGCAGCCTTCTTATGAGAGAGACAAGTTAATTGTGCATGGAGATATGTGGACATGCTGGAGCTTGATCCATAGATTGTGGTTCATCATCTAGCATTCTACCTTGAAGCAAAGCTTGTTAGAAAAAAATGTAGAAAAATGCATCCTTAGATCCCCCTTCTAGTCAAAATGGAATTGAAGAAACTACTTGATGCAAGATTCATACGACCAATTGAGTACCCAAAATGGGTATCAAATCTAGTTCCTATGTCAAAACTTGATGGGGGCATCCAAATCTACATGGATTTTAGAGACCTAAACAAAGCATGTATGAAAGATGATTTCTCATTGCCTAACATTGACATGATAGTGGACATGACTACAGGACATGAAATGATTTCTCTGATGGATGGTTTCTATGGGTACAACCAAATAATGATCGCCAAAGACAACCAACACAAAATGGCCTTCACTTGTCCATGGGGGACCTACTGCTAGAAGATGATGACATTCAGCCTAAAGAATGTTGGGGCCACCTACCAAAGAGCCATGACATTAATCTTTCATGACATGATCAAAAAACTGTCGAAGATTATGATGATGACATACTAGCAAAATACAGAAAGAGGAGAGATCACATAGTAACCTTGAGCATTATTTTTGATAGGCTAGAGGAATACAAGGTCCGTTTAAGTCCAAAGAAGTGCATCTTCAGTGTACAATCAGGAAAGTTGCTAGGATATATAGTGTCAATGAGGGGTATTGAAATAGATCCTACAAAGGTAAAATTAATCGTCAAGATGGAAGCACCCAAAACATTGAAACAATTGAGAGGCCTCCAAGGAAGGCTTCAGTCCATCTGTAGATTCATAGCACAACCGGTAGACAAGTGAATCCCTTATTCTCACCTACACCACAAGGGGGTAGTGTACAAGTGGGATGAGAAGTGTGAGGAAGACTTCAACAAAATCAAAGAATATCTACTCACACCTCTGGTCCTCATGCCACTGATCCCAAGAAAAGCACTAATCCTCTATGTATCAACAATAGCAGTAGCCCTCAGTTCTCTCCTAGCTCAACACGATGAAAATGGGACAGAGAGGGTGATCTATTAGATCAGCTGTACAATGGTCGGGCATGAGTTAAACTACTCATTCATCAAAAAATCTTGTCTAGCAGTAGTGTTTTCTTCACAAAAATTCAGACACTACATGTTGGCACACAAAATCAAACTCATTTCCAAAATCAACCCCGTCAAGTACCTATTATCAAAGGAAATGCTCACAGGAAAGATGGCCAAGTGGATCATGATTCTATTTGAATACGACATCAAGTATGTGGAACATAAGGCAATCAAAGGCCAAGTGATCTTAGATTAGCTTGTAGAAGCACCCATGTATTTAGAGAATCCACTTATATCATAGTTTTCGGATGAATCCATCTTCAATCTCAGCATAGCTGACCACAAAAAACACTACTTTGATGGTTCCTACATGCAGCATGGATCAGGAGTTGGTGTTTTCTTCATCACCCCACAGGGGGACTGTATACCTAGATCCTACAAATTGGCATTCCCTTGCACTAATAACATTGTAGAATATGAGGTGTTAACCATAGGTCTCAGAATAGTATTGCAGTGGCACATCATGACCATCAAAGTATATGGAGACTCCCAGCTAATAATAAATCAAGTGAATGATGAGTACCAAATAAAGGATGATAAGCTGACTCCATACAAAAATTTGGTAGAGAGCCTCAAAGAATCATTCATTGATATCACATTTGAGCAGATTCCCAGAGCAAACAACAGAGTAATAGATGCCATGGAAATGATTAGATCCCTACTAGACATCCCTCGCAATGTCTCGAGACATGAATTCTTGGTAGAGTAGCTTCTCATGCCCACATTCGAGGTACTAGAGTCAAAATTCATGTGCAGAATCATTGCTCCTAGTGATCCTTGGTACCATGAAATTTACACTTATATGAGGATAAGAGTCCTCCTAGCTAACATAACCTCAAACCTCAAGAAATCCTTTGTCAAAAAAGCATCTAGGTTTGTCATCCTAGGAAATACCTTATACCGTAGGAGCATAGAAGGAACCCTATTACGCTGCCTAAATGTTGAACAGGCTTTGACTACTTTAACTGAGGTACATAATAGGATTTGTGGTTCACACTTGAGTGGAATGACCTTGGCTGATAAATTGCTAAGGATGGAGTATTATTGGCCTACTATGGAAAGAGAAGCACATGACTATGTCAAAAGGTGTCTACAATTGTAACAGCATGAAGACCTCATCCATGCTTCAACTCAAGAGCTCCATCTGATTGTCACACCATGGCCCTTTTCACAGTGGGGGTTCAATCTCATTGGAAAAATCACTCCCACCTCATCCAACGCCCACAAGTTTATCATTACTACCACTAAGTACCTTATCAAGTGGGTGGAAGCCATCTACATGACATACATCACTAGAAAGTAGCTATCAAAGTTCATCCTGAACTACTTAATATGCTAATACAGTGTTCCCCAAGCTATTATCTTAGATAATGGGACACCTTTTAAGAATCAGGATGTTCGTGACTTATGTTAAAAATTAAAAATCCATTGCTTTTCCACTCGATATTATCCCCAAGGAAATGGCCAAGTAGAAGCTACCAACAAAACCATTCTAAAAATACTCAAAAAGATAATCAATGACACAGGTCATGACTAGCATCTACAGCTAAATCCCACCTTTTGGGCCTATTGAATCAGCATCTGCACACCCACATGTACCACCCCCTTTTCCCTGGTCTATAGATCAAAATCCATATTGCCCATCGAGATCGAGCTTCCATCGCTGAAAATATCACTGCAAAACCTCATCACAGATGAAGAATATCGAGTATCAAGATTGAATGAGCTAGAGCTACTGGATGAGCAGTGTATGGATGCTTTAAATCATTTGCAAGTCTATCAGAACCGACTCAAGAGGAGCTATAACAAAAAGATCAGGCATCAGACATTCCAGGTCGAAGAACTTGTCCTCAAGGAGAATCAAAAGAACATCCCAAATCCAAATAGCAAAGGAAAATTTGAATCCAACTGGTTGGGCCTATTTGTTATCATAGCGAGCTACAAGTCAGGGGCATATTAGTTATCAACACTAGAAGGCGAGCCTCTGCAGGAGCCCATGAACAACTCCCATCTCAAAAAAATTTATGCCTAAATCTTTCAAGGTATAGAACCAAAAATAAAAAATAAAAAAATGTCCTGAAAAAATAGTCACCTTGATGAAAACCTAGAAAATAGGTGTCTTGGTGACAACAAAAAAATCCAAAAATCCAAAAAATCCAAAAAAAAGAAAAAAGGATAAAAAACAAGTAAAGAAAAAATTGTCCTCTAGCGAAAACCACTTTGGTGGCACTTTGGGCAAGTACCTTGGTAAAAACTTGGAAAATAGGCACCTTGTGTAAATAAGCACTTTCCATCCACCAGGATCTGCATGACTTGTTCTACATCATCCATCACATTCCATATCTCCATCCATCATCTGTTCTAAATTTGCATCATAGCTTGGTCCTATGTTCGTGTCATGATCCCTCCTAGTACTACTTGACCAATTCTTAAGGTCAGTTTGTCCTACTCTATCGGAGTAGTCTATTACATCACCATAGGGGCATGTTCTTATCAGATCAAATTCGTGTATGTTCTTGAGGTACCTAAAATTGAAAAATAAAAAAACATCATAAAATCAAAAAATCCCAAAAACATTCGAAACATATCAAAATCCAAAAACAGGTCAAAAAATTCAAAAAGTCAAAAAAAGAGTCATCTTTTCAAACTATAGGTCTCTAAGCCTTGAACGTAGGCAAGGTTGATCTTTGATCATCCCTTCAGACACTTAGGTCAGTCCTTTAGAGGTCTGTCATAATAAACTGGCAATCCATTTGTTCATATTTCAACAAATAATCAAGTCTATGTTAGTCAAACTACGTGGTCTTTGCATGTATAACATAGGCAAGGCTAATATGTTGATCAGCCCCCAAGGCCCCTAGGATAGGTCTTTAGGTTAGTCTCTTGGTCAAAATTTTAGAAAACCCCAAAACATTGGAAATTTTGAAAAATCAAAACATTTGAAGTAACTCAAAAATACCAAAAATAGCCTCAAAACATTTCAAAAACTTCAAAAACATCCAAATATTTGAAAAAATCCATCTGCCTCATCTTGCTTTCACCCACAATAAAAATCATTCATAATAAATCAATCATCACCCTCAACCTTTGGTAAAATAGTTGGCCACAAGTCTAGCAGACCGAAAGTGAAAACTTAAAATGTCAAAATCTCAAGTCTAGGTCAGTACGTAAACAAGTTGGTCAACTCTTTGTGTCAATAGCTTATCATCCAATTAGTCACATATCAAAATCATCTGATATCATCATGTCCTAGGATGCATCCATCCTACAATGGACATCAACATCAGGCATCACCATAGTTTAGTCTTGGCTAGCGGTATTGAAGAAAATTAGCTTGTTTGTTTACTTTATCTTTGTCTCTTGACTTATCTTTTTTACGCTTATTCCAAGGACCTCTTGATGATGTCCAAACAAAGGATTTAGAGAGAAAGGAATGGGGAATCAATCATTATCTTTTATCTATTGTGCTTGTTGGATATTCTTGTAATATAACTTGGTTATGCATGCTTTACTTGGTTTGTAGGGAGGATATTTTAAGTATCTTGTTGACCACATGGGAAGGCTTGCTTTTCTATGTTTTGGCTTGAGATGTTTGAAATATATGAAATACATTCTAAATTCCAAGTGTGAATAGGAGTGTTAGTGCCTATTTTGGTTTTCTCTCATTTTCCAGTTGTTTGCCTTTGATTTTCCTGACAAATCTTTAGCTTGGGAATTTTCTATCATTTTGGCATGTGGGGTAAATGGGCTCCCACCAGGGTTGAGCTCAGCATGCTAAGTGTTCATGTCTTGGATGGCCAGATCCTTCTTTTCTTCCTTTCCTTGTGTTTTTCTTTGTCTGGAGGGGGCGGAATCGGAATGAAATCAGAATCTGGATTTTGGCCTTTGGTTTCTCTTTCGGGTTCCATTCTGGCCCTGACTCTGCGTCTTCGGTTGTCTTTATTTTTGGTTTCCTTTGGCGGGTGCAGGATCTGAACGAGAATCTATTTTGGAACCTTTTTCAAGTTTCCTGTTTTGGGTTTTGTCCTGCTCCTAGCCCCATGGCTTCTCTATCTCGTGTTGGTTTTGGCTCCACCTCCACGGTCTTTTGCAAAAGCGAGAGCGGGATGGTTTTTGGTCCTGGTCTCTTTTGTTCCTTTTTGTCCCCTGCTCCAGCTTTGACTCCTTCTCTTTCTTGGTTCCAGCTCCACCTTAGTCTGGTTCCCTGTCTGCCTAGTTCACTCTTCACTTATGGTCCCCTCAAGCCCCATTTTTTGTTAGTTACCGGCCCCTTGTTACCGCTTTCACTGGCCCCGCTTCTACTTCGGCTTGAATTTTGGCTCTTGGGGTGACATCTCGGCGACCCCTGCTTGTCTCCCTAAGGCCTTATCTTCTCGGCCAGTGTTTGTTATGTCGGGGAGATGTCTCCCCAACCCCAGCTTGTGTTGCCGATTGTGGTGGCCCCTTTGGTTCTCAGTGTGACTTTCCCCGATGTTGAAGTCCTCCCAAGTTAACGGCTGAGCTACTATTATGACTTCCTTTGTGCACGTGTTGATAATCAATGGCCACAATGAAAAAGTTACTTGATGGTTACTATGAAATACTTTCCTAGTCCGGTCTGTCATATTGCTGACTAAGGTTTTCAGTCAGCGAGACATTTCTTTTCATCGTGACATCTCACCGAGTGTAGAGACCTCTGGGCGAGTGTTGGCTTCTCTTTGCTATGAAGTCTTGAATTCTGGCCGAATTCATTTTGTTATGCCGACCCCGCCATGATCTCGGTATGACCTTTTGGTTTCGTTGTGATCTCTGGGTGACTTCGTGATCTCTCTTTGAAATCTTTTGTTTGGTGGTCCCTACTCGGTGTGTCAGGGAGATGTCTCCCCGACCCCTCCATCTCTTGCCGACTATTTTCAGTGATCGATATGGCATTTTTTCTTCACCCTGATGTCTTCCCAACATCACTTTCTCTTGCTAATGGTGCTTCTTGTTGGGGTGTCGACATGATCTCCTACCGATTGTTCCTTCTCTCACTGATGTGGCATTGTTTTCGCTGTGATGTTTGGCCGATTGTGCCCGGTCTTGCCGAATGGTATGTTTGCTCGTTGAGATCTAGGGTTCTTGACGAAGTGTCTTCCTGACTTCGCGATGTCATGGTGACTGTTTCACTAGAAGCCATAGTGGACATGGATCGAGCTAGTAATGCATTCAATGTGGTTGGTCACTTGGCTCGTGGCTCGAGAATCATGACAATGAAGATTTTTGTAGATCAGCATGATGACCTCGATTTGGTCTTGAACCTTGATTGTTGGTGCCATTTGGTGTGGTAGAGATGGAATTTATTATAGAGCTAGGGCAACAAGTTCTTTGAGGTGGATAGGTGGTTGAGACAGCTGGATTCTACATTTGTGGCCTCTAGATTCGTGATGATTGCACCCGCGGATTTCCTGTGATGGCATGATCGGTGTACCTTCCTAGTTTGACTACCATGACCACCCATCCTTGTACCTGCTTCTTTTGACCTGATCGGATCTACATCGAGATTTCCCTGGGATCACCTAGCACAAAGCATTTAATGATATTCGGTGAAGTTGGTGAAGCTGGTGACATGGCCTGCGAGCTGTGTTGACTGGTCATTTTGTCTGATGACATGTAATCTCATCTGGCCGATTGCTTGTTGCTTCTCCTGTTCCTATAAAGGATAATTTCATGGTCAGATGTAGGGGTTCCAAACTTTGGTGTTCTGTTCCACATTTTTCTGAGTTTGGGATTGGTTTGAGATAGGCTAGGGTTTAGTCTGGTGTCATGCATTGAGTCTGTAAGGTGTAAAGTCTGAATTTCTCTATAAATGCAATCAGTCGTGCAATGAAAACATGAAGACACTTGTCTCTCATGCATACATCATCAGATTGTCTCCACATTTGTATGCTTTTAATCATTTGAATGAATGGCATAAGGTGTCTTTATTCATCTTCTTGTATTTCACAAGTTTGTGTTGTTTGTTGATAGGTCTGCTTCAAGGAAGTAGTTAAATCCTTTGAACAGATAGCATTGATTACTTGTTTGTAGGTTGGATTTGGTAAGTAGAGTCTAGTTGATACAAGAGTTTGGATTGTCAGTGTAAGGCATTGACAGTTGATGCAAGGCATCAACAAAAAAAGATCCATTGATTGAGCTATGTTTGCAGATGAATTCCATCTTTTGTGTGTGACTCCATGACCCTGGATTAGGCACTGATCTATCTTGTGGCCTAGTTCCTCTCAGAAACCTTTTAATCTACAAATCATTGAATATCTTTTTTTAGTTTGTTTCCTGCCTCCTAGTTGCTTCAAGGTTGAGCTACTGAGAATCTAGCCCCATTTGAGGTCCTCAACGCTTGACATCAGGAGTTATCTGCTATAAAAAGCAATGTTTGGTCTTCTTTAAGGCATTGTGTGGGTATACCCACTCTAGTTCTGTAGAGCCTAAAGTGTAGAAGATCTCAGTCTTTGACTGAATCTTGTCAGTTGGTCCAGGTCCTCCGAGCTGCCCTTGATTGGAGTTGGCTACTCCATAGGTAGAATAGGAGACCAACCTAGTTTACAAGAAAAAGAACCAACAAGGAGTACTCCTATCTAATTTTCATGTCAAAGTCCATCACACTAGGTGCAATGCTATCCTAGTTCTTAATACCTTGATGCATTGTGCCTATGTGTGTTATCAAACATAAGGTAATTGGCCCTTTGAAAATCCCAACTCCTCGACAAGTAATCATCATAATTATCATCAACTCATGTCTTGTTGGAATCTATTGATTTCTTTTGTCTCTTAGTTTCCATGCTAACATGGTACCATGACAATTAATCACAAATCATCATCATCATTGCATTCACTCTGCATTCACAAACCATCAACACATTACATATTGCATATTGCATATCATATCACATAGAAAACATTAAATCATATCATAACATTGCATTCTCGTTCATGCATAATATAGGTTGGTTATTCTAAGCATCTCAAGAATCATTACATAAACATTTCATAAATCATCTTATAAATCATATATTATTACATAAGCATCCATTACATAAATGTAAAAGCAATCATCCCATACCATTATAATCATCTGCAACATCATAGCATCATTTTCATTCACCATATCATAAAAGTGCATAATCATCCCATATCACATATAAGTATCCATTATGCCATCACATAACATATATCAAAGTACTCATGTCATAAACATTATTTGCATCCATCATATCATATCATAAATATCATCATAACATTCATGAACATCATTACACATATCAATATCATATCACATCGTCATAGGATTATATCATACATAAGAAAAAGTACATTACATCATACCATCCATCACTGCATAATATAGATTTGATAGTCTAAACATTTTCATATCATAACATTTTGCATACATCATTAAAAATGCATAAGAAAAGGTACTGGAAAAGAAATGAATCCATACATCATCACATAAACATCATAGCATCATAAGATAGAATCATTGCATAGCATATAGAAATCAAAATCCATGCATAATACATCAAAGTAAAGATAGGACATATCACATATCATCAAATAATCATCATTGGATAAATGTACATGTGTATGTCAATAAATACAATGGCCCATCAGGCTATCAAAAATGAACCCATGGGGCACAAAAAGAATCATGTCTCAATCAAAAATAGGCTAGCTCTATTGGCTACTACCCTTGCCGCCTACTCTCTCCCCGTGATCCTCTACAGGTCTGTGGTCTTTCCTCTGTGAAAATTATGAGACTCGGCTTGGTCTCGACACAACCTGGTAATAATGCATCCTGTAATAGGCAGCCTCCTCAATGGCCTCCCTATATGCTCAAAGTAATATTGTCCTTTGGGAGGAGGATGCAGCCATGCTCTCTCATTGTTGGTGTATTCCCATCTTAGCTACTACATGTAGCTCTGTAGCTTGTCTCTACTGGACCGCCTGGTCCCACTCTACCCGTAATTGATCTCTCTTAGTTGTTAGTGCCTGCACCTGGGCCTATAACTAAAAAATTTTGCCATCTCTAGGGTCTAGTTGGAGAGGTGGTTGTACAACTGGCTAATCCTGATCCCCATCTGTTGGCGGTGTTGAGACCCTATCTTGATGTGCTTGGTCCTAGTCCTACCATGCCTAACCCTGATCATCCTGGTGGGGTTGATCCTGATCATCTTGGTGGGGTTGATCCTACTAATCCTTGATTGCCTAAACCGGTGGTGTTCCACCACCTCCCTAATCCTAGTCTCCATCCCCTCAGCCCTATCCTACTCCCTTGCTTGTAGATCTTCATCAAGCAAATGGTGTCCCCAAAACTGTAAGCCTTAGCAGTGGCTGAAACCAATCTCCATAGGCCTGTGTGGTCCCTGGGTTTTCCTGTCCTTGGTCATATGGCCATGGCCTGGCCACCAGCTGTCTAAAAGAATCAACCACCTCTTGAGCTAGTATATAATGGCCCCAAGAACTTTGGCTCGTAGTCCTCACAAAAAATGCCACATACTGATCATTGGGCCTATCTTGTGGCTCTCTAAACAATCTCTAAGCCCTACTCGGTAGGTACATCTCGATCATCATGTGCTCTTGCCCCTGCATTAGTCTGTCCTGGTGGGTGAAGAAAAGTTGTTGCACATCATCGAACCATGTGAACACTCGTAAATCATCGAGGACCCTCCTCCAGTGAGGAATCCCATACTATCCAGTGTGGGTGAAAGAGAGACCTCTATATCACCAGACAACTAGATCATCTGGCTCCATCATAACTGGTACCACTCTCAGACGAAACATAGGGATGTGCTCCCACGCCCAGATGTGCAGGAGTGTGACCCCCACCCCAAGTGCTATGTTGTCCAAATAAGAAAACTCATGCAAATATTTATAAAGAGAGGCTAGCAGAATTGGCCCCCACGCAAATAGTGTCTATCACAGAACCATCTGCTCCCGAGCGAGCCCCCACCCAAGACTGAAATATTAGCCCTGCCGATCTAATGTGAGGAGATTTGATATGATGGTCATAATAACCAAGCGATGCGGTGATACGACATGCCTGTGACACTCTAGCTTGATCTGGCCCTCGTAGAATACAATTTGATAGGTACCCATAACATCGAAGCAGGCCTCCCTCCCGACATCTGTATCGTAAATAACTTGCTCACCATGGATAGGAAATCTTAGAATCCGCCACACGTCCTCCAGTGTGACTGTGGCCTCGCCTATCAAGAGGTGGAATGAGGATGTCTCATTGTGCCATCTCTCAACAAGTGTCTTCATCATGCCCAAGTGTGTATGCACGGGAGATGTACCAAAGTACCATCTCTCCTAGGTACTCCTATTGTCAATCGGACAAGTCATTTAAAAGACAAAAAATATCTCGGGACCTATTCTCGCATGAATAAATCTCTCTTGCCTCCTACATCAAGAAAAGTCACCATGTTAAAATTCATCGAAAAAGTTCTGATCCTAGCTTGTCTCGGCATCTTGAAAACAACCTCAGCATTGCTTCCTATGAAGGCAATGTAGTTTGAAAACTCCAAACTATGCCGCTAGGAGCTTCAAACTCCCAAACTGCATCACGGCATTGCAGTTTGCAAAGGTGTTTGAGTTTAAGTGAAAACCCTAATTCTAAAAATCACCATGGCGGTGCACCTTGCAAAAGCGGCTGAGTTTGGAATTTAACCCTAAACTCCAAATTGCGTCATGGCATCACTACTCGTGACAAAAACATAGTTTGATGCTGAGTGATGCTATTTGAAAATTCTAACGGCGCAGTAGAGCACCGCTCCTAGAGACCTAGATTCCTAATGCATTAAATGAGCACGAAAATTGAAAAACAAGCTTGGGTCAAGTCAACTCACTGGTGGTCCAGTGCCAGGAAGCCTCTAATGCATTCGTACTCTATCGGAAATGTGCATGGGGAGCTGTCATTGTGCCATTTCTCCAAGGTGTCAGAGCTCAAAATTGCAAAATCTCTCAAGGCTGAATGTGAAAATGAATTGGAAGTGGCCCCTCAAGGACTATTTAAGCCTAAAAATTAGTGTTTTTTGACCTCGTTTGGCCATCCTACTAGGTTTTTGGTCCCCTGATCCCATTTTTTCCCAACTAACGGTCGTTTTGCACCATTTTTGCATTTTATCTCATTTTTTGACCTCCTAGAGCCTTTTCGAACCCGTCGGGCACCTTGTCCCTCTTTTTCATGAGATCACCCAAAAATAAAAAATTTCATCTGATCTCTCGAGGGGGCAGTATATTGGCATATTTCCTCTCATTGGGGCAGCAGTGGGGAAAATTTTGAAATTAGTTTTTTTTTGGCTTTTGATTGTGACGTTTATTCTTTGAAACAACGCAACAAGTGCTTTGCTTCAAAGAGGGGAAAAATGTAGAAACTTAAAATGTACCAATTGACATTACATGCTTGATCCCGATTACTAACACCATTTCATCCTAAATAATCCCTTAGTCTAACCATTTAATCGAATACCCTTATTTGATTAAATTCATCAATTTTCCTCCCTTAATTAAATAAACCATTTATCTGATTAAGTCATTCTCTCTTGTTAATTAAATCAATCAATCTAATCTAATTATCTTTATTTAATTAAATAATTCATTTTATTTGATTAAATCTCTAAAGACATCTTATTAAATTAAATAAATTAAAACCTTATTTAATTTAATCTAACATTCTTCCCCTTTAATTAAATAAATCAAAAATATTTATTTAATTAATCTTTATATCATATTCTTCTTATCTTTTGATTTAAATCAACCCATAAATCTAAATCAATTTGTCACATCATCTAATCCCTCATTAAATTAATTAACCCTTGATTAATTTAATCCTAATCCATGTCCCATCCTCTAGCTTTTGCCACTTGCACATGGAAATAGATTTAATTCATTTATTAAATCTCTATTTTCTCTCAACATGGCATAATAGGGGAATATTCTTCCAAATTCGAAATTCTTCCAAGTGGACTTTTTCCTTCCAAAAAGACATTTATTTCATCTTTTGCATTGAGCCAAGTGGCATTTAAGACATTCTTTTTCCCTCTTACATGTCATTTCACTATTTTCAAATTCTACCTAATTGCATTTATGGGCACATTCATCAAAATGTGCACATCCTTCTTCTATTAATCTCTTGACAAGTGGCATCTTGCCATTGGTTGAACGTTAGTCCCACATTGCTTCATTTTGGAAATTTCTCCATTTTGTCTTTCTATAAATAAGAGGCTTCTCTCCTCATTTCATCATCCATAATTTGAGCAAACTTACTATACTCATTTGCATCCTCAAGCATTAGCATTTCATCAAGGCATAGCTAGGTTATTACAGGTTTTCTCCATGGAGTTCATTTGAAGCAATTGTCAAGTGGATCAATCATCACCAAATCATGAAAAGCTTGCATAGGAGTTGGGAAAGGGCCAATTTCCACATCAAATTAGCACCAACTCCCTCATAAGATTAAGAGTTTGCACATTTTTAATAGGATTTGATCTATATCCTTTCTTTTTATTGTATTCTTGCTTTTATTCCTATTTTGAGCATTATTAATGGATTTTATGGGGAACTTTGATCTTGGCTTGCATTTGAATCTTCTAATGTTTTTTGTTTGTTGTGTCTTGTAGGTACTGTTGGTGTAATTAATATTTAATTACACTTTACATAAGTTTACTTAGGTAATTATTTAATTCCTAAGTTATAGGTTCTTATCTTTATCTTATTGAGCTATCTTGTTGCTCAAGATAAGATTAGGGTTATCCATATTTTCTTTTATAAAGCAAATCAATATCTTGTAAATATTGGTACTTCGAATATATCAATTTGCACATCTTTTGCAAATCTCTTCTTTTTCATTTTTCTCTTCTGTGGAGGGTGATTTTTCTAGTTTGCAATTAGATCTTGGTTTCTAACATGGTATCAGAGCCTTGATTTGCAGCCCCTTCTTAGATTTTTTGAGAGATTCAGTGCGGAGTTCGTTCGGGATTCCTTGAGGGTTTCATACCTTGAGTTTGTCTTTCTATTTGGGTACTATTGCATGGTTAATTTTGGTGCACATTGGAGGAAATCTGAGCTCATTTTTGAGTTCAGGGCTGTCGAAAAAGTTAAGATCGACTTTTGTTTTGCCTAAATCCGACATTTTATGCCAGAGTTATGAGGGTTTGAAGATTTGCCAGATCTGGGAATTGTGAAGCTTTTGGTGCATTTTCAGGTAGATCGGACCTTGCCATCAAATCCAAAGCATCCGAGAGATGAAAAATGACATATACCTCACCTATATTAGGTGTCAGCTATTCGTGAGGCAAAAAAATTTTACCCAGCAGGCCGTACAGCCCACTAGGTACAGGGTACGACTGTAGAATAAAAAATAAATAAAAAATTTCTATGTTCTACAATATATTTCTATCGAGCTTTAAAAAAAAATTGAGAAAAATAAAATTTTATGGGTGTATTAATTTTTTTTTGTGTGGGGGGTTTGATTTTTAAAAAATTCTGGCAATTTATTGCCTAGTACCATCGTACTAGGCTTCGGCTTGTACTCCCTCCACACACATCTCCTCTGCCAGTTTTTCCCTGTCGACATTGTATTCTTGGCCTCCGCTCACTCCTTACTATCAGCGTTCATTTGTTTTCAGGTCACCGTCTGCATTTTTCTCACCACCGACAGTTTTTGCTTCCCTCTGATTATTCCTGGCTCCTCCTGGCACCCACTGCTCCTCCCGGCAGTTGCCCCTTCCCCGGCCTCCGGTCCTATTGCCAACCCTGGGGGGCTCACTAGCCGGTGGCGCCAGGAGCGGTGCCACCCGGTGGCACCATCACTGCACAGCCCTCCTACCACCCACCTAGGGTTTTTTTTCAATTTTTTTAGCTCCTAGTCATTGGCGGACCAGGGGCCAGAGAAAAAGGGGCCAAATTTTTTTCGCCATTTATCCTGTGAAGACCCTAATTTGCCCCCATACAGGCCTTTTTTTCATTTCGTCATAACTTTTGATCTCGGAGGCAAATGTTTTGAAATGAGATATCGTCGGAAAGCTCGCAAGCCCAATTTTTTGATGGTATAGTTTATTTTTAGAGATTTTGTTGTTTGATGGGATTTTTTTCTAGTTGAAGTCAGATGTTCAGATTTTGCTTCGAAGGGCATATCTTTTGACTCGGTGATCCTTTTTTTGTCATTCTTGCAGCGTTGGAAAGCTGGTTCAGTCCTCTACATAGATCTTATATCAATTTTTTTTTATGCATGTTTGTATTCTCTCCTTTTAAAATCATTGAGTTATTGTAATAAATGAACTGAGATAAAGTTCCATTCAGGGGGGTTTCTTGCATAATAAATCTGATTAGAGTGTAGTTTTCACTTTGATCTCCATCTTGATTTGTTGGAAACTCGTATGGGTTATATTTGGTCTCCTAGTTTCTTTTGGCCACATTTTTTTCTATTGCTTGACACATATCAAATTCATCGGTTAACACTTCAATTGAGAGATTGTGTATCTTGATCCGCATTGGTTCAGATTCTTCTCATTTTGAGGGCCATGTTTTGATGGTTAATGTTCCAGAGTTTTTTTTGGTACTCCTACCCATGGAAGAGTTTTAGTCACAGTTTGGCATCGGCATCAAGATACATGGTTTCCAGATTCTATCATCATCTCATCTACTATTACTTCACAAATTCTAGGGTTGTTCTAGTTTGTGAGTTTTCCAGTGTTTCGTGGCATCGGGTCTGCTATCACATTATCATGATTCCAATTTTTGTTTCAGTTGTAGACAAAAGTATCTTTCCTTGCTTTTCAGATTGCGGTTCCAGTGTTACTCCACAGTGTTCTTCCAGTGCTTCATTGCAATAGTCATCTCATTGTAGGGGGGTTTTGTCCCACTGGGTTTTCCTTCTCTACCTCATCATTGCATTTGTAAATGAGTACCTGATTAGGCCTTGTTGCCAGGACTCATCTTTGCATACTAATTTTCTTCTCCCTAAGTTGCACTTATAGGGGGGTGTTGGTGTAATTAATATTTAATTACACTTTACATAAGTTTACTTAGATAATTATTTAATTCCTAAGTTATAGGTTTTTTATCTTTATCTTATTGAGCTATCTTGTTGCTCAAGATAAGATCAGGGTTATGCATCTTTTCTTTTATAAAGAAAATCATTCTCTTGTAATTATTGAATTCTCAAATAATATTATTTGCACATCTTCTTGCAAATATCTGCTTTTTCTGATTTTCTCTTCTATGGAAGGTCTTTTCAGTTTGCAAATATGATCTTGGTTCTACACAATGTCCTCAAATTAATCATTTATATTTATAATATAGGAATCCAAAAATAAGGATGATATATCTGTGAGATACGAATTAGCTATGTCTAGAAGATGTATGATGTCCTGTTGTACTAAATCAATAGGGACCAAGGATGTGGCAATGTCAAACTGATCAGGAACAATAGGAAATGCTGATGTAGCTTCGATTTGAAGAGTGATAACATGAAGACAAGTCTTTGAACCATCAGAACATGCAATACTTATGATATAATCAAGCTCCTCTAAAATATTGTCATCAAAGGGTATGGAATCTGCATCTACAAGAGGGATGAGATAATCTTTAGCATCCTCTAGGTATGGAGAGATATGAGTCCAAAGTGTGTGGGGATATTCAATGTTCAATACAACACACATAGTATCAAGATCAACACTAGAACATATAACCCTTACAATATGACCTCTAATGATACCCCATGCTAATAAACTGTCTAGTGTGTCTAGTGTAGGTATGAGTCCATAAAAATAGGGCCAAGATGCATAGTTATCCTTATCCAAGTTGGTCACAAAAGGATGAATAGAAAATCCCATTATACTCACTCAAATGAAAAAAATAGAGATGAAAAACCTTAGTACTAATAAAGTAGATCAAATGATGTCATCCTACATAAACAAATCCTTTCCAGGTGCCAAGATGTCCATGTAATTAAGCAAAATGTGAAAACAAAAAATATTGAATAAAATATACTTGGGGTAGATTCTAGAAAAGATGCATCAATAGATCTAAATATCTATGAAATAACTTTCCAACACTGCTTGAATCACGAAAAATTAGAGATATAGGCAAAAAGTTACGAGCTCAAAAGTGAAAAATGAAGATTTGACTTTGAATGAGAATAATAGGAACCAATAGAAAAATTTGATAATGAGACTTACACCACTAGAAAGAGCTCATAACCATATTTTCAATGACATCTCATTTTTCTAATTTTGACACCATATGCAAAAGTTACAACTGATTTATGAAAATAGGTCAAAAAAGGTAAAAAACCTTAGCTGGTGGCTAATGGGTGGTGAAATTCTTTTAAAAGATTTTTTCCACTTTTTTTTTCCTTTTTTTTCTTTTTTTTGCTTTTTTCTTTTTTAAAAATAAATAAATAATATTAAAAATAATAAAAAAGTTAAAAAGAAAAATTGATGATGATTTTTTTTTTTGAATTTTTCTAGAAAAATAGATTAAAAAATCAAAAGATTTTTTTATCAAGATAGGATCTCTCAAAATTTAGATATGAGGTTATAGATTTGGAGCTCTGATACTACGTTGAAGTTGATGATTGAAATCCACAACACCCATAAATCACCTACAAGCAATTATCTTATCACAAAAGAAAGATCAAAGATATTGATTTCCTATGCAACCAAGAGAGAAAAGATTGAATCTAAAAGAGCACTGATATGTGCAATGTATTAACCTAAATGGTTTTGAATTAATGATTACAATGAATGTACAAGCTTTATAAAAGCATGCAAAAGCAAACCCTAGATGAGGATTTGACTAGATAGTAACAAGTGTTCTAATCTCATGCAATGAGACAACTTGTCTTATATTTAATTCAAACTAATAATAAAAAAGTTGTCCTAAGTTTAGCTTAAGTGAACTAAAGTAATAAGGGAATTAATAATTAATCAATGATTAATTAATTATCAAGTGATTATCTTGATTACTCCAATAGAAATCACCTGTTGTATTAGTGAGGGAAATGCCCTCTAGTTCACCTATTGCTTCACCTACCTACAACAAAGGTGAACCTGAGGAGCAGAGTATGCAAAATTCACCACCTATAGCCTCTCAGAAACCTATAGTAGAGGATATCCAAGAAACCACAAATTCTTCCAAAACATTAAGAACCAAAAAGAGGAAAGGTGGGTCTTCCTCCACACCTAAGAAAGCACAGAAGAAGAAAACCACCCAGCCAAGGCATTCACACCGCCTGAAATAGAAGGGTGTTATAAGGGGTTCAATCAAGAAGCAGGAGAAAGAAAATACTATGACAGTGGAAACAAATTCAGAATTGAAGGAAAATGTTTTTGAAAATTTTCATACACTAGTTAAAATAAAATAGTATATCACAAACACCTCTAAATCAAACTAAGAGGATAATTTTTTTGCTAATAAGACAAGGAAGAAAACCCCACAAAGTCCTAATAATGACACTAGTAGAATTTGACAAATAAATGACTACGTGACTAAAATTTTTAGTCACATGACTAAAACTTTTAGTCACGTGACTAACACTAGTAGTATTTTGAAAATAAATGACTAATTTGGTCATTTATAAGTTACTAATTTGGTAATTTATAAGTGACTAATTTGGTAATTGGATAAAATTATAACTAAATGACTAAATAAATGACTAATATTAGACAAATAAAAATGGCTAAATAACTGACTAATATCAGACAAATAAAAATGATTAAATAAATGACTATTACTCCTATATTCTTTTTTCTTTCGAATTTGATCATAATCCAATGACTATTACTCCTCTATAGAGCTCAAAATGATTAAATGAATTTTTGGGATCAAAGATAATAAGTTTCCACAATCCATATTGTTAATTGCAAAAGATTTCTGGATTCGATTGTGTGTTAGTTTTTTGGATGAACATTTTGGATAACACTCTGTGATCCATCATTAGGATGAAAAAGAGAGGACTAAGAGAAAAATGATAAGATGCAGACCAAGGAAAGCCTAAAAAGGTTAGAGAAGGGAATTAAGGAGGAAAGATGGGTTGCACAGGAAATGAGACACAAGGCAATGACAAGACCAGAGGAAAAAAATCAAACCAAAGACAACCTTAGACTTAAAAAATCAACCAAAAAACTAAGAAAAGGAAGAATTAGACCAAAAATGCTAATTTAAAAGTTCAAGCAATAAAGCAAGAAAATATAACTTAATAAAGGAAGCAAACAAGTAACAAAAATAATACAATAAAGAAGGCAAAAAAGAACAACCAAAAGCTAAATAATAGGTTACTTATTATTGCTAATAAGTAATATATATTATTATTATGTTATAATAATAAATTAAAAAAACATAAATATTATATTAAACCAAACAATAAAAACTAAGAAACAAAGAAAGAAAAATAAAAAAATTAAATAAAATTAAAATTAAAAAATTAACTAATAAAAATTACAAAGATAGAAATGGAAAGAAAATTAAAAAAGATAAAATCATAAACTTGAAAAAATAAAACCAAAAAAATACAAAGCAAACTCTCCCCGCCACTACTGGTTTCCCCGCCTATGGAAAGAAAATTAAAAAATAAAAATTTAGGGATATTTTTCACACTTTTTTGTTGCAGTTTCCCCGCCAGTATTGATTTCCCTCTCCTCCAAACTCTTCCTCATTGGTATTGACCTTTCAGTTCTGCAATTTGGTGAGCTACAACCTGAAAATAAGGTTTTGACGAGGGTCACTTGGAGGAAGCTAAGGAGAAGCGTGGAGAACGTGTTGAGGATGGGTCTGATAAGAGAGACAAACCACTTTTCGAGGTAAGCTTTTAGTAGGTAATTATTGTTTAAATTGTTGCATTTTAGACAAAATGTGGTTTATTTCAGGTACTTCAATCCTATTCAAACCCATGTATTTATAGTCCTTTTTAATCAATTTATCACAAACCTATGAATGGTTTTTCCCATCTTTGGAAAACAAATGAGCTCTCCAATCTCTTGGGCTGAAAGATCACAATATTGATCCCAAGCTAAATCTTTCTTCTCAATTTTGGTCAATATGTCATTTAGAATGCCTTTAAATTGCCAGAGGGGACTTTGAACACTCCACATGCGCTTTCCAACCATCTTGCATAGGTTAAGTGCCTTCTCTGTTATCTGAGCCCATCCTCTTTTTAGGAAAATCTCAAAAAGTGCTCTAAGGAGGTGACCTGCACCCTGCAACACATAACCAAAGAAAAAGAATTTATTTAGAACTACATAATGTGCATCATCCAACAACTTCCACAACAAATTGTAAATTCCTGTGTAGAAAAGGTGAATGAGTTGGAGAAGATAGGACTTAAGGATGGGTTGTATGGTTAGAAATAGAAGTAGGAGGGTGGACATGCACAACATCCTCAGGGCTAAATTTAGATTTTTGTGGACAACACAAAATTCTTAGGACACCCACTTATAAAAAGGCAAAAAATGGTTATCATTTGCATTACAAAGGAAACAATATTCCCTTTCAATCATATACTCTTTGACTATCCTGATAAAATTGGCCAAGGGTTTAACACGCAGCCTCATGCCCACTCTTTACTTTTAATGGACTTCAACTTATCAAAATTAGATCTTTGCATAAGAGGAATTAAGGTCTCTTCAATAGCCTATTATAACAGTCCCATGAGTGTCCCTTAAAAATGCACTATTAACTTTCATGTATCCTTTGCTTTGACTATCCTCAGCTTCCACATACTTTCCTTCTAATGCTAACACTCCAGTCCTCTATTATAGAACAGACACCCATAAGTATACAAAGTTTAGATTTACAGTTGCAAACACCCTATTTTTTTTCAATTTTTTGTTAGATTAGGTGATAACAATTTCCAGTCTTCCCTCACCTAATGAATGTTAGTTGAGGCCATTAAAATAATTTCTTTCAATTTTTTTGCTAGATCAGGTGATAACAATTTCTAGTCTTTCCTCATTTAATGATTTTTAGTTGATTCCTTGCTTGACTATGCCTTCATTAATTTCCAACTTCAGAGTTGTCTAGGAACCCTGAAATACACTATCAACCATTTGTGATTGTTCTTTGTTATTTAACATTTTTCTTTGAAGCTTTGCATTTTATTCTATAATATTGAGTGGGATAAACTGACCTACAGTCTTATAGATTGGAGAAGTACATTTTAGTATCCATGCATGGGAATCATGAATTATTTTAATTTATTGATACAATTTTCCACAAAGTGGTATGTTCTGTTGAAATTTTATGGATATCTTCTATATGAAGGGACTATGCACTCTAGAAGGTTGCACAATCTTAGCTTTGTAGCAAGTGAATTCATTTACATTTTTTGTTTTGTTTCTAATGCACCTTACATATGAGTTTTGCAAAATTAAATTTTGTATAGCAAATGAATACATAAACAAACTTTAATTTTGTTTTGCTTTAGATTGTAACTTAACAATTTTTTACAAATGATATTGCGCAATGCACTTAACTCAACTCTTGGGGAAGAAATGTTTGCGGATCCAAAATTATTTTTAATGGGAGAAGAGGTTTGTGTTGTAATTAATGCAAAATTTAGTAGATTGTTTAATTTTTGTCATTATTAGTTTCAAAGGCATCATGGATATGGTGTGAACATTTTCTATGAGCTGCTACCATCTTCCCACATATAAGCTATTGATCTGAAATGAATCCATAGAATTATGCAAGGATTCAAAAACATCCATCCAATACTCAAACCATGCAAATTTTCCCTCAAAATAGTTTTGCTATTGCTGACCCTTGTCTTCCTTTCATTGAAGAGTAGTTTGCTATATTTTGAACTGAACAAAGGAAGAGGTAATGTGAAAAAAATCTATAACTCAGAAAAAAAAAATCAAGTGAAGAGGAATCAAGTCTGCTGGAAGAAATAATCTAATGTCATCTTGGCATATTTGGCAACTGGAAAATTTATCAAAAGTCATATGATATTGTCTCAAAAAATTCAGCAACTGTTGGATATTTCAAACATTCGTCTAATGTCATCCGGGCAGGTTGGAGTTCAATGTCACCTTCATAATTTCAGATGCTGGAAAATTTGTTCAAATATGACAGTACAAGAACCACAAATCACCTACATGGAATGAGAAATGACTCTTTTCCCAGACCATTTATTTGTTTACAGTCTAAATGATTAACAATCTGTGACTACATCTTCTCAGAATGAGTCATTAACAGCTGCAAGCTATTTTGAAGCATAAATATGTATGTGTGTACTGTGAGGTCATGCAGATCTGGTTTTGTGGTAGACCAGAGTGTAGGTGAAAAAATAAAAAATGTAAGTCATATTTTTATTATCCATTGAAGAGAAATGTAGGAGGTTGAAACAACCTATAGATAACTCATAATAGCCTTGCACTTCTCTAAAGTTGAGCCATATCTTGTATTCTTTCAAGTTGAAGACCTGATAAGAAGGCACATCCCCATCTTTGCTAGAGTTTTCACCCCATGTCGGTTTCTTCAGTATAAACCTTGTGTTCATGTTGATGTGTCTATTGGTTGCTTCTTTTTATACATGTTATTTCTTCCTTCCATATTGACTCATTTCCAGATCTATTCTAATTTCTAATGCTATGTCAGAGTTGATTTCTCAAGCATACCACTAAGAACATCACCATTCTTTTTTTTCTTTTCTATATTATACTGAATTTTATTTTCTGTATAAGGCTAATTATTAGATAGACATATATTTTGGCACCTGTACATTGCAACTAGCATAAAATTCATAGATGGAAGCCTGTATCTGTAACAGATCAATTTTAAGCTTTTTTGTATTGGCTTTTAGCAACAATTTGCATGGGATAAAGCTCATAGGAAATCTTAAGTCTATGTTTGAAACACACACATGAGAATATTCAAGTCAATAATAGAACAGTTATAGACATTCCAATGTGATGATTCTAGGGTATTGAATTTAGTACATTCTTGGCCCAACACCTATTCAAAGTGTGATCCACACGCCTTAGTTTATGAATAATAAAGCACATTTCTATTCAAGTCTGTGATTTTTAATGTTTGTGTAGACAGGTAAAATTTGTTATAATTACTTCATTTCTACCATTAGAGTAATGAATGCAACATGGATGGTGAGGGAACCATTACATAGTGTTGGGGCATATTATAATTTGCTTTCATTTTTGCTCACTTAATATCTATGCAACATATGAAAGACATACTTCTACATTATTATAGTGCAAGAGTAATAATCAAAAGCACACATTTTGAACCTATATTTGATAATAAAGACATAAATCTATGGCATAATATTTTTCATCTTTGTTTATTTTGATATCCCTTATATTTTGTTTTTCTTTGGTAATGATGATAGCATATATGCTTTTGTACACTTCAGGTTTTAATTTTGTGTTGTCTATCTTATATGATGGCTCTTTTCATGCCTGAAAATAATATTTAGTAATTAATTGTTTACAGGCTATTGATCACATCATAAATTCTGCAGCAAAGTCAAATTATATGTCTGCAGGCCAAATCTTTGTGCCCATTGTCTTCTGAGGACCAAATGGAGTTGCTGGTGGAGTTGGTGCTCAACACTCTTAGGTTCAAGATTGGTCATTTTGTGTCTATGTGTGTGAGAGAGATCAAAAGTAAAGGAGAAGATGCTCAATATGATTGTAATTTTTATTGGGTGTCTATCTATTTTGCAGTGTTATGATGCATGGTATGGTTCCTGCCCAGGACTAAAAATTTTGGTTCCCTATTCGTCAGAAGATGATCGTGGCTTACTGAAAGCTGCCATCTGTGATCTAGATCCTGTTATATTTCTTGAAATGAATTATTGTAAGAATAACAACCATGCTTTTAGTAATTGCATATAGTCTTGTGTTGACTTTGCTTGACAATATGAGAGTTTTAAAATTCAAATCATCTTGAAAGAAATATTTTCTAACTTTGAATGGTATACTATACATTTCCTTGATTATCTAGAAGGAAAATACACTGTCTCAAAGATGGAATCATTTATTATTAAGTTGTATCATGACAGGTATGGCGAGTCTTTTCCAGTCTCAGGAGAATCTCTTGATTCTAGCTTCTGTCTTCCAATTGGGAAAGCAAAGGTACATATGTTTTGTTTAGTCTTTTTTGTAAGTTCAAAATTTCTGGCATCAATGTCTTATCTAGTAATCTTTCTTTTGTAGATTGAGAAAGAAGGTAAGGATGTGACAATCATGACTTTTTCAAAAATGTTTGGCTATGCTTTGTAGGTAAATATTTTTTTATGTTCCATTTTCTAAATGAATTTCCGACTTCTGATTTAGGATCAACTTATCATGATCTTATTATAACCTTAGACTTTTACATCAGAATTTCATTTTTTCAGTTGCATGTTTACAACAAAATAAATTGATGCTTCAAAGATGATCTATAAATTTGGTGAAAACATGGCAGCTGAAGCTTCAAGTTGCATGCATCTTGCTTGGCTTATTTCTCATAGTGTAAAATAGAATTGTATAATCCACTAAACTCTCAAAAAAATAATGATCATCTGATATTTGATTGTAAGTGTGTATCTTAGTTATTATGATATCACACTCCCTTGATTTCATTGTCATTCCAAGACTAAGTTTTAGTATTTTCCATCAAGGAAAATAGGGAATATGTTTAGAATTGATAGTAGATTTACATTTCATCTACAGCTTGCATGGGAAGGAATATAAATTCTCTTACAGGGTTGTGTAAAGATGGCAAAAATTTTGAGTGCAACAATAATTGGATGATTAAAGAGAAATAAATGATTAGACTCAAGGCTCTAATAGCCATACCCATAGTGCTATTAATCCCTAAGAATGTACCTAAGACTCATGTCAACATTGGCTACAAATAGACCTAGAAGACCTCCAACAAGTAGATGAGAATTCTCTCTTACAATGCACCAAAAGATAAAAGTAGTGTTATATCCTTAAGAATGAATCCACTTAACTTTTCATACATACATGTAAGAGGAGAAACACACTAGTATGATCCAAAAAAGATTTACCAGTTTGAGGATAACATAGAATATATAATGAGTTGCATCACTAGATCATACCAACATGATGGAACTTAACAACTATTCCTACATCTAACAAGAGAGGTGATTAAATTTGAAATATATTCATTCTTTCACCAATCAAACTAGTGCCTACTCCACTAGGAAACATAGTCATAAATTGTGAGGAGGATAATAACATGATAGCAAGTTAGCAATGGAATAATGATTATGTATTCACAGCGTCAAAGAATATGGAAACCTGCAAATGAACATGCTTAGTTATCCATCTCAGATCAATAGCACCTCACATGTAATAAGAAAATACCATCACAAAGAAGTTTATGATGCCTTAGACTGTCTAACATGTTAATCTGATATGATTATGATTGTGGTGGAAAATGTGGCAAGTGAGACAATAACTAGGTTTAAAGCTGCTCTTTGAATACTACAGTGTATCATGAAGACATTAACATGCAGGAAAAACCCTACTAGATTAGTACTTCCCTTGATTTACAAAGTTGCTTCATCATTTATAGACTAGGAGATTCATCATTTGATACCCTAGAACCTGTGTGAGACACTATTAAAAAATGGGTTTTGTAATCAACATCCCTTACGTCTGTTTATCTTGTATATATAACATTCTCTTACCATGCACTCTATTTTCTAGGGTGGGTTTTCAGGGGTCACATACAGGTCAAAGCATTGAAATCGAAAGCAACAATACTTCACCCTTGTAGAAAAATCTACCTTGGATATGTTGTTGGACACTCTAGAATCATAAAAATATTCTTTCTGAGCATAGAGAGATAGTGAATACCTATTTATAGACCTGCAAATGCTAGGGTTTTCATCTATGGAATTCTAGTGCCCATAACTGCCTTCGTCATTTTCATACACTTCAAACATGATTTTGTACCTTTGAGAAGTCTAGAGGCATTGTGGCAGGACTTGAGTGATCGTGATCCATTTTGAGCATTAATGGAATCTTAGGATGTGTAGGTAGGTAGCTAGGGCATTGCAGTTGTATGGTGGGGTTTTGCTGATTTTCATGCTTTAAGGGTGTACAATTCTAAGAAGGGATTGAGAAGTTGGGATTCACAGGTGCAAGGGAAGACAATATTTTGTGGGCCAAGGAAGCCAGAATAATGGAATTGTGGGCCAAGGTAAACCAAATTTTGTATTGTGGAGCTATATTAAGCTACCACTCTCAAGACCAATGTAACAATGATACAAAATAATGTTTGAGACTGCAAGAAGACATCAAAATGGCTAGTGTATTAAACAAATTCTTATGATTTCTAAAGAATGCTGCTAACTCTACTCAATTGGCTTCTTTTTTCAAAATAATACAAATTGAACCTTGGAATCAATAGACTCTGTATATCAAGCTACCATAATTCAAGTTTCAAAAATGAATATTTATCATGCATGTTTTAAATGACATTCAAGTTTATGGTGGTTTTGTTGTTTATATGATGTTACGTGATATTCTAATCCTAATTCATGCTTCTAGGTTGCATATAACTTAGCTGAAATTGATTCCATTGACAACCTATCATAGCTACAACACTTGAATATAATAGAGTGTGGAGGTTTAAATAAGCTCCCTGATTCCATTGGCAAGATGTCACAATTGCAACACTTGAGCATAGAAGGGTGAAAAAGTTTAAATAACCTCCTTGATTCTATTGGCAACCTATCGCAGCCACAACACTTGATCATAGAAGATTGTAGAGATTTAAATAAGCTTCCTTATTCACTAACAACCTATCACATCTGCAGTACTTGAAAAATAGTAAGTTGTAGAGTTTTAAATAATCTCACTTATTTCATTTTCAACCTATCACAAATGTAGCACTTGAACATAATAGGAAGTTTCAAAGGTTTGAATTTAAATATGAATGAACCTGAAAAGTGTTTCTTCACCTTAAAAGAAACAAGGTCATCAAGAACGAGTATAATGACATTGGATGCTCATTGTAACAGACAAGAAGATCTAACATTTTATGTATTGTGAGTAGCTGCGACATTGGCTATTTTTTCGAGACCATCTTTCAAAATAAATTGCCAAGAAGAATCCAGTCATAACCTTTCTATAGTTATTTACTACAAATATGTAAGGCATTGGCATCATTAAAGAGATATTGGGAAGCATTGGACATCATAAATCACAGCTTCAAATTGGGCCACAACCATTTTTGTCAAGTAAAGCAAGATGAACTTTGTTCATTGGGTGCACGTAAGATTGCAATTTTGTCTTGACAATATCCATTCAAACTTAGGGTACTTTAGGTTTACTTAGACTATAATTTTGAGGTTTTAAGTACAAATTTTAAGTTCATATGATGCCATTGATTTGACATAATTACATTTTTACCCAAATCAATTGAATATCTGTATTTCAAGTTAATATTTTCTTTTGTTGTGGTGCATACAGAGTTTGCATACAATACAATGGACCCAAAAATGGATATGACTATGCATGCTACATCATTTAACAACATCCATATAGCCTTGGTGCATGGAATTTCTACTACAAAGTAGTTTCTTGGTAAGAGAATATAGAGCTTATCCCTTTTTGAGTAACACATAGTTTCCAACCAATATTTACACTTTTTGTTCTTAAATGATGCAATATACAAAGGAAGAAACACACTCATACAATCTCAATTAACAATACTCAAAACATCCTTGATTGTCCTACCAAATGAGAACTCTCAAACCCTTGTTTTCAATTCACCAAAACAAAGACTAATTCATAAACCATTTATTGACTCTCCAAATCACCTTGGAAATCTTCCAAAGTCTAGCCCAAATCCTTCCTTCGACCCAAAATTTTCAATTTTTGTAAACTTACATAGGAGACTATTATAGATCAACACTTTAGGTCTTCAAGATTTGATAAATATACAACACAAGGTTCTCAATCCTAGTAAGCATTCTTTTTACTTCAATCATGTGTAAATACATCTGTAGAAGTGCCTTAGATCAACCTCAAGAATTTATCCATGAAATTTCAACAACCTAGTATTCAAATCACCTATTTTTGACTCCACAACATGACTGTCTTAATAGGACAATGAATTACGAAGATCTCAGACTTAACACTATACCAAACCAAGTCAAGAACTGGACCATCTTCCACCCAATCAATTTTTTAAAGGAATATAACTCAAGAAGGTCTTACCAAACATAGTCAGAATTCATAAAATTCTCTCTATGTTCTGATTTCACTAGTCCTTTGCAACAATAACAGGCCTAGGGTTTATTGCTTTGATAGCTCCTGTCTAAAATTCACCCAAAAAACACTTAGATCTCATGTATTTGAGTCTACCCAAGCTTACTAAAACACCAAAAGACCATATTCACAAATATTTTGTCAAACCCTAGATGTTAACCTGCACAAACTCTATTTTTACCAGTCAATCTACAGATTTTTAGACAATACCTTCACTTTTTTCATACAAAAATCTTGTTCAGTCGGTCTAAATCTTCAAAAATATAAAATAAGATGTTACCAATATTGTATCCACCAATTATTAGCCAATTTCAATGAACAAAACAATGGAAACATAATTTACAGTATCCTTGTTTACCCTAATAGGGGTTTTCAATAGTTTAATGGAAAATCACTATAACTTACTCAAAATGGAACCAATTTGCATGCAACAAAGTGCAACAAGAAGGTGATTGTTTTATCTATCACTTACAAGCAATTAAACATCCATACAAGCCTGTACTACTCCATACACCAACTAGAAAATAGTGAATTTTAAAGAAATTATGTAAGAAATAGATATTTATTCATTCCAACTCTTCTCCTCAATCACCCACAAAGTTACAATGCATACAAAAGCATTTTTAAAGGAAAAAAATTGACTTTTAATCTTCCACTTGATGAACCATTCTCCAACATGACACCCACAAAAACCCTCCAAGTTTCACGGGGGTTTATTGAAAATGGGTGCTCCAGACTCCTAGCACTCTTACCAATGCTTCAAAAACCTTCCAATAGGTCTTCTCATGCTCCAGGAACTCTCTTACAACCTTTACCAATGTTGCTTCTTCAAACTCCAAGCATAGTATCTAACAAAAATTCCCCATCTATTATGCTTTGATGGATGTTCAGACCCTGCTCCAAAGCTCCCATTTTGGCACAGGCAGGGAAGATGCTAGCATAGGTTGTCGAATTTGGCTTCATACCTACTAATTGCATTTTCTTGTAAGTTTCTAAAGCATTTTTCAGAAAATCCATTTTGTGCATATCCCACAATCATCGTATTCCATGAGATGGCATCTATTTTAGGTATTCTGTCAAACAGTTCACATGCCTCATCTATGCTTCCACATTTTGCATACATGTCTCCTAGGGCAGTTGCAACTACAACATCTAAGAAAATTCCTTTATTCTTTATGGTTTGATGGATGTTCATAGCTGAAATTGATTCCATTGACAACCTATCATAGCTGCAACATTTGAATATAATAGAGTGTGGAGGTTTAAATAAGCTCCCTGATTCCATTGGCAAGTTATCACAGCTGTAGCAATTGAGCATAGAAGCATGTAAAAGTTTAAATAACCTCCTTGATTCTATTGGCAACCTGTCATAGCCACAACACTTGATCATAGAAGATTGTAGAGGTTTAAATAACCTTCCTTATTCCACTGGCAACCTGTCACATCTGCAGTACTTGAAAATAGTAAGTTGTAGAGTTTTAAATAACCTCCCTAATTCCATTGTCAACCTATCACAAATGTAGCACTTGAACATAATAGGAAGTTTCAAAGGTTTAAATAACTTCTTGATTCTATTGACAATCTATTGTAGTTGCAGCTTCGAAACTAAAATATTGTCATGGTTTAAATAACCTACTTGATTCCATTGGCAACCTGTCATAGCTAGAACCTTGAACATAGAAGGGTGTGAACATTTAAATAATCTTCTTGATTCCATTGGTAACCTGTCACAACTGCAGCACTTGAACATGGTAGCGTGTATAAATTTAAATAACCTCCCTCATTCCATTGGCAACCTATCACAGTTGTAGCACTTGAACATAGAAATGTGTAAAAGTTTAAATAACCCCCTTGATTCTATTGGCAACCTATCACAACTGCATCACTTGAATATAGAAGATTTCAGAGGTTTAAATAACCTTCTTGATTCCATTGGCAACCTCTCACAGCTACAACACTTGAACATAGAAGACTGTAGAGGTTTAAATAACCTTACTGATTCCATTGGCAACCTCTCACATCTACAACACTTGAAAATAGAAAGTTGCAAAGGTTTAAATAACCTCCCCAATTCCATTTTCAACCTCTCACAGCTGCAACAATTGAATATAATAGGAAGTTTTAGAGGTTTAAATAACCTCCTTGATTCTATTGATGATCTATTGCAGCTGCAACATTCAAAACTAAAATATTGTCTAGAGAATCAAGTCATTTGTCAAAGTCCTTAATTTCTAGTGGACAATTCCCAGATACATGGTCAAAAGGAAAAGATACTTTGGATGACAGAAATGGTTATGATCAAGTCAATAGACCATTGAATGATAGGACTGCTTTTGATCAGGAAAAATATCAAATGCTTTCTAACAGAACTGCACCTCCTCCTCTTTCTGGTTCTGCTGGTATGATGATAAATATGTTTTTTGAGTTATATAATATCAGATTTATAATGTTCTTATTATACAGCTACATGTTTTTTCATTTTTTTTGTTTTGGCATTCAACTTGCTTTGTTAATATTCTGATATATGGTAGGTTTTATTAATGGCTACAATTGGCTTGTCTGATAGCCCAAAATTTATTATTTGGATGTTGGTTCATCTATTTGGTTGTTTTTTCCCTATTTTTGAGATTCTATTTATTTTTATATTCAGAGTGATATTAGGAATACCTGGCAAGGCACATATTGACTGCAATATTCTGAATGCAAGTAGTATCAATCTCTTGGAGAAAATTATAGTGACTTTATTCTATGATACACTAACTCATTGTGTTTCTCTTTCTAAAAAATTTTGAACTTTGGATATAGTTTTTTATCAAATATGAGATTAAAAAGCATTTTTATGAGTTTTGTCCTTTAATTTTCTAGTTTTCTTACATGTTTTATTGGCTTAGGGTTTCAATATTTTGATGGCAAGAGAAAAAATTATTGGTAGAAAGAGAAACAATTGTTGGCAGATTAAGCTTCCTGAAAAAGGAGCTAGATATACTAAACTAAAAATGAAAGGAATAAAATCTGAAAACCAACTAAAACCCTTAAAACACTTAAAACTATCTCTAGAGTATAATAAAAGAAACCCTCACTATTTACAAAGAACTTCAAAGCCCTCACTCCTCTTTCTCCTCTGCTACAAATGCAAGCTCCCTTTAAATTCCCTTCTCATTGTCATTCGTCTCCCTCACAAATTCATTAGAAAGTCAACTCCTTCACATATTTATCAAAATCCACTTTGGTACGATCATTTACATTGAAGAAACCCTTTTACCAGTCCTAGGGCTTCACTTTGTACCAAAAGGACTCGACTCCAACCCCTATCAAGCCATTTAGATGACTATTCTACCATTGGCTATGTCATCCCACTGAAACATAGATGTATACAGTAGGTGGGATGACTATTTTATCATTGTTTCCTTCAAAACAGGGAAGTCACTGTTATTAACAGGCTATCATTGAAAACTTCTGAGATCTCCTTTTAAAATGAATGAAAAGCAATCAAAATAAGTTCTAAAGGTACTTAGAACAAGTCAGTATAACATCCAATGAATTTCAAGGCTTCCCAAATCTGTACAAGTCCATACAAAAGAAACAAAGATCAAAAACACAGGAATATGCAAAGAACGTTGTGTTTTGTTTGAATTTTTCTTCAAATTAATCAACCAAACTTTTCCTTCGAGCCCTTTAAGGCTTTATAGAGAAATTATAATTTGGTTCTCCAACCTCCCAATGTTTCTAACTACCTTTTAAACACTGACCCCTCCTATTCCCTCAAAATTACATCTTCAATAATTGCATCTGTTTTGTGCAATCTTGAACAACTTGACTCCCCAAAACTCCAACTCACCTAATTTCAACATAAATGGTCTTAACTGACCTTATTTAGAATAAAAAGACTCAAAACACTTTAAATTACTCATGACCCTCCTAAAATCAACCTATTACATTTTACCATACCAAATTGTCTTGTATTCAAAAATGTGTTGACATTTGCATATGATTGTGTTTGTATTTTCAGTCCTGAGGTCTGCTCTTTATCCATTTTTGGCTCAACATTTACTTGCTTCCTTTCACCTGTACCTGCACACAAACAAGTATTAGAAAAACCAACACCATGAATTGCCTTCAACTCAATCTCATATCCTTGCTTAGGTCTGCCCTGTTGTGCACTTTGTATTTCTACCCCTGTCATAAGCCCTTTATCTTTCCTTTGCCCAACATTTCAGTGTCTACCATTTTCTACACCTATAAACAAACTGTTGTTAACAACTCTTTGAATTTGTTCCTTTTCTTTTGCATGCACATGCCTGCAGCTATCCTTAATACCCTTTTTTTTTTGTCCTTTATTGTTTACTCCATCAAATGGCTCCATCACTGTTATAGCAAGCTTATGTACCCCTGTACCTACAAACTCAACTTGTTTCTCATCCTTATTCATAGCCACAGGACACTCAATAGTCCCTACAACAATATTGTCATGCAACTTCACTATCCTTACCTCCTTTACCTCTGTATTTTCCTTGTTACCTGTTGTTCCTACATTGTTAGTCCTCAAATGATCTCTACAAAGACAATTATACAAACACATAACTCAATGTGTAGGGTCCATAATGAGTACCAGTTGAATTCACTATAAGAGGCTAGATTTAAAATTAGAGCCCTAGAGGTATAAAAGAAGAAAAAAATTAAATTATAATTCATTACTGAGTCACTGACCAACATAATTAAAGCGATGGGCAACAAAACAGACAGTATACCAGCAGTCACCCATATAAACTAGTATATCAATGAGCACCCACCTTGCCAATTTTCTCACATGATTGTGCTCCCTTCTGCATTTTAATTAATTATATTAGATATTACAGCATTAGATAATTCCACCTTAAAATTATTGCTCCCCTAAGCTAAGAATAACAATGGCCAGTATAGCAAGAATTTGCATATTGCAAGGAATTTCCTCTCTAAACAGCTACAAAAGTACACATGGGAAGGGTTAATGTTGGAAAATCACATCGACAAAGAATGCAAAGTCTATACACAAATTGTATTTTGCCTTCTTGGACACCTATAACAAGAGTTGTCAAAAAAGTCAAAATAGCTACAAAAATAGTCACTCGAGCTCAGTTCCCTTTGCAACTAGCCTGTGCACGAACTATTCATAGAGCACAAGGCCTCACAATGGATGCACTTGCTTTTGACCCTTGTAAAGTCTATCAACATGGTCTTGTTTACACTGCTCTATCATGAGTAAAAAACATTGAATCATTGTATCTAATGCATGAACTGCAACATCAAAATTTCAAAGTTCTAAAAAAAGTCAATATCGAGATGCAATGCCTCACAGCCTTAGCACAATGGAAACTACAACACACCCTTGCATCTATTTCTTCAAGTCATTTTAGCATATGCTCTTTGAATACATGTAGCTTTGCATTACACACACAAGAAATAGCCCATGACCTTGATTTTCTTCAAGCAACTGTCCTTTGCTTTCAAGAAACCAAACACAATGTGCTTGACCATGTTAAATTCCTTAATGATATATTCTATTGCTATCCTGCACTAAGTATTCATGGTATATTAACATGCTGCAAAAAAATAGTTTCTTTGCAAAACATTGACACTTTTTCAACAAAGTATCTAGAATCAATAACCATTGACCTGTTGCATCTAGGCATTGCTCTGCACATTACAAATATATATTGCAGACCAAATGCACCCATTCATGACATATTTAATCTAATACAAAACACTATTAGCTCATTGCCATCAAATTTCAAATTGATTATTGCTGGAGACTTCAACATTGACATGTTACAATCTACAAAATCACAAGCACTCCTTGAATTTATGCAACAACATAAACTATCATTGCTTGTCGACAAACCAAAAACGCACGTAGGGAGTTTGCTGGACCACTTTTGGGTACACAATATTGAAACTTCTCTTTTGAACTTCACTATACTATATACATATTGGACAGACCATTTTCCAATATGCCTTCACTTCCAATTGTAGTCAATACAATTTTAATTTACTGCTACATGTCACTTGATGCCTTTGACACCTACTATAATGGTACTATACAATCATTTACAAAACCTAGTATACATTTGCCCAAGTGCAACTATTTATTATAATAATTTTTCCTGTAACATGCTATTATCATTGCTTCTCCTCACTGCACCAAATCAATGTTGAATTTGTGTAAGTACAAAATAGTTGTTACATTAATTGCTCTTCATGTTGATGATGCTTCAACTACATTACTTATATTTCTAGTCATCCACTTATGCAGATCTTTGCTTTGGCTCTTGATGGTTGCAACTGGTGCTAGTGATTCTCCTATAAATTTGTCACATGATTGTACTATTGCAAATGACTAGATAGTTGTTCTCAAATAGGTATGTTACTGTCAACCTCTAGCCAACCTTCAGCATTCATGTCCATGATAATAACTTAATTGTAACATTTAACTGATTATTTTTTGCTAATTTTCCAATGTGGCTCAGTACACACTGGATTCTAGCTTGGTGCAAAGTATAAACACAAGGAATATGTTCAAAATTCACTAACTTGTCCTCCCTTTTATACATAGTTATATCAAAACAATGAAAGCTCGAAACTTTCACTTGTATATCTTATCAGCCATTTTGCTTTAACTTTGGTCCCTTTACGATGCTTGGATGAATTTTACTGAACATAGCAATATCCTAATCGTCGAAGCTGTATGTTATTGTAGACCTCTAACAAGCGTTCAACATTTTTCTTGCACAAATGACTTAATTATGAAATAACATTCATTCTGTAAATAGTACATTGTTGCTATGCCAATTTAATCTTCAATTTGTCATCCACTTATGCACGTTTGAACTTCAGCCATTGATGCGCACAACTGGCACTAGTGATCTAGAACTTGGATTTTCATGCTCATAATTGACAGCAGATAAAGATGCAACTGTTCTCAAATGGGTATGCTCCATTTTTTTCATTTTGATGTTCATATTAAACATGTATTAAAATATGTTCCCTTAGTGCAATTCTGATTCTAATTCTCAGCCCATGCAGATCTGCACCCTAGTTGTTCATGATCATAAGTGGCAGCAAATGAGCAAGCTACTATTCAATGCAGTTCATGACCATATTATGCCCTTTCTGCATTACGAGATAGATACAACAAGGTTTTCTATATGAAATTAATGGCAGTCCTTATTTTTTTTTATAGTGTTTTTATGATAAACATTTTAAAACTTTGAATACTCTTGCATAGTTTTTAATATGTGCTTTATGTGTAGCAATAATCATAATTATTATTTCCATGTTCAGGGGTATGCCTAAATGGATAGTGGAAACTCTCATTTGACTCTTGCCATTACCAGGACAATGCCATAAGGCTCAATAGCCATCTCCAAGAGTAGGCTCCATCCTTTAGTTCACAGGACAATGCAGTCTTCCTTATCTTTATTCCACACACTAACATCAAAGCTGAGGTATACTCATTGCAGTATCCATTATTGCATTTACAACTTTCTGAACTAATGGATACCTATATGAAGATTTACTTATTTGAGTATGCTAAATATCATATGCAAATTCAATATGTATGATTTTGTTTTTATAGAAGATGGTAGATAGTTTTTAAGTTCTTCAACATAGTTTCAAATTAGTTTTTATTTAATGATGTATTACATGATGTCATCCAAAATGTACTAAAACAAAAAATATAAACAATTGAAGCTAAGAATTCATGGTGTTATAATCATGAATCACAGAGCTCCAATTTCACAGTAAACAGTTTTTAAAATCAATTTTTAATATTTTTACATCAATACAGTATTGAATTACTTGCCATCTTAATGATGCATAGGAATATAATTCACATTTCCTACAAATAATTTAATTTTGGTTGAACTGACACTTATGCATTCTTGCAAGATTCTAGAAAGGAATAAAGTTGCAAAACAATTTGAAGACATCACAGCTCAATGGAAAAAAGTCCTAAGTATTCTACCATATGCCCAACTTCAGATATCAAATGAAGTTCAAAAACAGGTAACAAGTTAAAACAATTAGGTCTTACAATGTTTTGTTCATTGATAATGCAATTTCCTTTTGATATTTATCTGACTTCTAAAATTTACTTGTTAAATAAACTTTTTTAATCAACACATAATGGTATTGCTCTTTAGATCTTTTCTAATATAGTAATGTTCGAGTCATTTAGTAGAACCTTATCTACATCATTGGGATACCATCAAATTTAGCTGATGAAGAGGTATATAATTTGTTTCCCATCTTTAGAAGATTGAGTTGAACTTGCATAGCTTTTTAGAAAGGTTGAGCAGTGCACATTCTTTGTTTCCTTTTCACACTTTTAATCTTTATATAATTGAGACTAGTTACACTGAAGTTAAGACTCATACTACCAGTTTTTGAAATTAGAACAAGCAGTTTGTAGTCTTTGTGATAGTTTTGTGTTTTTTGTTACTATTTTTAATTTTAAGAAGCATGCTCACACTTTATTTGTAAATTTTTATGGTAGTGTTTAAACAGTTTCTATCTTCCAAGTACATGATCAAACAAGCAGCAAAATTCCACAGTTCCATGGTCCTGCAAATTCTTTGCAACGGCATGGGGGTAGTTGCCAACCTCTGGCAAAACCTTAGATCTGTAGCACAAACTTGGCTTCCTCAAGTAAACTATTTGTCAAAATAGATGTTTCTGTAAGTAACCCTTGTTGGCACAGTAAACTATATGGACAACACTTTATAACATTGCTTTTATGTGTCAATACGAATCATTTTTAGTTTTACTACAGTTGGTAGGATTCTTTTCTTTATATGGTTATGCTTGTAAGTTGTTTCCAAGATGCTAGTAGTTTTTATATCAAACAGTAATATGTAACTCCAATCTTATTCTTTGTATGAATTCCTTGCTATCCTGTACCTATGCAGATATGCAACCTGGCTCTTCATGCTCACAAGTAGAAGCAAATGAGGAAACTACTATTCTCAAACAAGTATGCTTCATCTTTTTCAGTTTGAAGTTTGTCATACATATTAGATTTGTGATTTATTTTGACAATGAAATATATTTGTTGGATTTTAAGTAATTTGACAAACAAAAAAATTGATTACAATTATTATACTACTTCAATCATGTACCTATGCAGATCTGCACCCTTACAGTTCATGCTCACAAGTGATAGAAAATGAGGACACAAGTGTTCTCAAATGGGTATGCTTGATCTTTTTCAGTTTGAAGTTCATCATACTATAAAATAGCCTCTTTGCTTCAGCTTTGTGCTAATAACTTAACCATGACATAAGACATTTTCCCATTTCTAGTTACTAATTTAGTAGATGCTATAGCTATAGTGCATCCTTACAGGCAAAGACTACTATTTTCACATCCTCAATTTTGTATAAGATTGCATTCAAAAATATGTCAATTCAAAAAAACAAATTACATGTTATTATCACTGCTTTTCCTTATTGCACCAAATGGATATTGCTACTGTTGTTCTAGTTTATCGATCTTGTAAAAAGTGCCTTGTTTACATCAATCCAAGATCTGTCTTATTGTTCTTGCAGGGAATTCTAATCAATCCTTACATTCTTGGATCTCAAATTGATACTGTAACAAATGATAACATTATCAATAATATATATAATGGCTTAAATGGGCCTTCCCTATTGTCATGGTAAGCTTTAATTCTGATTTTTGTCAAATCTCATTGTATTCAATCATTTGTAGTGGAGTTTGCATTAAGCTGATATACATGTTCTTTTGTGTTTTTGAAACCAGTTGCCCATACCACCAGGAACAAACTATACATACAAGTTCCAAATCAATGCTCAGATACATAGCTCTCTTTATTTCCCATCACTATGCTTCCACAATGCAACAGGAGGATTTCTGAGACATTAAAATTGTTAGCACACCCATCCTTCCTGTTTGAGCCATCGAAGTTAAGAGATCAATTTGAATCCTTAATGAAGTGCTTGTTATGAATCCAATGAAGTTGTAGACATGGTTTATGGATTTTCAATGTATATACAAAAGGCAACATGTTTTGCAAAATTCACATGCACATTTTTAAACAAAAAATATTTTAAAAATAAATTATCTCCAATCTAATTGATTGAGAAAGTTTCACCAATGTTTGTAATTTCATTTCAATTTCAAGTTTTGCATCAGAAAATTGATTTTCATTTGCACTTTTATTCTACTAGATTAGAAAGTCAAACTATAGCAAAATTACTATTCAAAACTACTAAGGAAAGAGGGAAAGCACCTCTTCTTGAATTAGAGAAGACATAGAGGAATAAAAAATTCTACAAGATTAACAATCCCATTGAAAAACTCTTGGAATACAACTTATAACAGAAGTAAAATAGTAAAATGTGCTAAAAATAAAAAATAAATTATCTCCAATCTGATTGGTTGATAAAGCTTCACCAATGTTTACAACTGAAACATGGTTTTACATATGAATGCTTTATTCTACAAATATGCACTATTAATTTCTGACACTGCATTACCAACTTGTATTCTAGAGCTTAATTTCTACGGTAGGGACTCTGGCCACACGCAGCTCTTGTTTTTTTTGTGATTATATTTACTACCAATTAATGGAAACCAGTAAATAAAATGACTAACTATATGACTAAAGTAATGATTAAATTAATGGCTAAATATGACTAAATGACTAAATAACTCAATATATGACTAAAGTAATGACTAAAATAATCACTAAATATATGACTAAAGTAATGACTAAATTAATGACTAAATATATGACTAAATAAATAACTATTTTGATTAAATAAATGACCAATTAACAACAATTAATGACTAAATTAATGATTAAATATGTGACTAAATTAATGAATAAATAAATCACTACCATGACTAAATAAATGACCAGTTAATAACAATCAATGACTAAATTAACGACTAAATCAATGACTAAATTAATGACTAAATCAGTGACCAAATCAATGACCAAATCAATGACTAAATAAATGACTAAAATAGTTTAGTCATAAATTTGGTTGCATTATAAATGACCGGCAATAAACTACTAATGGTCACGTGACCAAAATTAGTCATTTATATGCAATTTTTAGTAGTTTATTTAGTCATATATTGTTGTTTGTGTACTAGTGTGAGGGTTTTGATTATACTGTGGGTGATCATGATCAACTTTTAAATAAGGATGAAAATTTATTTATAGAAGAGAGGAATGCCAAGGAAGAGTTGCAGGAAGCATTAGACAAAATCAAACAATTAGAGGAATTGTTAAAGTCTTATGAATATAGAGACAAGGAAAGAGACTTAAAAATTAAGGATTTGGAGGAGAAGCTTCACACATATGGGCATGGGTCTAAACTGGAATTACTTGCACAACTTTCCATAGAGAAAGTGGGAAATATAGAGATTGTAATTGAGAATAGAAGACCACATTTCACAAGCACTCTAACTTATCACACTACAATGTCTCTAGGATATCAAATATGGAAAACAACTCAAGAATTCTCCCAACAAAGAGAAGAGTGGGAGAAGGAAAATAAAAAAAGATCTAAGACCATAACAGAGTATTGGAAAACAAAAAAGATGAATTGAAAAAGATGATAGTTAGAATTGAGGAGATAGTAGACAAGGCTGCACAAATCATCAAGTCTAGGCCTCCTACTAGAATTTATTATTTGTTTTTATAGGATAAATTCTTGAGTTTCCAATTTAGTCAACTAATCAATAACTTGCCAATTGCCATGAACAAAAAAATTGACTTTTAAAACATTTTTGTTGATTCTACACTTGATATTCAGGATTAGTTGTGTGAATTTTATTTACATAATTATGCTATGCTAGATAATACAAAATGGAACCCATTGATATTTGTGGGTGATTTACTAATCAGGGTATTAGCTTCCTACTTCAAAAATGAGACACAAAGGGGAAAAATTAAGTAGGATTATGTTGAAAGAGAGAAATTAGTTGATCTCTAGGTCAGAAAAGAATCCAAGAACCCCAATGTAATAATATAAGAATGGACAAAACTTCAGAGGTACAAGGGTGTAGGAAAGGAAATTATGAAGTTAAGGCTAAATGATTATGGCATGATGTAAAGACTAGATTTATGTCTTATCCATCATTCTTTTCATTTTGTACAAGAAAGATGGAATAGTTTGACCCCTAAATTATAGAAAAAGGAACCCCACTCTGTATACAACTTCATAGCCATGCTTGAAAATACTTGCAAGTACATGGAGATTCACAAAGAAAAGGGACTTACATGGGTACCTCTTACCTTCTCTCCACCTATGCTTCTCTACCCAATTTCACATTGGATAGGAGAAAACAATGAAGAATGGGAGGAAGCTGAGAATGTTAGATGGGAACGAATTTCATGCTATGGAGGTTTTTACTTGAAGCATCTGAAAGGAGTGGATATGATAATAGACCTCGGGGAGATGAACTTGCAGTATAACCTCCATTCTTTAAACTTCTTTGCTTGAGGACAAGAAAATATCTAGTTGGGGGGAATGATGATGCCAATCTATTGAAAGGTGCAAGACAACTGCGAGGGGGGGTGAATTAGTTGTCACCAAACAAAAATTCAAATCTCAACCACTTATCAACTTATTATCCATTTAATTTTGTTATTAAGTATGTACATAAAATGTAGATAACATAAAGCAATATCAACACAGGAAACACTAGATTTACGTGGAAAACCCAATGAGGGAAAAACCACGGTGAGGATTAACTCACAATATAAAGTAATAGAAAAACTAAATATAAGAGGCTTGTTGGAAAAACAAGGACAAACAACTAAGAGGGGGGTGAATCAGTTGTCATAGAATATTAAACTTTTCAATCTTTACTTAACTTTAATCTCAGATCTGATGAATGAACAATAAACCACAAGCAATCAACACATTAGAAACATAGAGAACACCAAAAAAAATTGTACGTGGAAACCCTGTTAGGGGAAAAACCATGGAGGATGTTAGTCCACAATATTATACCTTATTAAAAGTATAATGAAAATAGTAAGGGGAATGCACATGCATTTAGGCACACTACCTAGAGCTCACTGCTCAAATACAATAGGGGCTCACTACCCAACAATACAAAATAGGATTAAATTCAGAGCGTATGAATTGAGAAAATAGTTTCTACACAAGCTTGATTACAATTCTAGTTAAGCACAGAAAAAATCCTTCACTCTTCACTCTCACTCTGCTATGTAATCAAATGAATAGATCAATTATCACACACTTGCACTATCTTTGGCTTCTCTCACACCACACACACACACACTAACTTTGCTCAACCAATCACTCATATATATCCTCATTATGGAATTACATCAACCACTTAGTTAGCAAAAAAAAAAACATAGTTACAATGTCGGCCCAAATTAACAATTAAATTTTCAATGAAAATTAAACACCATCGGCCAATACAATGATATGACCCAAAAAAATATCCACGAGTGTGCCAAACATTCAAATTTCAATCTCCAAGAATCTGAAACACATTACCACCAACATGTTGGCCAAGAACATGAAAACCTGAACATGCACAAGAAAAATATTTGGCCACGAGCACACTGATCAATGTGGACGTACAACAATGATGGAGAATGATCTAGAAACATCCACAAACATCAAGAACTAACAGAGAGGCATCCACAACAACTAGAATTACACAAACTTCAATCAGGAACATTGACAGAGACCATAGAAACACTGTCAGAACACAACTATTCATAGAATGATCAAGTCTTCATGCAGACCTCTAAAACTTCTGGTAGATGAGCTAAATACTCTCAACAATAAACCCTTTAGTCCACAACAACTGATCTTCAACATACAGAACAAAATACCTTCATGACCTTCATTGTTCCACTGGCAACCTACAACTCTTCTTTTAACAATTTTATCAATATCCTCGACATATAAAACCTTCAATACAATAATGCTAATAGTGTTGACATCAATGAAAACCACATATTAGCAACACAACCACAGGATCCAACAATCTCCCCCTTTGGCATTGATGGAAACACATGACGTGAAAAACACCATCAACACAACTCTCAATCAACAATTACTCCCCCTTAGATTCTGAATCTTCTTCCTTGACCTCTTCTACATGTTCTTCTCCCCAAATATACAATAGTTTTTCACATAACTATTCTCCCCCTTTGACATCAATGGCAAAGGTAAGCATTATTTTCCCACACACAAGCTCTGAATCACATATCTACACGTCTGACTACTCCCTCTAAGTAGCAACCATGAAAACATCAATTTGGATCAAGAAATATAGCTTTGAAGCATACAAATTGATGCAAGTAAATGCATCTCTTAGTTCTTATTAGAAGGGGCAATCACCCCTAGCATTTCTCTGAGATATTCAAAAGTATCCTTCAGCAATGGCTCAGTGAAAATGTCTGCAACCTGTTATTTGGTAGGAACATACTCCAGTTTGACTTCTTTCTCATTTACTTTCTCCCTCAAGAAGTGAAACTTGATGGATATATGCTTAGTCTTAGAGTGTAGCACCAAATTCTTTGAAATGTTTATTGCACTTGAATTTTCATAGTATATGACAATGGGCTCTTCATATATCACCCTAATATATTTCAACATTTGTTTCATCCACATCACTTGAGTACAGTTGTTTGCAACAGCCATATACTCTGCTTCAGCAGTAGATAGAGAAATGGAATTCTAATTTTTTCTCAACCAAGACACTAGCTTCTTTCCTAGGAAGAAGGCACCACCACTAGTACTTTTCTTGTCATCTACATCTCCTTCCCAATCTGCATCAGTAAATGAACACATAGTAAGATCGTCATCCTTAGGATACCAAAGTCCAAAATCAATTGTTCCTTTCAGATACCTAAAGATTCTCTTTACATCAGTCACATGAGACTCTTTTGGATCAGCCTGAAATATAGCAACCATACATACAACATTCATAATGTCTGGTCTGGTATGAGTTAAATAGAGCAATCCACCAATCATTGACCTGTATCTTATTTGAATTTCCTTAGGAGAATCATCATTCTATGTCAACTTACATCCGATTACCATGGGAGTACCAACAAGTTTTGAGTCATCCATGCCAAACTTCTTCAGCAACTCTCTCACATATTTGGACTAAGATATGAAGATCCCCTTGTCTAACTAAGTACCTGGAAATCCTAGAAAGAACTTCATCTCTCCAATCATACTCATCTCAAATTCATACACAAATTATCATCTCCTCGAAAAATAATGTCATCAACAAAGACCTCAATAATTAACTATTTGTCATGATCCAACTTGAAATATAAGTTTCTATAAGTAGTACCTTTATTGAATCCAAGCTTTAGTAAGTATTTTTCTAGTCTAGCATATCAGGCTCTGGGGGCTTGCTTAAGTCCATATAGAGCTTTCTTCAATTGACAAACCATGTCTTCCTTATCAGTTAGTTGAAATCCATCCGGTTGTTCAATATAAACTTCTTCTTCTAGTTCTCCATTCGGAAAGGCTAACTTCACATCCATTTGATAGACTTTATAGTTCTTATATGCAACATAAGCAAGAAATAATCTAACAGCTTCAATTCTGGCAACAGGGGCAAAGGTTTCCTCAAAATAAATACCTTCCATTTGTGAATACCCTTTTCATACAAGTCTTGCTTTATTCTAGACCACTTCACCTTGTTCATTCAAATTATTCGGAAAGACCCATTTAGTACCAATCACATTTTTATCTTTAGGTCTTGGAACAAGTGTCCATGTATCATTCTTTTCAATCTACATCAATTCTTCTTTCATAGCTTCCATCTAGTGTGCATCATTGCATGCTTCATTGACATCTTTAGGTTCAATCTTGGAAATTAGGCAATACTCTTTTGCTATCTTCCTTCTAGTTTTCCCACCTTTAATCTTATCTCCTATGATTTGATTTTTAGAATGGTTTAGCTTTACATACCTTGGAACTTTAGGACTCTCTTGAACTTCTGATTCTTCTGTTCTTTCTTTTGCACTTGCACTTGTCTCTACTTCTTGACTATCTTGATTTACTGGAACAAATTAAAGTTGTTTTACTGGAACATATGGCACAATCTGAAGTTGATTCTATGTCTGAGCATTCTTCCCTTGATTTGTATTGTATTCATCTGAATCATATCCACAATATCTGGATGATCTAGTAGAGTCCTCATCAACTCTGACATTTGCACTCTCAACCATTTTTCTCAGTCTTTTGTTATAGCACCGATAGGCTTTTCTTTTGGTAGAGTGACCTAGAAAGATTCCTTTATCACTTCTTGCATCAAATTTTCCTATATTTTCATCTCTCTTGATGTAACACTTGCTTCCAAAGATCTTGATGTATTTAACAATAGGATTATAGCCAAACCATAGCTAAAAATGAGTCTTACTAGAATTACCATTTACATTTACCTGGTTCAAAGTGTACATAGCAGTGCTTATAGCTTCACTCCAGTAGATATGAGGCACATTTCCTTCAATCATCATTGTTCTAACAGCATCCAGAACTTTTTTTTTTTTCTCTCTACAACTCCATTCTATTGTGGGGTTCGAGGGGTAAATAACTGTCTTCTAATCCCATGCTCTTCATAAAAGGAATTAAACTCCCCGGAGGTGAATTCACCACCTTTGTATGTCCTTAAGCATTTGATTTTCAGACCTTTCCCATTCTCTACCATAGCTTTGAAAGTTTTGAACTTTTCTAATGCTTCACACTTTTCTCTTAAGAAAGCTACCCATATCATCCTAGAATAATCATCAATAAGCAACATAAAGTTCCTTTCACCATGAAGACTTTTGACTCTGGAGGGACCACAAAGATTAGTATGCACCAGCTCTGAAAAACCATTTGTATGATGTTTTCTCCCGAAGGAGACTCTAGTATGTTTTCCCATCTGACATTCCTTGCAGATTGTGTTAGCAGGCTTCACTAGCTTAGGTAGATCTCTTACTGCTTGAGTGAAACTTACTTTGACAATGTTATCAAAATTCACATGACACAGCCTCCTATTCCATAACCAACTTTCATCTACTTGAGAAATTAAACAAATTTCACTAGTAGTATTTAGGTGAAAAATATTACCTTCTATCTTTTTACCTGAAGCAATTATCTTTCCAGAGCTTCCAAGTATCATGCATCTTCCATCTTTGAACTAAAGATCATAACCCTTGTCCACCATCTATCCAACACTCAACAAGTTGTGCTTCAACCCTTCAACATAAAGAACATCATCAGTGTTGTGCTTACCACCAAGACAAATAAATCCTCTGCCACGAATCACACCAGCATTGTTATCTTCAAATCTTACAACACTACCATCATACTTTTCTAGACTTACAATTTTTCTTGTCACTAGTCATATGATGTGAGCATCCACTATCAATAACCCACTCATCCTTATCTTCAATTCGGGCTGCAAGAGATTTATCAACTTTAGCAAATTTAGTAGCCACGGGACTATTTTCAATGGTAGCAATGAAAACCCATTCATCTTCATTTCCATTATCTTTATCAAATTCATCATCAGACACTCCTTTAGCATAGTAACATTTATTTTGGAATCTAGACTTGTTAGGCTTAGATCTAGGAACTCTTTCAGGACATCTTGATGCAAAATGACCTATTTTACTGTAGGAAAAACATTTAATAGGCAACATTCCTTTATACTTACCTTGTCCTCTACCTTCTTTCTTCACAATCAGTGATTCCAATTCTTCTATTTCTCTTTCTTCATCTTCAAGTTGTTTCATTTATTCTTCATACTTGAATGAATTTCTAGAAGATTCCCCTAGATCATATCTTTGCTTGTTTCTTTTGGATATAGTAGCCTTAAATGTAGTTTCATTCTTGGGAAAAAATTCAACAAATTCACTCAATTCAAAGGTAACAAGTTTACCAATCAGTGTAGCTCTTGTCATATTCATCAATGATCTGGTTTCTTCAATAGCATGAGACTTTGCTTTGTAAGAGGGAGGAAATGATCTGAGCACTTTAGATACAATTTCTTCCTCTTCTAGGTTACCACCAACACATCTAATACCCATCACTAGTTCATTTACTCTTTGCAAAAAAGAAGAAATATTTTCATCTTCACCCATCTTCAAATTTTCATACTTGCCTTTCAAACTCTTTAGCTTAGCCATCTTCACATGCACATCTCCTTCATACAAATTTTCTAGCTTCATCCAAATCTCATGAGCTATCTTCAGACCTATCACATTTTTCATTTCCAAATATATTAGAGCACTCAACAAAGCTTCCATAGCCCTAACATTATTCTCAACCTCTTTAATCTCATCAGTAGTGGAAGGACCATTTTGAGGTATAACATATGTATTCTTAGTAATCTTCTAGTAGGTACACCCCAAATGACACTCCATCCTAGCTTTCCATAGTGAGTAGTTTTTTCCATCAAATCTAGGAGTGCCCTTCTTGTATGATGCCATCATGTATCACCTCAAGCTTTTAAACTTCTTCAGAGGACCTTAGCTTTGATACCAATTGTTAGAAAAAAAGGACAAACAACTGAGAGGGGGGGTGAATCAATTGTCATAGAATATTAAACTTTTCAATCTTTACTTAACTTTAATCTCAAATATGATGAATGAACAATAAACCACAAGCAATCAACACATCAGAAACACAAAGAACACAATATTTTTTATGTGGAAACCCTATTAGGGCAAAAACCACGGTGGATGTTAGTCCACAATATTATACCCTATTAAAAGTATAATGAAAATAGTAAGGGGAATGCACATGCATTCAAGCACACTGCCTAGAGCTCACTACTTAAATACAATAGGGGCTTACTGCCCAACAATAAAAAATAGGATTAAATCCGAAGGGTATGAACTAGGAAAATAGCTTCTACACAAGCCTAATTATAGTTCTAGATAAGCATAGAAAAACTCCTTCACTCTTCACTCTCACTCTGCTCTGTAATCGAATGAATAGATCAATTATTGCACACTTGCACTATCTTTGGATTCTCTCACACCACACACACACTAACTTCGCTCAACCAATCACTCATATATATCCTCATGATGGAATTACATCAACCACTTAGTCAGCCAGAAAAATAAAACATATTTACAATCTCAGCCCAAATTAACAATTAAATTTTCAATACAAATTAAACATCGTCAGCCAATATAATTATGTGACCCAAAACAATATATACGAGCATGTCAAAAATTCAAATTTGAATATCCAAGGATTCACAACACGTTACCACCAACATGTTGGCTAGGAACATGAAAACTTGAACATGCACAAGAAAAATCTTTGACCACGAGCACACCGATCAACACAGACTTACAATAAAGATGGAGAATGATTTAGAAACATCCACAAACATTAAGAACTAATAGAGAGGCATCCAAAACAACTAGAATTACACAAACTTCAATTAGGAACACTGAGAAAGACCACAAAAACACTATCAGAACACAACTATTCATAGCATGATCAAGTCTTCACATGGACCTCTTAAACTTCTAGTAGATGAACTAAATACTCTCAACAATAAACCCTTTAGTCCACAACAGCTGATCTTCAACATACAAAACAAAATACCTTCATGACCTTCACTATTCCACTACCAACCTGCAACTCTTCTTTTAGCAATTTTCTCAATATCCTTGACATATATAGCCTTCAATACAATAATTTTAATAGTGTTGACATCAATGACAACCACATATCAACAACACAACCACAACATCCAACAAGGCTCAATACCAAGGGCTCACTACCCAAATACAAAGGCTCATTGCCTACATAAAGGACTCACTATCCAACATGGAGGATCACTACCTATAGATACAAAATATTATAGTAAAGATCCACCACAACAGGTTACACACATTCACAACCTTGATCAGAAAAAATTGTAGATACCGTCAACTCACTGCTTTCAAGAATCTAACACATTAAAGTACTGCTTCCTTAATTCACTTTCACACAACTCTTCTTTTCTTCTTCCTTCAACACTTATTCACAACATCTTGACTTGCATTTATACCCTCTTCAACCTTAGAAACTTTCTCTAAGGTCAACTACATATGCTTCATTTCATAAATTCAAATTAGTTCGAAAACACACATGAACATTGAAGTGCATGCTTCCCAACAAAAAGACAATATGCAGACAATGTAACATGCTTCATCATGCATGATAACACATCTCAGATACCTTCATATACATCCACATTATCTGAAACAACCTTTAAACCCTTAACACTTCTCACCAGTCCATCCAAACAGTACAGATACACACAGTATCATTGAAACTTGTCTTCCATAGCACCAAACCATGAACATATTTTCCAAGACACATAGAAAACCATTACAAGACATATTCCAGATCCACAAGACCTAAAGGAAATAAGTGGAGGACTATAGAGTAGAAACATTTCTCCCAATCTATAGACAAACAACTCTATCAAACCATTTCGCACACTAGTGAATGCAACTTTCACTTTCCATCAAACCAGAAGCTACAAACTAGGAGATGTCACCAGAATATGCCCATAAACAACCCTTTAGATCCATACAAGCATAGGATCAAAATAGAAGAAACACGAAGCACATACCAGAGCACATTCTAAACATATGCATAACTCTGACTTCACTCTTTATTAATTTTCTCAAAAGGACTTGGTAACCCATTATATCAGCATATCTACAACATCATAAAGATAGATCCATGTACTCACAACATCTCAACTATACATGCACAATCTACAACATTTTTGTACTGTGTTGACATCAATGACAACATTAATGACAACACCACCAAACTTGATCATACTTGCAACAATCTCCCCCTTTTTCATTGATGGAAACACATTATGTGAAAAACCATCAAAAGCAACACACTCCTTTATTCTCTAGATTAGACAACTTGCACAACATTCTTGAATTCTCAAAGGACCTTATGTTCCTCTTCTACTATTTTTCACATGAATCTCTCTCCCCCTTTGACATAAATGGAAAAGATCAAAAACTATAATCACTCCACCTTAGGAGTGCAACCATACAACTCATACTGCAACAATGAAAGTTTCTACTCCCGCTGCGGAGTAGACCCATCCATCAGTCCAGATAAATGAAGAATATGTGGATCCTCTAGATTGATGCACCTCCATATGCACCTAGTTTGGAGGGCCAATGACCCCCAACTTCTCCTTGAGATACTAAAAAGAATCCTTCAGAAGAGCCTTAGTAAATATATATGCAATCTAATCCTTTGTAGACATATTCTCCAAATTTGACTTCATTCCCCAATAATTTTTCTCTCAAGAAATGATATCTAATGGATATATGTTTTTTCCTTGAATGTATGACCAGATTCTTTGAAATGTTTATAGCACTTGTATTATCATAGAAAATAGGTATAGGCTCATCACATATCACTCCAATATCCTTCAATATTTGCTTCATCCACAAAACATTTGTGCAAGAAGATGCTGCAACAATATACTCTACTTCTATGGTAGATAAAGAAATCGAGTCATGTTTCTTACTTAACCATGAAACCAATCTTCCACCAAGAAAGAAAGCACCTCCACTGGTACTCTTTCGATCATCCACACAACCAGCACAATCTGCATCGGTATAAGCACTTAAAGTGAAATCAGTATCCTTAGGATACTACAAGCCATAATTTAGAGTGCCTTTAAGATATATGAATATCCTCTTCACAACTATAACATGTGCTTCTTTAGGTTCTTCTTGAAATCTGACAACTAAGCATACTACATGCATGATATCTAGTCTAGTAGCAGTAAGATAGAATAGTCCACTAATCATAGATCTGTACTTGCTCTGATCAGGTTTAACAGATTCATCATCTTTACTCAGCTTACATCTGGTCAGCATAGGAGTACTAACCAGTTTGGAGTCATCCATTCCAAACTTCTTTAACAACTCTTTGACATATTTCGATTGTGAAATGAATATCCCCTTATCAATTTGATTTACTTGAAGACCAAGAAAGAAATTCAACTCACCAATCATGGAAATTTCAAATTCTTTTGTCATTTCCTCTACAAATCTCTTACACATACCTTCATTTCCTCCAAAGATGATATCATCAACATATACTACCACTATCAACATTTTGTTTCCTTCCATCTTGAAATAAATATTTCTTTCTACAAAGCCCTTATTAAACTTTTGTTGTGTCAAATATCTATCCAATCAACTCTGGGAGCTTGTTTCAGTCAATACAATGCCTTTTTCAACTCACAAACCATATATAGTTTATCTAATAACTGAAATATTTCAGGTTGTTCCATGTACACCTCTTCTTCCATTTCTCCATTCAAAAATGTAGACTTGAAATCCATCTGATATACCTTGAAATCCTTGTGGGAAGAAAATGCCAAAAACATCTGAATGGCCTCCATTCTTGGCACTAGGTTAAATGTCTCTTCAAAGTCTATGCCTTCATCTTGTGAGTATCCCTTGCATACAAGTCTTTCTTTTTTTCTTAAAACTTCATCATTCTCATTCAAATTATTCTTGAACACCCACCTTGAACCAATTACATTCTTATTCATAGGTCTAGGAACCAGTTCCCATGTCTGATTCTTCTCTATTTGTTGCAACTCTTCTTTCATAGCTCTAACCCAAATCTCATCTTCACATGCTTCACACACAAAATTAGGTTCTATTTTAGAAAGTAAACATAGATTTACCCCAACTGCTACTTTACTTCTTGTCTTCACACCTTCACTCTTATCTCCAATTATTTGTTCCCCTGGATGGTTCTTTTGTACATACTTAGGAGTCTTAGGAATAAGTTATGGTGCTTCTTCTTCTTCTTTAGACTATTCTTCTTCCTCTTACTTATTCTCTTCAAGTAATGGTCTACAGATAGGATCATCTAGTTCAACTTCACTTATCTCAACAGGTCTTTGCATATCATCATCAACCTTCACATTATCACTCTCAACAATCTTCTAGGTCTTGTAACCAAGAGAGATTATGTAACCTCTCATCTACACTTTCCAATCACTATAGTTAGATCCATCAAACATAGGGATCACCAATTTGTGTGCCATTAGATCTGCCTCAAGAAGATAAGATCTTCACCAAGGAACCAAAGCTTTGATGCCAATTGTTGAAAGGTGCAAGACAACTTAGAGGGGGGGTGAATCAGTTGTCACCAAACACAAATTCAAATCTCAACCACTTATCAATTTCTTATCCACTTAATTTTTTTCTTAAGTATCAACATAAAATGGAGATAACAAAAAGCAATATCAACATAGGAAACACCATATTTATGTGGAAAACCCAATGAGGGAAAAACCACAATGAGAATTAACTCACAATATAAAGTAACAACAAAACTGAATACAAGAGGCTCACTGCCAAGATACAAAGGCTCATTACCTATAGAAAGGAATCACTATCCAATAGGGAGGCTCACTACCTACAGATACAAAATATTATAGTAAAGATCCACCATAACATGTTACACACATTCACAGCCTTGATCATAAGAATTGTAGACACCGTTAGCTCACTACTTTCAGGAATCTAACACATTAAAGTATTGCTACCTCAATTCACTTTTGCACAAGTCTAATTTTCTTCTTCCTTCAAAAATTATTCATAACATCTTGAATTTCATTTATACCCTCTTCAACCTTAGAAACTTTCCCCAAGGTTGGATACATACACTTCATTTCATAAATTCAAATTAGGTTGACAACTCAACATTCCCGCAATGGAAAATAATGAGAGGGGACCACACCAATACTTAACTATGACCCAAAACAATGTCTTGGATCAATCACATGCTTCCTCAATTAATTTTTAATCCTTCGTATGAATTGTAAACACCAGGTCAGCAAAACCTAATGAAAACACAAATAAAAATTGAAGTACATGCTTCCCAACAAGAAGACAATACACGAACAATGTAACACACTTCATCATGCATGAGAAAACATCTTAGCTACCTTCAGATACATCCACATCATCTACAACAACCTTTAAACCCTGAACACTTCTCACCAGTCCATCCAGACAATACAAATACACACAGTAATAATGAAACTCATCTTTCATAGCACCAAACCATGAACATCTTTGCCAAGACATAGAGAACACCATTACAAGACATATTCCAAATCCAAAATCCCTGAAACAAATCAATGAAGGATTGTAGAGTAGAAACATTTTTCCCAATCCACAGACAAACAACTCTGTCAAAGCAATTCACACATCGGTGAACACAACTTTTACTCTCCATCAAACTAGAAGCTACAAACCATGAGATGTCACCAACAAATGCCCATAAAAAACCCTTCAAATCCGCACAAGCATAGGATCAACATAGAAGAAATGCATAGCACATACCGAAGCACATTCTGAACACATATATAACTCTAACTTCATTCTTTATTAATTTTCTCAAAAGCACTTGGTAACCCATCATATCAACATATCTACAACATCATAAAGATAGCTCCATGTACTCACAAAATCTCAATGATACATGCACAATCTGCAACATTTTGTATTGTGTTGACATCAATGATAACATTAATAACAACACCACCAAACTTGCTCATACTTGCAACACAATCATAGCTAGTTTTCTATTGTTTTAGTGCATACGTTTAGAAATTTCCAAATACTTGTTTCATGCTATTCCAAAAATTTACTATCTTTCTATGATCATCATGCAACTTGAACTTGGTTTTATGTATATGGAAATATGATTATGGTATGTTAGTAATTGCATGGTTAATGTGTGAATTTGTATGGGATGGAGTGCATATATATGATTAAATTATGGTTATTTAGTATTGTGTATATGTTTTGGTGAACTAAATCTTTGTAGCCAAGAAGCCAAAGTAAGAAAAACTGTAGCCTGCAACAACTAGGGGTGCAACTCACAACCAAAGGAGTTTTAGACAACGATGTAGGGGAAGTTCCAGAATGAGAACACAATAGTTGTAAAATTGGAGGCATCTATTTATCAAGATTATTGTGAGTCGCCGTATCATTTAATATGACTACTGAAGGAGAAGAAACCTACTACGATTGGGAATCCAATGTGACTGCTTCCATAGTCCATGTTTTATTTTTACCATTACAGCAAAGTTGTTGTCCTAATCAACTTCTTCTACCTTTTCAGTTATGTTTTCAATTATGTTTTAGACTTTGTCACACTCTATTTTATAGGAGAGTGGTGAGTTTCATTTATATTTTTGTTTTGAGTTCATGTTTCAATAAGATTCCCCCACACCTATGTATATATATGTTTTGGTGGTTGAGGAGAATAATAAGCATAGAAGATATAGCATATAGACATGTTCAGATAGTTTTTCTGTTACACAACAATATTCTTTTTCCAGTCATGTTTTATGAATAAGATATCCCTAAAGATTCTTATTAGATTGTGAGATCTTGAGTTATTCAATGAAGAGGTTTTTAATTATTTTTATGGTTAATTGATTTGAGAAGCTAGATTGAGTTTAATTTATGGATATAGTCACTTGAGCAAGGGCCACTCAAGGTAATTGTTTCCCACTTTAATTCCTGCATATTTATTTATGTTGTTATAGTAGTTGCCTTTATTATTGCATTGTCTTAATCAGATTATTCATGTTGTGAATGTGAATGAAATCATGAATACGATCTTACCTTGCATTTCATGCTTTATTTGTCTCAATGCATTATCCTATGGAGTGAGTCATAGTTAGAAACATTAGTTAGTTACAGAGTTTAGTTTTTATAATAAACTAGTCATAGTCTTTAGTTGTAAGTAGTCGTAGCAATAGTTCTAGATTCAATTTTTTTTACTGTTATGTAGTTTAAGTTTTCCTTACATGTGTAAACATCTATACTATGATGATATAGGTAGTGTAGAGTCTCTAAATTCACATATAGTGCCAACATCATCACAAGCTTACATTAGCACTAGTTGATAATTTAATGGAGTCTTTACAAGGGTTTAGTGGACTATTCAGTTAGTTACCCCCTCTGAATTGTGTAAAATTCACCAAGTTTATTGAGTATTAGTTGGGCCTTATAGTAGTGTTGTCTAGGAGAAATGAGATTACTCTGTATTTCTCTATAGTAAAGTTTTTGGAGCTGCAAATCTAGGAACATTCTTATATCATTTGTATCTACCTTCCCTCAAAGTTTCAAGTGTCGAGTCATTCCACAAGGTTGTTTGGTATGTTGGATGGTTGTGCCAATATGTCTAGTTGCACATGATGTAGATGTTCTTGAGTTTCAGGTGGTTGCAATAGTAGTTATGAATATTCTAATGATGCAGAATATTTTGAGATGTATGAATGTTGTGAAGTGTTACTACATGGTCTGCAAGTCATCTTTGGATTTTTTGAAGCATGTACTTAAATGTTTAAGGGTGTTAACACAAGTTTGGCTAACCTAGCATGTTAGAGCTAATTAAGGAAGTTTTATGTTGCATGTGGAGGCTTTGTAAAGCATGTTAGTGTGGATTTAGGTCCTAGATAAGGGTGTGTATAGTCTACCTTCAGCTCTTCCCACCGTAGAGATGTTTTGGTGCCGATCTATTTTGAATTTATATGTTTAAGGTGTATAACTAGCCTTGAAAGATGTTTTAAGGTTGGGAATGGTATAAAGGTAAGGTGAATTGTTGGAGAAGAGGGTGCAAATACAAGGATGTGTTGAGATGTGAATTTAATCAGATGTAGATATTTGAAGTGTGAGTTTAATACCTATGACTCCAATGTAATGAGTAGAAGGGTCTACATTTCGAAAGTAGTGAGTTGGAGGTTGTTGATGGCGCAGAGTTGTAGTGGTGGATATTTTTTGTTGCTCTAAGATGAATTTCTCATTTTAACAATATTCTTTCTTTCTTCTTTCTAATTTGGAAGTGAGCTAGTGGCAGTGATTCATTCTTTCTTTTGGGTAGTGAACCTATTGTATTTAGTGTTGGAATTACTTTATATTGTGAGCTAATCCTCACCGTGGTTTTCCTCTTCTTGTGTTTTCCACATAAATTTGGTGTTCTCATGTGTTTGGATGTGTTTGCATTATTGTTTCTCATGTTTACATTCTTCTAATGCATGATAAGGGTTTAATGGTGTTTAAGGGTTTAAGGAATAATATAAATCTGGATGTTAATGAGGATTTTGATGTTTTAATGTACAATTGATTCACCTACCCCTCTCAATTTTCTTGTACATTCAATAGGTTATTGATGATGATTGGGACAAGATGGATGACTAGAAAGATTAGACGGATAATGAGGAAGATTATTGATGATTATGATGAGGTGATTGGGATACAAAGAGATGATTAGGATGAGATATATGATTAGGGATGCTTATGAAAATATGGATGTTTAGAAAGATTAGGGAGATTATTAAAATGATATTGGATGATTAAGATGGGATGATTAGGGTGAAATGAGGGGATAGGTATAATGATTAAGAATGATTAGGGTGAAGTGATAAAGATGATTAGAAATGATTAAAATGAAGAGGAATGATTAGGATGAAATTAATGGGATGAAAATGAATGATTAATATAAGATTATTGGGATGAGATGAGGAATGGTTAGGATGAGAAATGATGATTGGGATGAGAAGGAATAATTAGTATTGTTATGGGGAATGATTAGAATGATTTATGAAGGATTAGGATGGGATGATGGGCGATTAGGATAAAAATGGATGTTAGGGTGATTAGGAGTGATTAGGATGGAAAAGAATGATTAGGATTGGAGATGGATGATTAGGATAAGATGAAGGATGATTATGATTAGAAGGAATAATTAGGATGATTATGAATGATGATGGAATGGGTTGACTAGAATAGAATGTTTTAGATGATTAGGAATGAATAGGATGATGCAGGATGATTAGGATAAAAAGGAGTGGTTAGGATGAGCTGATTACACAATTACAATTGAATAGGATGAGGAATGATGATTAGGTAGAAAGGACTGGTTAGGATGAGGTGATTAAATGATTATGAATGAATAGGATGAGGAAGGATGATTAGGATAGAAAGGAGTGGTTAGGATTAGGTGATTAAGATGATTAGGATGAGATGAGGGATGATTAAGATGAAATGGGATGATTTGGAGATGATGTGAAAAGCTTGTCTTGGAGGACACCTAGACTTGTTTTTCTTTCAAGTATTTTGATTTTTTTTTTAGTTTTCAATTTTTTGATATTTTTCCTAGCTTTTTGAGTTTTCTATTTTTTTTTGGATTTTATGATTAAAAATGAAAATGTACAAGGAAATAGTGTAAAAATACAAAATCCTATGGCTCAATTTGGATAAGGGTCCCCTTTTGGCTTCAAGTAGGGAAGGTGATCTAAATATTCAAGCACATAAGACACATGAACAAGCTTAACTCAAGTGGGATTATCAATCCTTGTAGGCAGAAGGAACCATAAGTAGAGATGGCCAAATATCTCAAGTAGGCTTTACAAGCTCAACTAGGGGTATCATTTATATAGAACAAGGGTACATGAAGTCTAATCCGTAGATGAAAGGAAATATTACCAAACAACCAAGAGGAGAGCATAAACCACTCTCCACCTTCAATTACATAAGGTATAAAGTTCTTAGAAGCTTATCCTAGTTTGACAATATTACACTTTCAAGAGGCATGTCTTTTGACTCACTCTCTGCTCTTTATACTCCTTCAATGCTATGAGATTTCCACAATCCATAATGATTACAATTGTTGTTTTTGGATTTGATTGTGTTTAAGATTGTTGCATCAATGTTTTGGATCACACTATGTGATCCATCATCTCCTTGTGCTCTCTTTACATCTTGATGATGGATCACAGAGTGTGATCCAAAACATTGATGCAAAAATATTTATACTCCATTGAAACATGGGAGTTGAGGTTGCCACCTAGGGTGATGAAATCCCTAGGTAGCCCCCCTAAAAAAATAAAAAAAGATCACTTATTTTTTATCCTCAAGATCACACTAGGGTGCAAGAGGAGAGCATACATAAGAGATTCTTGGGGATTAAAAACTACTTTAATTTTAAACCAAATCCAAATGTGAGATGTTAAGCCCAATTTCAAGTGTGAGGAAAACATGCCAAACAAAGTTTTATAAAGAAAAAATTATTGAAAAAATGATTCCTTATGATTTTTTGATAATTTTTTTAAAAATGAAATACGATTTTATATGAGAAAGTTATGAGCATTTGAAGTTTGAAAAGAAAGGTTGACTTTGACTAATTATACCATATTTTTGTAGTAGAATCTAGAAAGTTCACTTTCACCATAGCAAAGAGCTCCAACCTAGATTTCCAACACCTTGTGAATTTTGAAAATTTGATGTGAGGTAAAAGTTATGCCCATTTTCATGAAACTGCTCCTTTAGGGGTGTGCATAGAAGGGGGGTCTATGTTTTTCCATATGTGATTAAATTTACATCCCCACATTACCAGGGGTTGTGACTAGGTGTTGGGCGTCTATTTTAACAATTCCCCAGGTCCTCCATATCACCAAGGGCTAACTCCCTGCCAAAATAAAAAGAAAATAAAAAATGTTAAATTTTGAATATATACTTTTAAAATATAAAGAAAATGTTAAAAATTATTTATTTATTTAAAAAAAAAAAGTTAGATGCGCTTTTTCTTTTATACAGTCCATGGGACTATGTAAGCCTACATGACTTATGCCTATGGGGCTTTAACAATCTATGTGAGTATAAGGCCCGCAAGGATTTAATAGCTTGCACAACTACTATTTTTTTTTATAAAAGCCTTAGAAAATTTTGAATCTTGCTTCAAAAAATTTTAATCTCGACTTTATAAAATTTAATCTATAAAAAAAATTAAAACCAAACAGAAAAACTCTTGGCCATACGACGGACCCTATTCCCCCTTTAAAAAATAAAAAAAATAATAAGAAAAATATGTCAGGTTTTATATCAAAATTCATCTCTCGACCCTCCTAAGTGCAATGGTGGGGTCAATTTTGTGATTTGAGACTCTTATAAAAAGGATTTTCAAATATCCTTAGAAAAACCTTCACCTACGAGATCAAATTAACCAAAAACTCACAAAGGCAAGTGTTAGAAGTAAAGATTCATACTTGTCAGGCTACCAAAATGTATGCATGCAAATGATATAAATGAAATATGCATAGAATCTAGCCTATGTCAAACCAAATACATGCAAACCTCCAAATGATCAAGTGCAGTATGTAGATGTGTTGATAGCTTAGATGTGGTTGCTCATGATTCCAATAGCATGATGATATGATCATGATGATTCAATAGAAATTTTAGCAACATAATAATAGCATAAGATTGGACATGCAAATGGGGTGGGAGGCCTCTCATTTATAGAATTTCTATGACAAAAAACAAAGGCCAAGATGCATTGGGTGATGGATTGTTAGAATTGATTGAGGATTAGGTTTTGAATCAAAGTTATAGTTATGTGACAAGTGTCACATGAGGGATAAGGTCTAAGTTTAGGATGTGCACTAGGGCAACATCTTTATGTGGATGGCTAGGATTAAGAGGTGGGTGGGATATTAAATGAATGGATGAGATGGAAAGTTAGTTTGAATTTTGTCTAGGTGTCTAGAAAAGGAGTTAGTTAGATATGTGAAGGGGGCACTTGTCATATGAGGATAAATTTAGATTATGATCCATGTGAACAAGATAAAGGAGTAGGATTAAATGGATAAGGATAGAGGATAAAATGGAATTAAATATTGGAGGAAAAGGGTAATGAGTGTTGATAAGCCTAAATTAATTATTTAATTAAAAATTAATTAATTAAATTAGCTAGAGGATTTGGGGATAAGGCTAGACTTAATTAAATAAATATAAATTTATTTAATTAAAGGTTATGGATAAGGGTAATTGATAAATTAATTAAATATTAGGATAAAGGAAAAGGTTAAATTAATTAAATGAATAATAAAAATTTATTTAATTAAATATTAGGAAGAAGTAAAGTCAAGTGTGGTTAGGCTAAGGTCACATTTCAGGAGTGTACAAAATTCATTATTTGTTGATTTATATGCTTAAATGGAGGTTGCATTAAATGTTGAGTAGGATTTTGATGTTTATTGTTTGAATCCTATTTTTTTAAAAAAATTATGTACACAATACTTCACACAATAATCATATAATGAATACCTAAAGGATGAGATTCTATAATATGTCTAATTTTAGACCTAGAAATTCATTTGAATTAGTGAGCTACCTCGAAGTCTATGCCAGATCATTGTTATGTTAGAGGATAAGTTTGTAGGCTTAGGATAAACTCATATTCACATATTTATAATTGTGCTCCATATTCATCCTACATTTCATTAGTATTTTGGTTTGCAACTTCACTTGATGTGCAACCTTGTATTATAGCTGTTTTGAATGGTCAAGGACTTGGTGGTATATCAAAATACCTTAAGGGATTGTTGTTGCATCACAAACAACTTTTTCCTCAATCAATCTATGGAAATTGAAAAATATCAAACACAATAGACAAGGGCCTAAGAAAGTAGATTCTTTACTCTTTTCATTGCAAAAAAAATGAAGTATGTCATTATTGATTGGTCTAATGCATTAGTGGCTTAGTAGATGAGAACTTGACTATACTCCGTGAATAGAATGAATGCATTCAATGTATTTCTATATTCCCAAATGACATCAAATCCTGTCAATTGTGTGCTTAGATGGTTTGAGGCAGATGAGTGAAAGGTACTAGTCAGTTACCAATTTAAAATTTTGAATTTTTAAATTGGAAGAGACATGTTTCTGAATGTTTCTCTAGTAACTATAAAATTATCTTAGAATAGGTTAATAGTTAAATCTAGGTGGAAAACAACTAAATGAAGATAGGTGCATAAAAAAGTGTTATATGTAGATGGATAAGTCAAATGCATTCAAGAGTGTATAAAAAATAGGATAGAACTAGGTGTATACAAATAAATAAAAAAGTGGGGACTAAACACAACTCCAATCAAGATCATACTATTTGTCTATATGCATATACTCAAGACATTACTTCAATTTAAATATAAATTTAAATGACATGAATATACAAATTTCGCCATTCCACCAAATGGGCTATAATTAATCAATCATTTTCTGTTAATATAATCAACACTTACATTAATCCCTTACTCTTCCTTTCACTGTACTGCACACCAATATAATCATGCTGAAGATCTGCAATATTTTACTTATTTTGTCTCAGCGTACCTTCTAAATATATTTCATAAATATCCCACTTTTAAACTCATTCTGGCCACCAATATCATTCCATGCGATGCACGTACTATATAATAGTTGAGCCTCCACTTATTCAATTTAGATCAGATGTCCCCAGCAATAACTCTGCACGTCAGAATTATTCCATGATTTTTGTGATATTCTCATCACACCACATGTATTTCAACATCAATACAATCCATTAATAAAACTGTACTTATACTCTAGTGCCATTGGCACTCAGCATTCCCTATTCTAATGGATATTCAAACCATTTATTTATTAATAGCGAGAAAAAGATAATGGGTTACGAACAAACTGTCCACACAGGACTTGAAGTGTATTATATAATCTTCGTGTATGATTTTATTCCTTCTTTCTTCTACTGTAGTTCTCCATTGTACCTGCCTGCATGCCTTGTTACCCAGACCTCTCTACTCCATCACAATCACCAGTCCCATCGGCATAAGATTTATCACAATCTTCATGACAGGGAAATCATATTGCAGGGGTTGAATAAAAGCTTCACTATAATAGAGAGAATATAGGGCACATCACAACCAAAGTGGCTTGAAATATAAGCTTCCTTTCAAAACCTGACCTACATCACCACCAACCACCATCATAAGTCCAGTCCATGTGAGATACAACGATCTGATACCACAGATCTTCACATGGGAATTAACAATATCCAAATCTTATGGGATGTGAAATTATTGCACATGGTCCAATAAAAACTAGTCCCCACAGAAATTTCAGCACAAGTGAAATGAATCCATTAAAACTAGTCCCCACAAAAATTTCAGCTCAATTGAAATGAATCCATGTGCTGTAATTTTGAGATTGGGTGAAACAATAATAGCCAGAATTCAAGGAGCTTTGGTCATGCACATGTGGGTAAGTCTATTGGCTATCTATGTGGTACCTAGCGAAACTAGATTGGTTTTAGCAATAAATTGAAAATGACTGGCCTAGGTATTTAGATTAGCCACTTCCAAACCTAGGATAGCACATAGAATATTTACAAGCACTAGCATAATAAGTCGAAAGAGTTGGTACAGCCATAATGCCAGTAACTATCAATCCATGATAAGGCAGCCTTACTTGAAGGTGCACAAGATATGATATGATCATAGTTCATGAATGATATTAAGTCTTAAGTGAAAATTTCAAATCACTTCTAAATTTGTATAACGGTTTATTTGTCAAGTCTCTTGTTTATAAAAATTGATTTCAAGGCCACATCATCAAATATGATACCATATCAACATGCTTTTTGTCAAGGTATCCAAAAAGGCCCAAAAAAGGATGAGACCAATAGTGGGTCACAAAGTCGTGTATTATTGGTGCACTAATGTGGCATCACATGATTTGCCAGTTTGTGTGCTTTTGGATAAAAGTGTTTTGCAAATGGATATTAAGTGTTTTTCAATTGGATATTAAGCCTACCCACTATGGGGTCCACTTGGACCTACTTCTATACCCACCATTAGACCCCTACCCACTATGGGCCCCTTTCCCTTATAGAAGAATAAACCTCTCACATTTTATTATTGATGAGATTTATTTATGTATATTAATATAATAGAAATGTAATTGAATAGTTACTACAATAAAAGTTTTATCTAAATAAAAAATAAATATGTATTAAAGAGGTTTTTTTTTATGATAGAAAGATGGCAACTCAAATCCAAAGTCTTATTTCAAGCATCTACTATTGGATTTGACTATTACATAATATGTTATCAAATTTTATCTACATGTCAAACAAGTATTAAAGACATGCTTATATAAGCACACAACCTACTTATTTTAACAATGAATCACCCTAATCCTAATCTTATCTCTAGAATCCATTTTTGTGCTTGATTTACATGCATTCTCAATTTTCACATATTTGATCTTAAATATTCAATCACATCTCTAATGATATCATTTTATTTCTTAATGTTGACATAAGATAGATGATTACATATTATGTGCCTTTTTTGCATGTTAAGAGTATATTCCAACATACCTTTTTCTTGCTTGCTCAAAGTTTTTAATGAGCACACAAATGTAAATCATTAATATTCTCCACAAACACTCACCTACACATATCAATAAATCTTCCAATTCAACACATTTCCCAAGGACATAATCTAAACTATCAATACCTTCACTTTAGGTCAACATATCTAAATGGTGAAAAGGGTAGTAGCTGCCTAAAGTGTACCAAGAACAACATTGCTACTCAACTAACCTATGAAGACCTAGAATATAAGGATAAAGTTCTATGAATAAGAAAAGTATTCAAGTTGAGGGATGAAAAAGAACTCATAAATTTAGGTTAATAGGAAAGTAAACATAAATGGGGGACCAAAAGAGGCTCAAAAGTGGACACCTTTTATCTAAAACCATAGAAACTTAAACTTCACTGAGTAATTTAAGATACCTACACAACATTGAGAGATTTGATAAGAACAATAAATGGTGAAGATTAAGAGGGACAAATTCTAGGCATGCACAAAAGCACTCCTATTTTTATCATTGAAATATATTGTATCATCTAATGTGTTTCCCAATTCTTTTTGTTTGATTAAGGAATTTTTAAAAACAAATTAGTATAAGGGTAGTTAAGAGTATGCAGTATAAGTTATCTTTTTCATGGGTAATTTTCAAAGTAGATGTATCCTAAAAAAACGATCACTAATTGTTTGCATCAAATAACTTCCAAAAAATCATAAAAGTAATTTTTAACGTATAGAGCATTAAATATAGAACAATTCTATTTTTAATGTATGGAACATTAAATATAGAATAATTATTTAAAAAAAAAAAAATTGTATCAACATATAGAACAATTCTATTTTTAATGTATATAACATTAAATATAGAACAATTATGTTTTCTTTTTAAATTTGTATCAACATATTAAAAATTATGACAAAAGAAATACATATATATTTGAAGCATGTGAAGATATCACTTCAAACTATAAAAAAATGTATATAGTTAGAAAACTAAGTAAATTGATGCTTTAGTGGTGGTTTTGTGGAATTTTATTCTAAAACATGAAAACCTAAAGAGAAGAAATTTTGAACATGCTATTTTATGTGTAATTCATAGATGTGGAAGCACAATATGTTAGTCCAACCATTAGTATTTGAAATCCAAGCCTACCAAATATAATTATCATAATTTAAATTACATGTATAATGTGTAATTATTACACAACAAACACATTACATAGTGTGCATTTTTATAAACAATACAAAAATACCTTAAAATAATAGAAGAAAACATTGTTCTATTTGAATAATGTGTATGCATTATGACATAGTATTTATCAAGCCATAACACATACACATTAAGGCTTAGTCATAATTTAGGATTATGATCATGTTACATCTTAAAATGCACATTTGACCATATCTTTTCCTTGTCTTCATGCACCTACCCTAACACAAGTACACCAAATTCATAAATTATATGTGAAAATCTAAGGATGTAGGTAGAGTTTTGTTCAATTGGACAAAATACTAGAACATAAATCTTAAGGAGCTAGCAATTTTCTTGATTATATGGAGAAGACCTATTGATCCATTTAAAAATAATTTAACAAACTAACATGATAACAATAAATTAGATATAAAAGAGATAGCTAAGTGGTAATGCCTAGGCTAAATCGATAAAAGTGGATGGATTAAATTTCCTAGTACTTAGGTAGCATTGACCTAATGTTCTTCATTATAGTTGAATAATTAGAAGTTTCCATAAAGGAACCACCTATACTGTAGGAACACATAACTACTACATAAGCTTAAAAAACAATTTCCAATTTTTTTGGTGCAATATCACTAGAGGTAAGATGAAATATGGGAAGTCAATCAATAAATCTAATGAACATGTTTAATGCAAAAGCCCCTTGAATTATAATTTTATGAAGGAATAGTTATTTTTGTGAATTTATTGAAGATAGAGCATTGATATAGTCATGGAAAAAGGATCGAATGATGGACTATCCAACCATGTAGGAAAATAAAATAATAGACAATAGAAATTAATTAAAACATTAAAACAAAAGCATGATCTTTATTGATTCTTTGTCATGAATGAATCATAATCTACCAAAATGGGATTCCAATATGCTAGGCCTCAACTATTTGAATGTAAATTATAAAATTTAAGAATTATTAATTTATAATACCAATTTTGAGCTCTAAATTTGAACTATTTTCCTTCTATCATAATTGTATATTAAAGTACCTTTGTAACACCTCTCTAACCCTACTCTGGGTAAGATAGCATTTTGATTTTGATTTGGTATTCTAAATGTTAAATGTTATCATAATGAGATTAGACATTGTTGATTAAGTGAAAAGTTACTATGATTAGCTATGCTAATACAATTAATTGATAGATATGGTAGTTAACTACAATCAAGATGTAGTATGTGCTTCGGCTATGTATATATGTATATGCACAAGTACACCATTGTGTGTGCATGTTTACAGGTACCAGGTATCAACTCCACCTGGCTCCATAGGTCTAAGCGTACCTTCCCTAGCGGTGGTTAACAGGAGATAGCACATTGGCCAACCCTTGACTTAAACCCTTATCATTGTACTTGTTCACAAGACACACTACAAATGTTATCTAGTGTTGTCATTGATGGAAACCCTAGTTGGTGATTAGATCCGCACGTCATCATTTTCTCTTATCAGCAGATAGATTGAAGACAGTCAAGGAAGAACAGAGCATCTGACAATTTTATGTTCATCGATTCACATGCAGCTTTTCTATTGTTATTTTAAGTTGTGGATCTCATGGGAGGTTGATCAATGCGTTTCTTGTGTTATCTGAAAATCTTAGTGCCTCATATCAAGTTGTGTACAAGTCTAGAGATCCAGTTGGATATCTTTTTGTTCATCAATGTTTGGTGGTTGACCTAGTTGACTTAACATGTCACGGATATTCGAGGAATGTTTACATAAATGTTTTTTGTGTTCGAGCATTTTGATTTGGGTCTGAGCTAAGTTGTGGCCAACCGTTGTGGATGCACATTGAATATTATTCATGATTTGAGCCGTCAATTGTAAATATTTTTAAGTTTTATTGAAGCTGACTTCTGATTAAATCCTTAGTCATGAATATATATAAATGATCAATTATATCATTTTGGTGTGTGAATAAGGTGTGTGTCAATGTGTGTTGTGAATATCAGAAGGGTGATTGAGCGATTATGCATAGTTTCACTTGTGCATTAAATATTTTGTGATGCGAGTTAGAGCAGAGCAGAGCAATAGTGCAAAATCAGTCAAAAGGACAAAAGATCAACTACTGAGCTTAACCGGAATTGTAATCAATCATTTGTAGATGCTACTCTCTCATTTCATTCTTTGGATCTAATCCAAATCTTTGTAAGGAAGTGTTCCTTTCTATTTTGAGCAGTGAGCTCTAGGCAGTGTGCTTGAATGCAAGTGAATTCCTACATTGTAATCTTTCTTTTGAGTATACTTAGATCATATTGTGGATTAGCCATCCATCGTGGTTTTTCCCCTAACAGGGTTTCCACGTAAAAATCTCGGTGTTATGGTGTTGTGGTTGTTTGGTTTCTGTTCATGCATATTTCTTTTGGTTGAATGTTTTAAGTGAGTTAAAGATCAAAATAACAATCTTAATTTTTGCACAACACCGATTCACCCCCTCTTAGTGTTGCTTGTTTCCAACAATAATTGGTATCAGAGCTAGTTCCTTGAAATAAGTCTAATAGCTTGGGGAGATCTTGGAAAGTGTTTTCAATGGATACAAGCAGTCTTCAACAACAAATTTTGGTAGCCCTAGATGATCTCGACCAATTAAAATCTGAGAACTGGGAACTATAGGAAAGTCTTGAGAATGCAGAGAAATTCATTCAGTCATTGAAAGACAAAATCAATGAATCAAGGGAGAAAATAAAGGAATTATGTGATCAGCTTAAGCAGAAGAATAGAAGCATGGAAGATGAACAATTGAGTCATTCCTTGAAGAAGAAAACATAAGAATGTGAAAAGTTCTCTAGAGAAAATGCTACCCTGAAGCATGAAATGGAATCTATCATGATGAAAATGACCAAGGAGATTGAAGATAGAAGGAAGAATGAAGAAAATCTTGCACAATCCTTAAAAGAAAAATTTGAAGAATGCAGCTAACTGGATAATGAATTGGAACAATCTAAAAGCAATGAGGAAGTGCTTAAAAATAGCTTGATGATCTCAGAAATGAACTTACTGTTGCAAATGAGTACAAGGAGAAATTCAAAGCTAGCTGAACCAAGCTTGATGACCTAATTAAAGGTCAAAGGGCTGATGGTGACAAGCAAGGTATTGGATATGAAGAAGGAGAAAGTTTCATATTTGGACAAAGGAAATCTAGACAAGGAAGATTCAGGCAAGGAAATCATATGAATGGAGCTAGAAGGAATTTGGTAAGACAACCAAATTCTCAAAGATTCAATGGTTACTATTTTACTTGCAATAAATTTGGTCATATGGCTTCTCAGTGTAGAAGCAGGATGAATCCAAGTGGACCATCACTCTCACATCAGTGCTTTAATTGTAATAAGTTTGGTCATAAGTTAAATGAATGCAGAAATGTGATGAACAAATTTCATAGAGATGTCAGCTGCTATGCATGCAATAGACTTGGGCATATTGCTAACCAATGCAGATCAAGGGAAAATCAGTGGAACAGTAGGTCTGGACAGAGAAATGTTGTGTGTTACAACTACAACAAATTTGGCCACACTGCTAGATTTTGTTGGGGCAGAAGAGGTCCAATAAAACAAAACATGTAGTAGGATGTTAAGGGAAAAGGTAAAGTCACTACAGATGTCATCAGGAGGCAATGCAGAAGAAATGGGTGAAGAAGAATCCCTTTGTTGAAGGAAATGTGCTAGCACCAGAATCTGCTTCTGGTAATTCCTCTAGGAATTAGTTTAAGGCCTTTGGCCTAGGGGGAGCTGTCAGGAAAATATCTTAACCCCCTACCGATAACTAATACTAGAATGTGGATAATTCTAGCAAGTGCATAGATGCTTTTCAGATGTTGTTCAACCAATTGGAGAAAGTATTATACAGTTTTGGAGGTCCATAGAAGGATTATCTATCACAATACATGGAAATAAGGTAACCAGATGAGTTAGGGTAAAATCATTTAGTGCGACAAAAGGGGGTTAGGTGTGTGAATGATAAAATGTTATTTTTATCCTTCAATTGTCACTTTGCATTTTGGAAGTTTGAAGAGCTTTGGGGTGAACTTTGCTGAATTGCAGCGAGATTCAAGCGTGAAGAAGATTCAACAATCAAACTTTGATCCGACGAAAAGGTATTTATCAAAAAAACCTGTGAATTTGTGAATTTCTAAAAATGGCCACTCCATTGGTAGTTGAAGTCAAGGATAGACACCGTCCAAAGTTCAAGTGGCATCCTTTTAAGTCTATTGAGACTGAGCCCCTAGGTGTATTTTCATCTGTACCGTATAGTGTCTTGAATACTGAAGACATTAGGGCTTACACTCATGCTAATATTGAAGAGTTAGGGAGCTCACAAATGCTGAATTTGTATTCCAACCATATAATTGGAGAGGACTTCATTGTTAAGCCAGAATACAAAACCCTAGAAGAGAAGAAGTTCACACAGTTTGTGAAATTCCCCATATTTGAGGAAAGTGAATGGGTGTGATATATTTTGAGTTGAGTTCACGCCAAGTTCATGTGGTTGAATATACCTTTTAAGATTACAAAAGAGGCCATAAGCACTATCACATGTCTAAATTCCTCTGGTGGACTGCCAATCTTGAAATCTGTAAAGAATCATATGGTTATTGATGCAACAGGTGCAAAATTTGATAGAAGGGCAATGGCAATCGAAGATATTGTTGAAGTGGATGTGAAATTTGCATCGATGGTCATTGGATACAAGGTCTACCCCTCTAGCCAAGATAATTCAGTATCTGATATGACCATTTATGTAGCCTATTAGATGGTAAAAGAAAATGTAGATTATGACTAGTGTGAGCTGCTTAGAAGTCATCTGATGGAGAATCTGGGTAAGATTAAGAAATACAAGAACTCTTTTAAATATGGTAATTTGTTGTTGTGTCTGTTCTTTTATTTCATGAGTGAGGTTCCGAGTGTTGGGAAAGTTCATTGGAAGAGTAATCAACCTGTAGCTATTCAAATAAGAGATAAATTGTATGGAATTGGTGATAGTCAGACCAAAAATACTGCCCTCTAGGGGTACTTCAAAAAATTTTAGAGTATGATGCATGTAAGAGAAATAATTCCTACTTCAATTGTAGAGATATACAAAGATACAATCTGTTTCATGGTAGATATTGATCAATGCCTAATGGAAGTTGTTGATCCCAAAACGATATGGATTATACCTATGGGATATGAAGTCCAAGAGAACAACTTGGAGATGTATGCAGAACATTTGTCGAGCAAGCCTCTGGATCCAACATAAGAGAGGTTTGGAACATATGCTGAAAAAGATATGCAAGTGTATGAATAGCTAAAGAAGCCTATGCTTGTTAGAAGAGTAAGAAAAGAAGTGGAAGTCATTGCAAAAAGAATGGGTATATCTACAAAAGCATTGAAAGAAGTCAAAAGAATGAGAGATGAAGCTGAAGTAGGAAAAGAGCCAGCAAGAACCGAATCTGCTAGTCCAACAACATCCTCTACTAGATCAACAAGGAGTTCTCCATCCCTATTTTCTCCTGTAGCCAAGCTAGTTCCTATGCAAACTCAAGACAAGGCTTTCGGTAAGAGGAAGAAGAACAAGAACAAAAGAACCTATGAAGCCATCTTAGAAGATGAGGAGACTAAGTCAGATGAAGGTGTGAAAGAAATAAAGGCTACCAACACTCAGGCTACAAAGGTAACCAAGAGAAAATCTTCCAGTGAAGAAGAAAGGGAAAAGAAGAAAGAAAAAATTGACAAACTAGGTATGATAGTTGAAGAAGTTGAGAATGTTGTTGTCAAGGATGGAAACCTCAAGCCCCTATGCAAATGGTATGAAACTTTTGATGAATCATGACAAATAATTCTTGAGGAGGAAACAATAAAACATCTGAATATTTTCAATAAAGTTCTTGTTGAAATTATTTCTGGTTTACCTAAGAGTCTGTATGAGGTTTTGGAGATGAGAAGAGTAAGTGCTAGGACAGAAGAAGACCATATGAGAAAGAGAATTCTTGTAGACTTATGTTTGGAAATTTCTATTGAGGAGATGAAGTCTCTCCTAAACAAAGCCAAGAAGGAATTTAAAAGCAAAACAAGGGTGGACAAACTTATGATTGGTGAAACTAATGTTGTTGCTGATGAAACCAAGAAAATCTTGGAAGCATTTCAGTCAAAGAACAAGATCAATGTTGAAGATGTTGTATCTAATATGGTAAATGAGGAGGTAAATGTAAATACTGAGGATATTTAGATTCCTCCTTATGTGGATAATACAAAAGTACCTATGGAGACTGAAGTTTCTAAGGTTGTTTTAGCTAAAGGAGAGGAGATGCTAAATGAAGAAGTTGAAGCTCCTAAAGGCAATCAAGAAACAGTTACTAAAGAACCAGAAGTTGAAGAAGAAAAGGTTCAAGTTAAGGAAATTCCAATGGAAGCAAGAGACACTACTGAGGTAGTGAAGAAATTTTTGGTGGAAAAATAGGAAGAATTTGATCTTGAATTGGTTGAAGGCTTGATCAATCTATCCACCTTGTCCCCAATTTATATAATGAAGGTCTTATAATTTGCACAAGCTAAGGCTAGTGAAAAGATTCTGAAGTATCACATTGAGGATAGTGAATTATTAAATCTTGCATCTAGAGTTCTGGAGAAAATTATGCCAACTCATGTTAAGGATCTGTTTGGTTCCTCTTCCAGTGAACTAAAGAAGCTCATAAATTATGTAAGTACTCATTTTGAGTCTCTTGAAAAATCATCCATGGTTAAAGTGTAGAAGGAGTTTGATGGAAAAAGATTTAGTAGGTTGAAAGAAATGATAAAAATGATAAAAATTTGTTAGCCACTTGTATGAAGAATATTCAAGGTTCTCTATCTGAAGGTGGAATGACCTATAAGTCATGTTTAGTTTTGTCCAAATTTACTAAGACAATGAGAAGAAGTTGAAGGATCTTGAAAAACAATTGGCTACCATTTCTGATGCTTTTGATCTATTAGCCGGTGATGTTGGTAAGCAAGAAGGTCAAGTAATATCTCTACTTGAGAAAATAAGGAGCTTGAAGCATGAAAATGATAGGACTGTAGGAAGATCATGTGACCTCAGAGGACTAATTGGTCCAAAGATTGAAATAATTGTGAATGCATTAAAGGAAGCCAAAGATACTATGGCAATTAGTGACCCAATGAATCGTGAGTCTGCAAAAACACTATCTTATTTAGTTTGTGGTCACATAACAATTTTGGAGAGTCTCAAAAGGGTTTGGGATACAAATTTAAGCATGTTGAAGAGAGATTTTGTAGATGTTTTCAAATTTGTGTAAGTTACAAGATCATGCTTGTACAGTTTGAAATTTTGATCTTTTATTTTTTGGTTTCCCTAGTTTTGCGATTGATGTCAAAGGGGGAGAGTTGTACAGTGAAAAATGTATATTCATCTTAGGAGGAGTTTCATTTCTGATTGAAGATTCTTTTTGAAGTTTTGAAGTGGTAGTGTAATTCATGTTGGTACTGATCTGACACTTAGTCATTTTTCACTAAGTGTTGCCATCAATGCCAAAGGGGGAGATTGTTGGAAAGAGACATTAAAAATATTTTTTGTTGTTGTCATTGATGGAAACCCTAGTCAGTGATTGGATTTGCATGTCATCATTTTCTCTTACTGATAGACAGATTGAAGACAGTTAAGGAAGAACAAAGCATCTGACAGTTTTATGTTCATCAATTCACATGTAGCTTTTTTGTTATTATTTTGAGTTGTGGATCTCATGGGAGGTTGATCAATGTATGTCTTGTGTTATCTAAAAATCTCAGTGCCTTGTATCAAGATGTGTGCAAGTCTAGAGATCTGGTTGGATATCCTTCTATTCATCAGTGTTTGGTGGCCGACCTAGTTGACTTAACATGTCGTGGATATTTGAGGAATATTTACACAATTTTTTTTGTGTTCAAGCATTTTGATTTGGGTCTTAGCTAAGTTGTGGCCGACCGTTGTGGATGCACATTGAATATTATTCATGATTCGAGCCATCAGTTGTAAATATTTTTAAGTTTTATTGAAGCCGACTTGTGATTAAATTCTTATTTGTGGATATATAAATGATCAATTATATCATTTTGGTGTGTGAATAAGGTGTGTGTTGATGTGTGTTGCAAATATCAGAAGGGTGATTGAGCGATTATGCACAGTTTCACTTGTGCATTAAATATTTTGTGATGCGAGTTAGAGTAGAGCAGAGAAAAAGTGCATAATGAGTCAAAAGGACAAAAGATCAACTACTAAGCCTAATCAGAACTATAATCAAGCATTTGTAGATGCTACTCTCTCAGTTCATTGTTTTGGATCTAATCCAAATCTTTGTAAGGCAGTGTGTCTTTGTATTTTGAGTAGTGAGTTCTAGATAGTGCACCTAAATGCAAGTGAATTCCCACATTGTAATCTTTCTTTTGAGTATACTCAGATAATATTATGGTTTGGCCATCCACCATGGTTTTTCCCCTAACAGGGTTTCCATGTAAAAATCCTTGTGTTGTGGTTATTTTCTTTCTGTTCATGCATATTTCTTTTGGTTGAATGTTTTAAGTGGGTTAAAGATGAGAATAATAAACTTGATTTTTGCACAACACTGATTCACCCCCCCTCTCAGTGTTGCTTGTTTCCAATAGTACCTAGTTGAGTATGACTTGTCTTTGATTAAATAATGCAAACCACAAATACCGTGATTGGTAACATTTCAAAATACCTTAATCCCCTATGTGGTCGACTTGTGAAGAGTGTTTGAGCTTTTGAGTTAAATTGCAGCTTTTTCCATAAATTTTAATATAGGAAATGCATTTTATGATTAAATGGGGGAATATAATAGTTAAAAAGGATTAATTGGGCATACGTATATTCAGTTTGACCGTAATTGCATAATTTGTGTGATTAGGTTCTTTTAAGAAATTATAAGCATTATTTTATTATTTAATTTTAAATTGTGCTTATAAAGACCTAAATTGTGATTTTAATATTGAATATTGATTTATGTTATAAATTGAATGTTTAAATTATAAATTGGAATAGAAGGAAATGATACCAAATAATATATTTTAAAAGGTAATACTTAATATTGCACTTTAAAACGTGAAATGTGAAAATGAGTTTTGAAAAAGGAAAATGTAATTCTTTTTTGCCTTAGCATATTTTGGAGAGAATTTGTGAGGGAAAAACCCTATTTTTGAAGGAAAATTGATTTGTTCATTGTGGGAGAAATTGGGCATGAAATTGCATGGGATCAATTGCATTTGGATAGGAATGGGAAAAGGAAGTGATGGTTGCGATCTCATGTGCTCTTGTTGCTTGTGTGCAACCATCCTATCATTTAAATTTTTTTCTTGGGAATGGAGGTATTTTATCATTTCTTCATATTTACTTGATTTTAAATGGTTTGAAAGATTTTAATTACATTGGTAGTATGTTAGAATCTTTCCATGTATTTTATTTGAATCAAATTGATAGTGTAGAATTTATTTTGAGAAATTTTTGAGAATTTTCCCAAATATGGGGTTACCATGCCCAATTTTTAATTGAAGGCTCAAATTTATATTTTTTATATTAAAAGCGTGTTGTTGGGCACTTTTGGATCAAAAGGATATTCTTACATTTTTTTTTTTGACTTTTGAAATTTTAAGCTTTTTCAAGCTTCATCAATGGTGGAACCTGGATATTTGTGAGAATTGGACTTTATTTAAAAGTGGATTTTTGAGAATATTATTTCATATTTTAATAGGGAATGATAGAAAATGCATATGAATTCTTTGAATGAGATTGTTTCAGATCCATTTGCTTGTTCAAATTCCTGATTTGCTATTTTAGTGTAAAAATGTGAATAGTGTCACAAGAAGTGTGAATTCCTTGTGTTTTTGGATGTGAATTCCATTGTGAGTTGCATTATTTCTTTGGCTATATTTCCTTGTTCATATAGAATGAGATGAATCCCAGGACTAGGTACTAGAGTGAGTCGTGGATGTCATACATGGTTTGTTGGATACCCCTACATGCCTTTAGTGCTCTTATAGGCTAAGGATGTTTGGGAAGACATGTCTATTTGTGGAGTGTGGGACTTGTGTAGTTGTACATTTGTGTTTGTATGAAAGGATGCCAAGGTTCTATGATGCCACCCCTTTGGGCACATGTTATGACTCTCCCTATACTTGCACTCTAGCATCTAGATCTTATTTTTGAGTAGCACCCGAAAGATGTATGTTCCTTCCTATTTTGGTGTTGAGTTTGAATACTATGTTCATGTCATGTGTAATGTATTTTATTTCATTTAATTTCTCTTATGAGTAACGTGTGTGGCATGTGGTTTCCATGTGTGAATAGCTTGTATTCCATGCGTTGGAATGTTCTCTTACTTCATGTTTGATGCATTAAATTCCTTATGTAGTTGCATGAATTCTACTCTTCTCCCTTATGTGAATTGAGTTGGATTGACATATATGTTAGTTTCCCCTAATTGGGATTCCTATCCTTTATCTTGAATGAAGTGTATTCATTGTGATTGGTGTGTGTGTAAGCCTACACCTTTGTGCTTGAACCTTGCTTGAGTGTTTGGGTTGTGTGACTATCTCCATGAGCATGGGGGGGTGGACCTACAGGTTCCACATGGTTGGGTAGTGTTTCAAACCATCATTAGGGACTAGTGATCTTGACATGGTGGATCTACTTCGAGTTTGTCCTCCTCCTTATTTCGTGCTTTCATGTCTCCTTCTCTTCATGCTTTCTTATTAGTGTAAAGGATATAAATGTATAATTCAAGGACCTTGAGTCCTAAGCTTGTAATTATAATATTGTTATTGGACCTTCCTCATGAAGGATGTTGTAATCATATGATATTGAGAATAGTTGTATGCTTTGATTAGACTAGATTTGGTGACTCGGTGTGGGTGTAGAGCACTCAATTATTGTTGTCATTTATATTCTAATTGTTGCATAATGGATGAATGAATATAGGAACCTTGTTTGGGTTTTAAAATGAATTTAGAACCTTATGTTATTTGACTCTTGTGTTGTGAGCATTTAAGCATGTCTTGGAGTTTTTCTAGGAGTCTGGTGAAATTTGATCATGTCTTGTAAGACGTTAGACCTCTCTTTTGAAGTCTTGTTTTGTCTAGGAAGGTCTTGTGAAGGATTCTAATGTCTTGTTGGGGTGGAGACTCTTGGTAAACCTTTCCTAGAGTGTTAGTATTGTATTGTAGCATTGGTTCATGTTGTAGAACCATTAGTCTTCCGCTAGTGCATCTTAGAGCTACGATCATATATCGTTTGCTAGAAGTTGATCTAGCGATCATCTTCGTGTGTAGTCACTTGACCTTGTGTTGGTTAGCTTGGTTGGATGTGGGTTGGAGGTCGATGATTCCCTCACCCCATCCTCTGGTATTCTAGTTGTGAGAGAGCGATACTATGGATTTTAGTTACTCGTCATAGGGATGTCAATCTCTCTCTTGTTGCTTGCTTGTGGTGACTTGTTCCATGTTGGTTAGTCTTCCATTGTTATCACCTTGATTGTGCAATGGTGTGATCTTGTGCAGTTGCTTTTTAGTGTCATTGTGTTCTTATGACACTTATTTTTGCAAATGGTGTGAAATTGTGACATGTTATCATATTGTTAGTGTTGTTGGTTGTTGTTTAAAAAAAAGTTGTTTAGTCAGGTTTCGGCTTGGTTCTAACTGACGGGTCATTACAACCTTTCTAATGAGCATGAAAATTAATTATATATCAACCTCAAGCTTTATGAATTATCTTGCTACCCACAAGGAATACATAGTTTGATTCCTTGTGAAACTTGTATTTGTTTAAATGAGTGAAGGATCTTTTAGAATGAATATGGTGATGATGGATTGATGAAACTCAATATATTTTATACCATAAGCACTCTTGGGTCAAATGTATCTTGCAATATGTTCCTTTGTTTTTGTATGCTTTTGAAAGTTGTCATAATCATGGAATAGTGAGACTTGATGTTTCTCTACCATCGTGATAGTAAGTTGGAAGCTAAATTATTACTTTGTGATGATCTAAATCATTTAGAAATTGAATGTAATGTTGTGGGATCAATTTAGAAATGTAGTGTTAGAAAATGTACTCCTTTACATTCACACTATGTTTTGGTCCCTTAATTAATTGGAATTAATTAAGCCTCTAACTGGACCAATTATGCATCTACAAGCCTAATTAATTGCAATTTTTGAAAGGTGAATCAATATTTAATTAATTCAATTATCATTTTTAACACCCTGAAATGAATAGGTCCTGGAAATTTAGGTCATGAACCATTTTACCTAGGGAGAATGGGTCCCCTTTAGTTGCTAAATTCAAAATTTTAATATGTTTTTGGTGGCCTTTTGATGATCCAAATTCAAATTTCAAATGTCAGCTTGTACTGTTTAATTTTTGAGAAATTAGAAAATTGTCTATAAATACAAGGTATTTTTTATGAATTCAAATCAATCTAGTAAGAGGTAGAATTTACAAGAGAAAATATTATTGTCAAAGGTGTTCAAGAGAATATTTATCATTCATATGTTACAACATTCAAGATCTCAAGCATCATGTCAAAGTTATCATCATTCATGCATGCTTTTGGAGCTAACATTGTGATATAGGTTTCAAGAATTTCAAGCATCAATTAATCATCAAGATCAATATCTAATCAAACCATTTAATGTAAGATCAAGAGATTGGATAGATGCATTAAGTTTTAGTCCTTCAAGGATCTCAATTCAAGGATTTGGTGAGTTGCAACATAGCAATTGTTCATTTATCATTCCTTTCATTCATGTTTCATTTCATTTCAAAGTTTAATTGGGCGGGTGCAAAAAGATGGGGGGCCAAATTGTGGCCAAAATTTAAAAAACATTTGATAGGCTATAACGCGCTTGTGTTATGGCTTGGTGTGACCGAGCCTAAGGCTTGGCCACATTGAGCCTATAATGTGGTCGTGTAATAACACAAGCGCATTATAGGTTATTAAAACAAAAAAAAAAAACAAATTTATTTTTACTCTAACTATTGTTTTTGATGCCCGCGGCCAAAAACCCTTTTTTTGCATTCTCACATTTTGGAAGGAGGATTTTTTGCATTTTTTATCATCAATTTATTACAATTTTGTCACTAGGTTGCCACCACATTGACAGGGAGGTTGAATATGTAAGGATTGTTTTTTTTTGTTGTTGTGAATATGTTGTGAATTTGTTAGTTTTAGGTTATTTTTGATACTCATTTGTTTAATTTGTAGGAAATGATAATGATCCTGAAAACCCTCTTGAAAATCCTCAACAACCAGAGCAACAAGAACATCAACAAATTCCCCAATAACCACAACAACAATCTCCTCCACCAATTCCTCAACATCCTCCTAGCACTCAACAAAATTTAGTGGGGGTAATTGAAAATAATAAAAAATAGATTGAGGAGCTAATCACAAGGTTGAATGATCTAGTAAGTTCAACCATGGAAAGAAGAAAAATTGCTAGTTCACTTATAGAAATGTTAAAACATGTAGATGCAATCAACAAACAATTAAGTGGTTGGGCAGATAGGAGGTAGGCAACAAAGAATTTTTACATAGATAAATTATTATATAAAGAAGTAAAAGATGAAAAAATTACAAAATATCATTTATGCTTATTATTCGCTGACCCACGCACAAACCAAAATCTTGACCTTAATTCCAAGAGGTTTCTTATCCATTGGTGCCTCCACCAAGGGATCAGGAACAGTTTTTGGGATAGGTGGTACATGGTTTTTGAGTACCCACCATGCAACAATTGTGAAGTCCCACAATATTTCCTTGAGGAAACTCGACTATGCATTCATCCTAAGCAAAATGCCCAATTATTTTGATATGAGGGACTTCCAAGGGAGATGTGGTGGGTCAACACAAGATAGACCTGGTGCATGACATGATCCTAGGCGGCAAGCGAGATGAGCTCTCACTAGGCCAGATCATGAGCATGTCATTATCCATTCCATTGCGAAGGAGAGTGTCGAGGTAGAAACTTTACAATATATCAACTCTTTGAACTAGAGTGTCATCTAGCACGCCAATCCTATAGTACAACACCATCGAGGGGAGTCTTCGAGTGGTAGGCTTCCACCCCATTCGTGTCAGGTTTATGGGGCGACTTGTACATATGACCCCACCGACACTAAGGAAGCTTCTACATAGGATACGCCTGCAACTATGGAGATAGCAAGGGCAGATGAAATTTTGAATGAAGCTTATGGCATCGATACTCACGTAAATGTTAGCATGTTCATTGAATTGAATTTATTAAATTTCATTTTTGAAATGCAAAATTAACGAATTTAGTTTCATGATTGTAATAAAATTTCAAGGTCACAATGTTGATACTAGATACACCGACCCTACACCTATTTATTACTCCACTACATCTACCATTGTGGTATGTAACTAGTAAGCAATTATAAATTTATTACATGTGAATAGCATTGTTATATGAATGGTATTCTAATATCTGATTTTTGGATGTTGAATAGGTTAATATTGGAGGTTTTGTGGGAACACCTCCTAGTGTTAGTGGAGTTAGACAAACCTACACGTAGGTAATAGAATAAAGAGTTTAACTAATGAATTTTACTTAATATATTTGTGTAGTTTATATTCATATCGCTAATTACAATGCATTGCACATCTTTCAAACTCAAAGAATTACTTCACATTCCATAACTAATAACTAGATGTTGATAGATGAAAAAATTTCAACTACAATATAGTTGTTTAGAAAGTCAACATAAGTAGTGATGCAAGTACTTCACATGGCATAAGTAATAACTAGGAGTAGCTGCCAATTGCATTTTCTTGTCATGGCATTCCATGAGACCACTTTTTATTAAGGAATCTTTTCAAAAAGTTCACTGTCTTGTCTATGCTATAGATGCTTGGAAGAAATATATGAAATAATAATAGTAAGCAATAGCATAGACAAGGCAATGAGTTGATTGAAAAAATTCCTCAAAGAAATGTGGTCTCATGGTGATGTCCATCACCATGAGACTCAATTTCTTTGAAGATTTTTTCAAATAGCTCATTGCCTTTTCTATGCTACCACATTTTCCATACATGTCTACCAAAAATTTTTATCAAACAATTCACTTCCTTGCTGCTATGTTGATGTAGGAACATCCAAGGTGTAAGAGTAATTTTGGAAGGTTTACTATTTTAGTAAGTTTGCATTTATGCACAATTGGACACAAAATATTACAAAGACCCCCGGAATGGTAAATTGAAGCCAATGGTGAAGAAATCACTTCAATACCATTTGTCATTTGAGCAATATTAAAATTTTAATTCTTGAAAATCCTAGTAAAAATCTTCAAAGTCAATTTTGAGGCACTTAGAGGCTCTGGATGAGCCTAAAATTTGGTGGAAAACAAAAGCAGTTGACCTTTAGGCCCTATTTGTTGGAAAAATATTTCTTGAGACTTTTTGAAGAGGTATTATAATAGAAAATCCAATGGTCAAATCAAAATTTATGACCCCACGAAGTTGTAATACCAAAATTAATAAAATTTTAAAATATCTTCTTGAGGAAGTTACACTTTCTAGAAGATTCTAGGGAAGTTACACTTTCCAGAAGATTCTAGGATGGTTACACCTTCCAAATAAAGGATGTAAAGGGGGACTACAGAGAGGAGGCCAGAGCAGAGTAGATGGTAGCTCTGATTTGCAGAATTGCAAATTTATGTAATCAGAAAGCCTATGTGATGGCAAATATAATGTTGTAATTTCATTTTCATTTCAGTGATAATAGAAAATATTTTCTTCCTTCTTGCATTTTTTTGTGCCATTATCTATTATTTTTGTGACTTTTATATTGTGAGGGGGAGTACCCTTCATCATATGCTAAAATCCTAAAAAAAGGTGCTTTCCAACAAACTATGGATTCATAGAAAAAAAATCTATCAAAGAATAATAGTAAGCAATAACATAGACAAGACAGTGAGTAGTTGGAAAAAATTCCTCAAAGAAATGTGGTCTCATGGTGATGGAATGCCATTCCATCACCATGAGAGCACATTTCTTAAAGGTATTTTTTCAAATAGCTCACTGCCTTTTCTATACTAACACATTTTCCATACATGTCTACCAAAGAATTTTATCAAACAGTTCATTTCCTTGTTGCTATGGCTAAAACCCAAAAAAGGGTTCTTTTCCAACAAACTATGGATGCTTGGAAAAAATCTATCAAAGCATAATAGTAAACAATATCATAGCCAAGGAAATGAGTAGTTTGAAAATATTCCTCAAAGAAATGTGGTCTCATGGTGATGGATATCCATTCCATCACCATGAGACCACATTTCCTTGAGAGATTTTTTCAAAAATCTCACCACCTTTTCTATGCTACCACATTTTCCATACATGTCTACCAAAGAATTTAATCAATCTACTCACTTCCTTTCTGCTATGGCTAAAATCCTAAATTAGGTGTTTTCCAACAAACTATGGATGCTTGGAAAAAATCTATCAAAGCATAATAGTAAGCAATAACATAGACAAGGTAGTGAGTAGGTTGAAAAAATTCCTTGAAGAAATGTGGTCTCATGGTGATGGAATGCCATTCCATCACCATGAGACCACATTTCTTTGAGGTATTTTTTCAAACAGCTCACCACATTTTCTATGGTACTAAATTTTCCATACATGTCTACTATTGTGCAGTTTTTGCACACATGCCCCACTGAAGGCAGGGACCCTCTTTCGCTTTGGTTTTGGTGTCTGGGCCCTTTCATTTTGAGGTTTTGTCTTACTTTGGCATATGCTTAAATGTTTATTTTGATTGCCTAAGTGATCCCCCTAACTTATTCATTGGAGATCTTTAATTTTGAGCTAAGTTCAAGTTTTCACTGAAGTTCAGGACTTTCCACCTCGACTGGATTTTCTTGGATCCTACTTGGACTTCGGCTATGCACTGTGATTTAGAGATTTTCAGTCTTCGTGGAATTTGACATGGTCTTATTTTTTCCAGATTCTGTCTTATCGTTGGGTTCCCGTGTTTTCCCTGGCTATCTTGTCGGCGGCATTAATGTTTTGGTACAAGCTTTGAATGATGTATTTAATCAATTTTCAAGGTCTTTTATGCCATTGTGCTTATTGTTTGCCATCGATTGAGCTAAGGAGTGCATTCTTAGAGGTGCTGGATTTGGATTTGGGGCATTAAGTTTGCGAATTGTGGATTTGGGTGGTGATTTCTTGTGTATTCCCACTGCTGTTCTTTGTGGACGCCATTAATTTTGCATTTGCTGATTCTGAGATCGATTTCCACTTCATAATGGTATGTTTTCGACTGCCTTGCTTTTAATTGATGATTGTGGATAATGTTTGATGTCATTGAGCTTATTGAGGTCTGAATTCTTGATTGCTTGCTCATTTCATAGTTAGGGCTGCCTAACATTGTTTGATTTATGGTCTCCCAAGTAATTTTTGAGTTTGTTTGTTTATTTGCATTTTGATGTAACTTGCTTGAGAGCCATGATTTTTCCCCTAGTCAAGAATTAGCTATTAAAGTGTTTGAATTTTGAGCTGGTCCATGCGTTAATGATGGATGTACAGGGTTTGAAACCTAGGGCATCACCACTTCATCTTGTTCCACCCTAAAATTGGCCTAGAATACTAAGGAAATCCATAAAAGGCTCATATTAAACTTTCCTTATGCTTAAATCTTTGAAATTCATGATTAATTTGGTGTTTTGGCTAAAATCGTGATTTAACGTCAATGTTCGGGTTTCACAGTCACCTCGGGATTTTCCGTCTCTGGCGGATTTTCCCAATTCCCTCTGTTTTTCCGGAATCTGTTATCATTTTTGGAGTTTCATATATTCCGCGGATTTTTGTTGACCCTAGATTTTCCCGATCTCCTTCATTTTCCCGATTTCCTTTGATTTCCCAGAATCTGCATGCTTTCGGAGTTTTACCTTATCTGCGGATTTCCGTCGACTCCAGATTTTCCCGAAGTCCTTGGTTCCCTATTTTTTCCAGATTTGCAAAGTGTCTCTGCCCTTGCAGAAATATGTCTCTAGCGGATTTTCCCAAATTCTGATGAAGGGTAAGGAAATATGGAATGGTTGGATTTATTAATGATTTATGATGCATTTTATGATTAATCCATGCTATCTTATGATTTCCTATGTGGTTTATTGATTGATAATGATTGAACTTAATTGTTAGTGGGTGTTTCATGATTATTCTGCTGGAATTCGTCTGGTCTGGAATTTTTCAAATTCCTCTCTGGCTCAGATTCCGCGGATGGTCCTGAAACCCAAAATTTGTTATGATCATTTATATGAGATTTAATAACACCCTGATCGTATGAGGTTCATTCTAACGGTCTTTTGATGGATTAACATTTCCCTCCTATGGTTTTTACTAAGATTTCATTGTTGAGTGTAGGCTGAGTCTAGCAGGGCAGTGACTAGGTCTTCCATGTTTGAAGCAGAGAAGATTAAGATGGACATCAAGAGTAAGATCCCTGAGAGTAAAATCACATTAGTCTGGTCTGAGGTGACTGATACAAATGTCAGACTATGGGATTACAAAGAGTTTAAAGAAATAATGGTAGCCAAGGATCTTCTTTTGGTGGCAAGAAGAATGAAGGAATCGGGTTTGTCACATGTAGCAGGTTTTCCTTCCACAATCTAGTGCTATGAGCTTGTCCTTGAGTATGCAAGACACTATGACCAAGATACATAGAGGATTATTGGTCCACAAGGGAGAGTGGTGGAAAATCTCAACCCTGTTTCCATTGCATAGACTTTTGATATGCCAGATAGATCTCATGTGGTGGCATTTAACATGGAGGCAACTAGGGGTTCTATGAAGAACAAACTATAAAATCTCAACAGCTCATTAATTCCTGGCTGGAGAAGCCAAAGTCTCATTATTCCAAGTTGCCTAAACAACTATTCAGGGAAAAATTTAAGAAGGAATACTACGATGCCATCACGTTGCTCAGCAGGGTGGTTGGATTGCGAAATGCAGGTGTGTTTGAGAATTGGATGTTCCATGCTATTGTAAGGATGGAACATGAACTGGTTGACTATCATTGGGCTGGTGTGATTAGTAGAGTGATCCATGAGTAGCTATCCAATGTGTTGCAGACCAAGACCTTCACGATGACTTCATATTTGGTCTATGCACTTGCTAGATTTCACCCATACAAAGGATTGAGTACAAAGGGAATCTTTGGACATAATATTATTTATGAGGTTTTCCGTCAGTTGCATTTGAGGAGATCAAAATGGAGGGTGAATGATGCATTCACCATGCACATCACTAGATTGCTTCAGGGAGTAGAACATGTAAGGATTTTAGACCAGGCCAAGGAGCTCATCAAGAAATATGGGGCTTGGTTTATTCAATTTCCAACCTTCTCATATATTTGGGTTGATGGCTGCCAAAGAGCTCCATACAAGATCTTTCATTTTGAACTTTGCAGACAACTGAGACTTAAGATCAGAAATCATTAGCTTACTATTGCCTATGAACAATATATCATCAACATAGAGAGCAATAATAAGGACTTGATCACTTTCAGCTTTGTAATATACACAATGATCACATTTTGATCTTACAAATCCCAATGACAAAACAAAAGTGTCAAATTTCTGGTACCACATTCTAGGAGACTGTTTTAACCCATACACAGATTTCTTTAACTTGCAAACTAGTCTTTGCTTACCTTTTTCCACAAAGTGCTCCGGCTGGGACATATAAATTTCTTCTTCAAGATCACCATGAAGAAATGTTGTCTTCACATCCATCTATTCAATTTCTAATTCATACGCTACTGCAAGTGACAAAAGAAATCTAATAGGTGTCAACTTAGCTACAGGAGAAAATATTTCTCCATAATCAATTCCCTCTACCTGGGAATAACCTTTTGCAACCAGCCCCGCTTTATATTTTTCTACACTGCCATCCAGACAAATTTTCTTTTTGAATATCCATTTGCAGCCCACAGCTTTTCTGCCTTTAGGTAATGGAACCAAACTCCAGGTATCATTCTTTTCTAATGATGCCATTTCTTCATTCATGGCTTCCAACCAAGAATTTGAATAAGACATTTTAAATGCCTCTTTCACAGTCCTAGGTTCATTAGTGCTAGAAATTAAAGCATAGGCACAAGTAGACTCTATTAAAGAAAACCCATACCTATCAGGTTGCTTTCTTTCACGAGTCTACCTCCTCATTTGTTGAGGTTGAAGTGGTTCTTCATCTTCTTTAGAACTTTCAGAACTACTTGAGCTCTCCTCAGTATCAGGTGTATTTTGTTTTTTCAATTCCTCTTTATCTAGTGTCGGAGGAATTCTTGCTACATCCTTTTCATTTTCTAATTTCTTCTCTGACTGCAGATCCAAAGTAGAAGCTTTCAGCTCATGAAAGATAACACTTTTGTTGTACAAAACCTTCTCAATCTCAGGATTCCAAAGCTTCTATCCTTTTATTCCAGCACTATAGCCAATAAAAATACACTTCACAGCTTTATTTTCCAACTTAGATCTTTTTTCAAAATGGCACATATGCATATGCCTCACAACCAAAGATACAAATATGTCTCAGAGAGGGCTTCTTTCCAGACCATGCTTCTAAAGGATTCTTCTCAACAAGAGCAGAGTTAGGAGAACGATTTACCAAGTAACATGTTGTAGTGACTGCTTCAGCCCAGAACTTCTCTTCCAAGCCAGCACTGCTCAGCATACTTCGTGCTCTTTCCATTGCTATCCTGTTGAACCTTTCAGCAACTCCATTTTGCTATGGAGTGTAAGGTGTAGTCTTATGTCTTTTAATCCTATGATCTGTACAGTACCTTTCAAATTCATCTGAACAAAACTCACTGCCATTATCAGTCCTCAAGCATTTTATTTTCCTACTAGTCTAATTTTCAACAAGATTTTTAAATTCTTTAAACCAACTGAACACTTCTAATTTACTTTTAAGAAAATATACAAATGTTCTTTTTGAATAATCATTAATAAACGACACATAGTATCTTGATTTAGATAGAGAAGGAACATTCACTAGACCAAACACATCAGACTGAATATAATCAAGCAAACCAAAAGATTTGTGAGGATTGGAATAAAATGAAACATGGTGCTGTTTACCATATATGCAATGTTCACAAAATTCGAACTCAAGGTTACAATCTTCAAGCCCTTCTACCAGGTTTTTATTTTTCAAGGTTTTTAAACCTTTTTCACCAATGTGGCCAAGCCTATGATGCCAGAGCATAGTCTTTTATGCTAGAAGTTCAACGTCCATGGTGTTTACTCCATCAGGAATGTTTTCCTTCTTTTCTCCATGAGCAGCCTTAAGTGACTTTGTAGAGACACTATTGAATTGTACAACATGTGCATCCAGCTTGTATAGGGTACCAATTCAAGCACCCCTAGCGAGCACCATAGAGCCTCTAGTCATCTTGCAGCCATTTCTAGAGAATGTGACATGCACTCCAATATCATTCAACTTATAGAAATTAAATTACAAGCCAGACCTGGTATATGCATCACATCATTGATTCCCTTCACTCTTCCATCAGGGAATTGAATTTTGACTCTTCCACGACCAACAATTTCCAAAGATGTATCACTTGCCAAGTACACGTTTCCACCATTGTATTCTTTATACTTTGTGAACCAATCTCTATGAGATGCCATATAGAAAGATGCTCCAGAATCAATCAGCCAGACATCATCTGATGCCCGTGTAGCCAAAGATGCAATGAAGGCATCTGCATCACTCTAAGAAGAATCATTTCCAAAATAGTTCTTTTTTTTCTCCTCCTCACAATCCTTTTGGACATGACCAGGTTGCCAAAAATTCTAGCACTTCACCTTGGACTTCTTGCCAAGAGACTTTGATCTCCCTTCTGATTTTGATCTGGATTTCTTGTCCTTCTTCTTTCCTTTCTCCTTCGATCTACCTCTGATAGCCAAAACCTCCTTTGTCATCTCAGAAGATTTTTTTCTCATCTCTTCTGACAACAAAGAGGCAACAACATCTTCCATCTTGAAAGTGGATGTCGTACTCCCAATAGCCATCACCAGATGATCCCAAGAATCTGACAAAGAACATAGCAGTAGCATGCAGTAATCTTCATCTTCAATCTTCACACCAATAGATGTTAACTAAGTAATCAGCATGTTGAAAGCATTTAAGTGATTAGCAACAAATCTTCCCTCTTCCATTCTTAAAGAGTACAACTTCTTCCTTAAGAACAACTTGTTTACCAAGGACTTGCCCTGATAAATGGATGCTAGTCTTTTCCACAAGGAAGAGGCAATCTTTTCTTCATGAACATTCAAAAGAATAGAGTCTTCCAAACAGAGCCTTATTAGCCCCTTAGACTTTCTATCTGAAAGATCCCAATCCTCTTGCTTCATGCCTTGAGGCATTGTTCCAAACACAGCAGTCCAAAGATCTCAGTCTACTAACAGATCTTCCATTTTGAGTTTCCACAACTCAAAGTTGCTACCATTGAATTTCTTTATTTTCATCTTCTCGGATGTGCTAGCCATCTTAATTTGTAATTAAATTAACATAACTCTACAAAAACCCCACTGGAAAAGGATTGACACAAAAAACCCAACCCACTCACAAGGACAACACAACTGGCCAAGCTCTGATACCACTTGTAAGGAAAATAATGGTATAGAAACAACTTTCCTAACATCAAATCCATAGGGAAGTAATTAGATAGTACTTTTAATTTTTCTAATTATAATCCAATTAAGACACACTTGAAAGATTTATTGAAATAGAGAAGATACTCAAAGACAATGAACAACAGATTTGTTGATGGTGTTTTCTGCACAGCAACAACTCAGACAGAATGCAATATTCTATCTCTCTTGAAAGGTTATTTTCAACAATAAATTACTGAAAATCACCCCAAGGTCTCTCGAGTGTCAGGTTATGACAATGCATAAACAACTCAGATAATATGTGAAAATGCTGGTAATCACAAAGGGACCTTACAAATGAACAATGCTGGAAGTGAATTTCATCAGTTGCAACAATATGGCGATGCTTTCAATCCTAAAACCAACCCAGATTCAAAATAAACAGCAAAAGAGATAAGGGTTTAGAGAGATTCTATTCTATTCTAACTCTTAAGATTAACAATGCAAATGATAAACACTTGAAATGGACCAATCCCAACGAAACCAATCTCTGCTTGACCAAGATTAATCTGCAATCTTACAGAAACAGTGCAATCTTCTAAGGTTTTAAAGATTTTCAGATCATGAACATTCACCCAAGACAACCCAATTGCGGTTGAAATGAATAAATCTCCATAATTGAACTAAGCACAATGAATATAAAGGTCTAGGCTAACTTTACAAAGCAACTAACAAGCTAGCTGCAAAAGTATGGACCAGGGATTGCAAACACTTCAAACATTAAATCATGAACATCATTGAATCAGATCTAAATCTAAATCTAATAACCATGAGAAATTTTAAAAATAGAATCATAAGAACCATGCAAGATAAGTCAACACAAAAGAGATCACCAGAAAATCACAATGCCTTAAATTGTATTGAATCACCAAACTCCAGCAACAATTCCAATGTTCTGTTACATCACTTGCTTAGAAATTGACTAGCTTCTACCTCTACTCTACTGCTAAATTTGCTCTCTATCAAATCTTCTCCTAATCTCTCACCCCCTTACAAATGAGGCACATATGCCATTTATAGAGAATCCCCCAAACATGTCGGCCTAATTAGATTTTACAATAATAATTGGCCTCAAAACAGGTCGGCCTAATGAGAAATTCAAAAGAGGACAAGATTTGCATAAAATGCATGAATATTATCCATGTCGGCCCACGATCTCCAGCAAGATCAGATTCACGTGCCCTCCAGAAAGTCCTCCAGCTGTAGACAGTTTTGGCACGGATTCTTAGGCAGCTCCCACTTTTGAAAATTTAAATTGAACACTTCCAGATTTCCCACTTTTGGCACGAATCCATATGCAAGTCCCCCCCTTTTAATATTTGTTTAGTCCTGAAAAACAGATATCATCATTAATAGCCCACATGTTCAAATTAAATTTGAATAAAATTTTGACCTTTAAGAAAAACTTACATTTTTAAAAGGAAACTTTCCATTTTCAGAATTTTTTCCATTTTTGGAAATTTTTATTTTCGATTTTTCTTTTATCTCAAGAAATTTTCATTTTCACGATCATTTTAAAAATTTCCATTTTGGAAAAATATTTTCGGAAAAATTTCCGTTTCGGGAAACCAGACCAAGGGGAAAATCCGGAAAAATCTGGGCCAGGCGGACTCCAGACCAAAATCCGGGAAAATCCAAGCGGACAGGAATCCGGGAAAATCCAGGCGGACAGGAATCCGGAAAATTCCAGCCAGACAGGATTATGGGGAATTCCAGGCAGACAGGATTATGGGAAATTCCAGGCGGACTGGAAAATCCCGGATTTTGTTCAAAACCTAGTTTTTTCGAAGCACAACTCGGGGGAAGGACTTGGACAAGCAAGATAAACATCTAAGGACCCCCAAAGGCAATGAAAGCAATAAAATTAAGGGGCCAAAAGACACCAAAAGCCAATCCGGAAAATTCCAGGCAGACAGGATTATGGGAAATTCCAGCCGGACAGGATTATGGGAAATTCCAGCCGGACTGGAAAATCCCGGATTTTGTTCAAAACCTAGTTTTTCCAAAGTGCAACCTGGGGAAATCACTTGGGCAAGCAAGATGAACATCTAAAGACCTCCAAAGACAATGAAATCAATAAAATTAAGAGGCCAAAAGCTAGAGCAAAAAGAGGGTCCCGTGGGGCGTGTGTGCAAAACTGCACAACAAGATTTACATGGGAAACCCTTTCAGGAAAAAACCCACCACACCAAGCTGAATCTCTTTGTATTACAGTAACAACAACTATATACAATCAGAGATACAACTCTCTAGTATTAGTTCATAGTAGCTTCATTCACTGTTCATCCAGTTAGAGAAATGCTCTCTTCAATCCGATCTCACTCATTGTGATTTCAAATTAGAATCGATCCTTTAAATCTTATCACATTCTGATTTTTGCCTTTTGTTCATCCTTATCTGCCATTGCCTCATCATAGAAAGTTTACTCTCAAGCAATTGATTTTTCCCTACATGTTGTTCAGCTCTAGCATCGTAATAATTACAAAAATCTAACTGCCATCCATTTGAAAATTTCTTCCTCTATTGGTCCACGATGCTCCACATAGGATGGTCAATCTGGTCAAGGGCATTCAAATTTTTTGGCATATCGGTGAGACACTAACAATGTCTCCCTAATGCCACAATGTCTTTATATCGATATCGTCATAGATCCCAACAGTCAGCAGGATGTTATAACGAACACCATGAGACATACCGAATCCATCGATATCCAATGCATCCCTACCGACAAGAGATTTCTTATCGGCTAGACTCATACTAATGCTCACAAGGTCACAACGAATTCCACTTTGCATCGGCAAGACTTAAGTGTTTTGCTAAGACCTTACACTGGCCGAACATGTCACACCGAAGCATCGAAGAGTCGGCGAGACCTATCGTCTTTGCCAAGACCTTATACCAAGGTCTTAAGTCACCCACCAAGACCACATACCGAGCACCCATGTCTTGTCGAGTTGGCACGACATTTGACTTTGCCAAGACATTTCACCGTGCACTGAGAGCTACATCGAAGACTTTAGTTGCATCCCCGTCAGTGAGACTAGGTGTCTTTCACCAAGACTTCATACTGAAGTCTTTTGTCATCATGAAGGCACCATGTGAAAACTCCCATCAGTGTGACCTTTCCTTCATTGCTGAGACTTCTCCCCTAGCCCTTGAGCTACTCTGACAACCACATTAACACCCAATAGGAACATACTATAGGCTAGAGGTCTCCAATAGACAAAAGGTCATAGCAAATGCTCTATGTTATAGTGATGGACTTCACTTGGCAAGACATCACCTTTGTGTTGGTGACATGGACATTTCAACAAGATTCAGAACAATTAGTCGGCCAGACATGAATAATGTCATAGCGACTTTTCCCTATAGGAGTTACATGTCAGTAAGAATTGAGGCACATATTCTAACAAGCTCCCACTTGACGAAGATCTTACTGACACCTCCAGAGCATAAACGAACTACTGAAAAACATGGGCCAAGAGGCCCATTGAACTGGCACACCACCTATATTTTTCTGTGTTCATAGGCTTCTTCAATGCATTTGTAACATTCTCCAGAGTATCCACTTTCTCCAAAGAGACCTTCCTATCCTCCACCATATCTCGTACAAAGTGATACTGTACATCTATATGTTTCATCCTATTATGGAAAGTAAGATTCTTTTCCAAACATATAACACTCTGGCTGTCACAGTAAATAGTAATTTTTCTTGCATCAAAACCAATTTTAGAGCACAAATGTTGTAACTAGATTACTTCTTTACAGGCATGTGTAGCTGCCATGTATTTTGCCTCTATAGTGGAAAAAGTGACTACAACCTACCACTTGCTCATCCAACTCACTGCACCACCATTCATCATGAAAACATATCCACTGGTGGATCTTGTGCTGTCAATGTCCCCTGCCCAATCAGAATCCACATAACCTTGAATGTTGAGAGTTTTCTATGATTCAACCGAGTTACTATGGTAACACAAAGCATAGTCTGAAGTGCCCTTCAAATATCTAAATACTCTCTTCACAACATCCCAATGTGTCTTTCTAGGATTAGCCATAACCCAAATAAGAACTCCCATTGCTTGGGCAATGCTTGGCCTTGTACAAACCATTGCATACATAAGGTTGCCAACTACACTAGCATAAGGTACATTGGTCATGTCCCCCATCTCAGTAGGAGATTTTGGACAATCCTCAATAGATAGCTTCATTCCCTGTGTAATTGGAACAACTAGCTGCTTGCAATCAGTCATGCAAAATCTCTCTAGAATAGTCATGATATACTTACTCTGACTCAGCCAAAGTTTTCTATTTTCCCTATCCCTAGTTATTTCCAATCCCAGAATATACTTTGTTGCACCAAGATCTTTCATTTCGAACATTGCAGACAACTGAGACTTAAGATCAGAAATCATTAGCTTACTATTGCCTATGAACAACATATCATCAACATAGAGAGCAATAATAAGGACTTGATCACTTTTAGCTTTGTAATATACACAATGATCACATTTTGATCTTACAAATCCCAATGACAACAAAAGTGTCAAATTTTTGGTACCACATTCTAGGAGATTGTTTTAACCCATACACAGATTTCTTTAACTTGCAAACTAGTCTTTTCTTACCTTTTTCTACAAAGTGCTCCGACTGGGACATATAAATTTCTTCTTCAAGATCACCATGAAGAAACACTGTCTTCACATCCATCTGCTCAATTTCTAAGTCATACACTACTGCAAGTGACAAAAGAAATGTAATAGATGTCAGCTTAGCTATAGGAGAAAAGATTTCTCCATAATCAATTCCCTCTACCTGGGAATAACCTTTTGTAACCAACCTCGCTTTATATTTTTCTACACTGCCATCAAACCAATTTTTTTTTTGAATATCCATTTACAACCCACAGCTCTTTTGCCTTTAGGCAATGAACCAAACTCTAGGTATCATTCTTTTCTAATGATGCCATTTCTTCATTTATGGCTTCCAACCAACACTTTGAATCAGACATTTTAAATGCCTCTTTCACAGTCCTAGGTTCATCAGTGCTAGAAATTAAAGCATAGGCACAAGTAGACTCTATTAAAGAAAACCCATACCTATTAGGTTGCTTTCTTTCATGAGTCTACCTCCTCACTAGCTGAGGCTGAGGTGGTTCTTCATCTTCTTTAGAACTTTCAGAACTACTTGAGCTCTCCTTAGTATCAGGTATATTTTATTTTTTCAATTCCTCTTTATCTGGTGTCGAAGGAATTCGTGCTGCATCCTTTTCATTTTTTGATTTATTCTCTGACTGTAGATCCAAAGTAGAAGTTTTTAGCTCATGGAAGATAACACTTCTGCTATACAAAACCTTCTCAGTCTCAGGATTCCAAAGCTTGTATCATTTTATTCTAGCGCTATAGCCAATAAAAATACACTTCACAACTTTGTTTTCCAACTTAGATCTTTTTTCAAAATGGCACATATGCATATGCCTCACAGCTAAAGACACGAATATGTCTCAGAGAGGGCTTCTTTCCATACCATGCTTCCAAAGGAGTCTTCTCAACAAGAGCAGAGTTAGGAGAATGATTTACCAAGTAACATGTTGTAGAGACTGCTTCAGCCCAGAACTTCTTTTCCAAGCCAGCACTGTTCAGCATACTTCGTGCTCTTTCCATTACTATCCTGTTGAACCTTTCAGCAACTCCATTTTGCTATGGAGTGTAAGGTGTAGTCTTATGTCTTTTAATCCCATTATCTGTACAGTACCTTTTGAATTCATCTGAACAAAACTCACCGCCATTATCAATCCTCAAGCATTTTATTTTCCTACTAGTCTAATTTTCAACAAGATTTTTAAATTCTTTAAACTGACTGAACACTTTTGATTTACTTTTTAGAAAATATACAAATGTTCTTGACTAATCATCAATAAATGACACATAGTATCTTGATTTAGATAGAGAGGGAACATTCACTAGACCAATCACATCAGACTAAATATAATCAAGCAAACCAGAAGATTTGTGAGGACTGGAATAAAATGAAACACGGTGTTGTTTACCATATATGCAATGTTCACAAAATTCAAACTCAAGGTTACAACTTCAAACCCTTCTACCAGGTTTTTATTTTTCAAGGTTTTTAAACCTTTTTCACCAATGTGGCCAAGCCTATGATGCCAGAGCATAGTCTTTTCTGGTGGAAGTTTAACCTCCATGGTGTTTACTCCATCAGGAATGTTTTCCTTCTTTTCTCCATGAGTAGCCTTCAGTGACTTTGTAGAGACACTATTGCATTGTATAGCATGTGCATCAAGCTTGTACATGGTACCAATTCGAGCACCCCTAGCCAGCACCATAGAGCCTCTAGTCATCTTGTAGCCATTTCTAGAGAATGTGACATGCACTCTGATATCATTCATCTTACTTACAAAAAGTAAATTATGAGCCAAACTTGGTATATGCATCACATCATTGATTCCCTTCACTCTTCTATCAGGGAATTGAATTTTAACTCTTCCACGACGAACAATTTCCAAAGATGAATCACTTGCCAAGTACACCTTTCTACCATTGTATTCTTCATACTTTGTGAACCAATGTCTATGAGATTCCATATGGAAAGATGCTCCAGAATCAATTAGCCAAACATCATCTGATGCCCGTGTAGCCAAAGCTACAATGAAGGCGTCTGCATCACTTTGAGAAGAATCATTTCTAGAAGAGTTCTTCTTTTTCTCCTCCTTGCAATCCTTTCGTACATGACCAGGTTGCCCACAATTCCAGCACTTCACCTTGGACTTCTTGCCAGGAGACTTTGATCTCCCTTCTGATTTCTATCTGGATTTCTCGTCTTTCTTCTTGCCTTTCTCCTTCAATCTGCTTCTAACAGCTAGAGCCTCCTTTGTCATCTTAGAATATTTTCTTCTCATCTCTTCTAACAACAAAGAAGCAACAAAATCTTCCATCTTGAAAGTGTATGTCGTACTCCCAATAGCCATCACTAGATGATCCCAAGAATCTGGCAAAGAACATAGCAGTAGCATGCAATGATCTTCATCTTCAATCTTCACACCAACAGATGTTAAATAAGGAATCAGCATGTTGAAAGCATTTAAGTGATTAGCAACAAATCCTCCCTCTTGCATTCTCAAAGAGTACAACTTCTTCCTCAAGAACAACTTGTTCACCAAGGAATTGCCCTGATAAATGGATGCTAGTCTTTTCCACAAGGAAGAGGCAGCCTTTTCTTCATGAATGTTCAGAAGAACAGAGTCTGCCAAACAGAACCTTATCAACCCCTTAGACTTTCTATCTAAAAGATCCCAATCCTCTTGCTTCATGCCTTGAGGCATTGTTCTAGACATAGCAGTCTAAAGATCTCGGTCTACTAACAGATCTTCCATTTTGAGTTTCCACAACTCAAAGTTGCTACCATTGAATTTCTCTATTTCCATCTTCCTGGATGTGCTAGCCATCTTAATTTGTAATTAAATTAACAGAACTCTACAAAACTCCCACTGTAAAAGGATTGACACAAAAAACCCAACCCACTCACAAGGACAACACAACTGGCTAGGCTCTGATACCACTTGTAAGAAAAGCAATGGTACGGAAACAACTTTCCTAACGTCAAATCCATAGGGAAGTAAGCAGACAATATTTTTAATTTTTTTAATTACAATCCAATTCAGACACACATGAAAGATTTGCTGAACAGAGAAGATACTCAAAGACAATGAACAATAGATTTACATGGGAAACTCTTTTAGGAAAAAGCCCACCACACCTAGCTAAATCTCTTTGTATTACATTAACAATAATTGCATACAATCAGAGATACAACTCTCTGGTATTAGTTCACAGTAGCTTCATTCATTGTTCATCCAGTTACAAAAATGCTCTCTTCAATCTGATCTCACTCATCGTTATTTCAAATTAGAATCGATCCTTTAAATCTTATCACATTCTAATTTTTGCCTTTTGTTCATCCTTATCTGCCATTGCCTCATCATAGAAAGTTTCCTCTCAAGAAATTGACTTTTCCCTGCATGTTGTTCAGCTCCAGTGTCGCAACAGTTGCAAAAATCTAACTGCCATCCATTCAAAAATTGCTTCCTCTGATTGGTCCATGATGCTCCACATAGGATGGTCAATCTGGTCAAGGGCATTCAAATTTGTTGGCATATCAGTGAGACACTAACAGTGTCTCCCCAATGCCACAAAGTCTTTATATCAATATCGTCATAGATCCCAATAGTCGGCAGGATGTTATAAAAAATGCCATGAGACATACCGAATCCATCGATATCCAATGCATCCCTACCGGCAAGAGATTTTTTATTGACTAGACTCATACTGATGCTCACAAGGTCACAACGACTTCCACTTTGCCATCGGCAAGACTAAGTCTTTCGCTAAGACCTTACACTAGCTGAACATGTCACACTGAAGCATTGAAGAGTCGGCGAGACTTATCGTCTTTGCCAAGACCTTATACCAAGGTCTTAAGTCACCCGCCAAGACCACATACCGAGTGCTCATGTCTTGCCAAGTTAGAAAGACATTTGAATTCACTGAGATGCACTGTGCACTGAGAGCTACATTGAAGACTTTAGTTGCATTACTATCGGCGAGACCAGGTGCCTTTTGCCAAGGCTTCATACCGAAGTCTTTTGTCACTGTGAAGGCACCAAGTGAAAACTCTTGTCTGCATGACCTTTCCTTCATCGCTGAGACTTCTCCCTGAGTGCTTGAGCTACTGTGATAGCCACATTAACACTCGATAGAAACATACTATCGGCCAGAGGTCTCCTATCCACAAAAGGTCACAGTGAATGCTCTATGTTATAGTGATGGACTTCACTCAGTAAGACATCACCTCTGTCTTGGTGACATGGACATTTCAACAAGATTTAGAACACTTACTTGGCCAGACATGAATAATGTCACAATGACTTTTCCCTACAAGAGTTACATGTCAGTAAAAATTGAGGCACATATTCCAACAAGAAGCAGTGAAGGTTCCATCACCTGTAGATGAAGAAGAACATGCTGAAGAAAAGGAGGGCAAGATAGATGAGACTCTTGAGAAGCAGGGTTTGAGTGAAGAGGCACCTAAGGGTCAACAAGAAGAGGAGAAATAGGGTAAGGTGCAGTTGGAATCTATTGTGCTTGAGTGGTTGGACAAATAAATAAGGAGAAAACAAGTTATAGTGGAAGATACTCCACCCAATTGGGATGAGCTGCTAGCCAAGATTAGAAAAAACAAAGGTAAGAAGAAGGCTAGGGTGATCTCAAGGATTGAAAGAGATGAGGCCAGCAATAAAGTTGTTCACATTGCAACCCCTTTCCTAGATAAAAATAGAGATGATGTGGCTGAAAAGGATTATAATGTTCAGACCTTCAATTTAGGGCCTACATTCGTTGAGTAGGATATTGAAGATTATCAGGGTTCAAGTGTAGTCATCTTGGGCAGATTGAGGAAGGAAAATGAGAATCTCAAGAAATGTTTGGAGGATCTGATGAAACCCTTGCAATCCATTAACCCCTCTGCCTCTGCTGCAAAGCCTTTACCTGAAGAAACCATCACTGAGCTTGAAAAGATGAAAGCTTCCACTCTTGCCACTGCAAATTGGCTGCAAGGGGTGTGAACCAAGGGTAATGAAGCTATCAAGGATATTTTGTCAACTGGAAAGGATGTTGTAAGGGCAGTTGATTGGTTGAAGGAGGTGTTGGCTTAGGATAAAGAATATATAGATCTCCTACTACAGAAAACCAGAACTATCATGGAGTACACCAGGGATAAGTTAGTAAATGATAAAATTCCCCCTTCCTCTAGAGCTACTGAACCTTGGGTGTGGTTTGAAGCGTTACAAATTAGGCAGAAGGTTTTGAAAAAGATCTACAAATAGAGGAGGCAAATTGATGATACCCTAGCTGGTGTTTACAATGGATCCATTGCTTTCTTTGTGATTATGACAGGGAGGAGGAAGATTGCCCCCAAATATTTGAGTTTAGAACAGTTGAGGAAGTGGTGGCATGATGTTTATTCCCCAATTAATGATGATTCCATTTCTAAGCACCAGTTGGATGATGCAGCCACCTACATTGATGTCATTGAAAAATACCTGACTTACAAGGTGGATTGGGATAAGTCAGTGAAACAGTCAGGGGAAGAAATTGCATCGATTGAAAGGCAACTTAGGGTTTTTCCTTTACCACCTATGGCCGACTTGGATAGGGTTCTTTTGAAAGTTCATGAAATGCTGGATTATAATCAAGACAAAGGGGAAGATAGTTAATGATTGGCTACGTCAAGATTTGTGCTTCCCTATTATTTTGCCATGCATTGGTCCAGGCTACATTGGAAATCCCAAGCCGACCTGGATGAAGTTCAAGCATTTAATGCATATTTTATTTTATTTTGAATTTCTCTTGACTGACTTGTTGTGCCTAATTATTATTGTAAAATATTATCTAGGCCGACATGTTTTTGGGGGTTCTATAAATTTGGCATTTTTCCTCTTTTGTAAGGGTTAAGAAGTTTTAGACCTAGACAAATAGAGATGTAGTTAGAGCGAATTAAGTAGAGCAAGTGTTATCAAGTAGTTGTTCTCAAGTAAATATTGTATAGAAAGCTGGAATTGTTGCTACAACGGATAATTTGATGCAAGTAATGACATTGTGATTTGGTGCCATGTGTTCTTCTTATCTTGCATAGTTCTTGTTATTCTATCTTTAGAATTGCTTTGAGGAAGATAATATTTAGATTAGATTTGATTTAATGATATTTATGGTTTGATATTTGAAGTGTTGCAGCAATCCCTAGTCCATACTTTTTGCAACCAACTGATTGTTAGTTGCTCTACAAAGTTAGCCTGAACTTTTATATTCATTGTGCTTAGTTCAATTGTGAGGGTTTATTCATTTCAATTGCGATGGGGTTGTTTGAATGAATGTTCATGATTTGAAAATATTAACACCTTAGAAGATTGCACTGTTTCTATAAGATTGGAGATCCATCTGGGTCAAGTAGAAATTAGTTTTGGGGGATTGGTCCATTTCGAGTGTTGATCATTAGCATTATTAATCTTAGGTTTAATATTAAGTTTAGGAAACTCTTTGAAACTCTTATATTTTGTTATTTCTTTAATTATTGGGTTTATATTTAGGATTGAAGTATCATCATATTGTTAGATCTAATAAATTGAGATTTAGTATTTTGCTTGTAGTAAGATCCCATTGTGATTACTAGCATTTTCACATTTATCACTGAGTTGTTTATGCATTGTCAAGACCTGACATTAGAGACCTTGAGGTTATCTCTTGAGGCTTGCCGATAGAGATTTACCTTTCAAGTGAGATAGGAAGTACATTCTATCTGAGTTGTTGCTGTGTAGAAAACATCATCAACAAATTGGCTCTAGAAGGAGGGCCTGAATATGCAAGCTGGATCAATTTTTGAATGCTATCTCTCCTGAGAGATTCAAAAGAAGAACAAGATCTACTCCAGGAGAGGAATAATTTCAAGAATTATTAGACCCTACTAGGTCTAGAAGGACCAACAGAAGAGAGAATCATCATCATCCCATCCACCTCCATCATCCCCATCATCCCCATCCTCATCAGGATCATCTTCATCTGAATTTGAGGACATTCCCATTCCACAACCTCAGCCAGTCATAAATCAGCCATTACCACCCCCTCCTCCACCAATGGATTTCCTAGCAACCAACCCATCTCCATTAAGTTTCACCAACTAGAATGTCATTCCCAAAAACTCTGAACACTTTTTTTCAAAATTCCATGTCAACGATCCCAATAGAACCACTAAAGAACACATTAGGATCTTTCAGACTGGCCTGAAGGATAGAAGGATAAACCATGAGGATGTAGCTTGTAGACTCTTTCCTTATTCACTAGGGGAAGATGCATTTTATTGGTACAATCATTTACCTATTGGATCTATCCAACATTGGACTGAGTTAGAAACTACATTCTTGCAAAAGTTTCGAATTCCTATTAGTTCCAATAAGCTCTACCGTCAGTTCACTAATGTGAAGAGGGAGGTCAATGAGCCTATAGGATCTTTCAACAATAGGTTTCATCATGCTTATACCATACTACAGGCCCCTTATGTTGTTGATGAGCCCACTGCTTTAGAAGTTTATTATGAGGGACTTGACAGTCTGACAACTACCTTTATGAAGTGGAGTAATAACCCTCTTGCTAGTCTACTTGATGCATATGTAGAGAATGTGAAGGTTAGCACTTCTTTAAGGAAACATTTGTCTGGGCCTTTACCCTCATTAGGACCTATTGCTCACCCTGGACAAGTTCCAGCTCTCAACCAAGCTCTTGCCAACCATACTCCTATTATGAATCTGGTACCTTAGTTGCTTTTGGCCCCTCATCCAGGACCTCCTGTGGGACAAGTTTCATCTACAATTGGTTACCCTTAGCAAAATGTGAATCAACCTTTGCATATAAAGCCTTAGGCTAGCTATCCACCACACTTGCAAAATTCCGAACTCTTGAACCAATCACTGAATGCCAATGTTGTAGTAGGGTATTCCCAGAATAATGTGAATTAACCTCCATATAGTAATCCATACAAGGAGAGAATAGATGAATTTTCTGAACAAATAAAGAAGTTGAATATGGAGGTGACTTACTTGAGGAACCAGAATAGTCAGTTGCAAGCTACTCAAAGAAATATGCAGTCCAATCAGAATAGAGAAAATCTACAAGGACAACACTTTGATAGAGGGCAACGTCATAAAAGAGGATACAACAATGAAAGAGGATATAACCAGGTCAGAGGATATAGCAATGAAAGAGGATATAACCAGGATAGAGGTTATAAAAATGGAAGAGGATACAACAATGATCGAGTATTTAATAATGACAGATGGTATAATAATGATAGAAGATAGAACTATGATAAAGGGCAGTCCTCGGGCCAGAAATTTGACAGAGGGCAAGGTAGTGGACAAGGGTTCGATAGGAGGTAGCTATCAAGACAAAATAGGACTTTGAACACAGGGCCCAATAATGGAGGAGCCCCCACCCCACTGGATCAACCAGTTAATCATCCTATCAATCAGTCTGTCAATGAGCCAGTTAATCAAGAAAAGCCTCCTAGCGGTGTATATCTGGCTGAGGCTGCTTTATCAGATTGGTGTAGGCTCCACAAAATGAGTCAGTATTCTGAATTAGATTGTCAAGAATTCCAAACAGCAGCCTCAATCTTTCAATATGAAATGGAGAACAATGTAGGTAGTCAGGAAATAGTACCATCTAATCCTTACGATTCACCAGTGTTGGTACTGAATCATGCTTCTTTTCCACAAAGTAAGGAGAATGTACCTGAAGAGGAATCTGACCAGTTGGAGGAAGAGGAAGACCAGGTATGCAATGGGGATGAAATGAAACAGTTATTTGATGAGAGTCCAGTGAATGATAATGGTCCTAGAGATGAAGAAGAGGTTTATGTTGAAGAAGTACATACTTTTTAGAGACCTGTCAAGAAGTATGACTTGAGGGAATTGCCACATAGACGCCCACAAGCTAGAGGCCCCTTCACTACTTCCATTCTACCAAACAATTTCAACATGCCTCTAGACCCTAATGCTAGCAATAATCCATTACTACCTTAGGTGTCCAGGCAATATTTATCTCAAGGTCCAAGGCATATTGATGTACCAAAGGGGAGAAATGTTGATGCAAACAAGGAAAAAGTGACAGAATACCCAAAGGAGACCCCTGTTGACCTAAGTGAGGAACAATTGGCCCTGTATGTTGTTGAAGAACTCAGAAAATTAAAAGTAAGCTTATCTACATTTGAATTATTAAGAGTTCCAACCATTAGGAATGCAATCTTAGGAGATTATAATGCAAATTCTATGTCACAAGATAAATCAGTTAGCGAGAGTGTCAATAGAGCATCTAGTTCTTAATCAGTAGGAAGACAAAATTAGACTCATAATCAAGTCCATATGCCCCTAGAGATGTTGGGAAAGAGAAGGAAAAATCTCAACTTGCTCAAGTAGATACTCCCTTAACTCTGTTTCAAGGGAAAACAGACACACCTCCATTCTTAATTTATGTTCGAATATTCAGTAAGAATTTGCATAATTTTTTCTTGGATTCTGGTGCTTCAACCAATGTTATGCCTTTCGGTGTATGTAGAGCTATGGGTATTACTCTTGCTGACTCACAAAAGAAAGTCACACAATTGGATAGGACTGAAGTCAATGTTGTAGGAGAGTTAAATATGATTCATATGCAGATTGCTTCTAATCCTAGGATTCAACAAGTTATCAATATACAGGTGGCTGACATACGTAACGCTTATGGCCTAATCCTGGGAAGAGAATTTACTAGGGCTTTGAATGGATATGTCTCCACTGGTCACTCCCATATGTGGCTTCCCTGAAAGGGAGTGCCAAACTAGATTAGAATTGAAAGAGAACCCAGAATGAAGTATATGATCACAGAATATCAGAAAATCTCTATTTAAATTCTAGTATCAGAAGTAAGTGTATCAATGGGTAAATTTCATAAGGTTTGAGGTTAGCAAATGATTAAATCAATAATATAAACCCAAAGAAGTTATGAAGCACAATAAAAATAATAATAATGAAGCAATTATACCAGATTTGCGAAGCTCCCATGAATCACCTCCATAGCACCTCCTAGCTTGCAGCGTATGATTGATGTCCTCAGATCGAGTGTGTGAGAAATTTGACTATGACAATGTCCTATGCAAGTTTTGAAGGATTTAAGTAAAATTATGCCTATGCCTATGATAAATGATAAATGACTATAATGCCTATAATGATGAAGTGGTCCCCAAATTATGAACAAAATTGTTATTTTATAGAAAACACAATTTTGAATGGACGAACGAGATCGACTCTTTGACACAAACCTAAAATCAAAGGACAAGATTTAACTTGATAATCCCTAATCAGGGTTAGGGTAAAATCCTTAAGTGAGTGGTTAATATGTCATCTGAGAAAATTAGATCGGCAGTGGAGAAAACATGAGATAATTAATTTCAAAAATAAAGATTTTCAAAATTAAGAAGATAAAGATAGCCTGCTTTGTGAGATTTGAAAAATCAAATAAAAGATGGACTGAAAAGAAAATTTGATTAAAATCAAGAACCTGCTTGCTTTATTTGATTTTTGGAAGAAAGCTACCAATCAACTCAAAATATGAATTTTGTGAGACAAATAAATAATTTTTTTTAGATTATTTACCAAAATGGAATGTCAGTTAAGATTGTGATGACATTTTAAATAATTTCATTTATTTAAAATGAGAGGAATATTAATTTTGTCAATTAAATAATTAAAGATAATTATTTAATTTAGCAGATGAGATTAATTAATTAAATAAATTGATTCATTCATTTAATTATGACAACTAGTGACATATTAAATAAATAAATAAAACTTATTTATTTAATAATCTAGAAGAAATGACTAAAAAAGAGTAATTAAATAAATTTAGAAATTTATTTAAGGGAAGACTTAGATAATTAATAACGTATTTAATAAATAAATAAAATTTATTTATTTAATAATCGTGAAGAATAAAAGGACATGAATTAATTAAACAATTATAAATTATTTAATTAATAGTTGAATGTGGACCAAGGACATAATTAAATGTCATAATTATGCTAGGACAAAAGTGGTAAAAATGAAGCTTGCAGGCCTAGGCCATTTTTAAGTGTCTACATTTTGCCCCTCTTTGTCATAATGTAGCATGTCGCGTTGTGACAAAGAAAATAAGTCAAAGCCATGCCCTAGTGAAGGTACAGGGTATCAATGCCCCCTCCGGAAATTTTTCAAATTTTGGGTCATTTGTAGAAAAATTTGTAAAAGGTCCCAATAAGTCAATTTAATGACCAGAAAAATAATGGAGTAGTTAATTTCGGATCCTGATATGTTTAAGATGGCCAACGGGGTGGTCAAACTTGGTCAAATGAGCCTCTAGTAATAATCCAATTCAGAAATGTTATTTTGACCTTATAAATAGGTTGATAAATGAGTAAAAGTCAATTCATTCTTACTATTCACCTTGAAAATTTTAAGAGCTCAGAGTGAAAAGGACATCAACGACAATGGTGATTCCAGTGACAGAGCATCACGGTGAGATCATGTGGACATTCAGGCAGCTAGAGGACTCGGAGCCAGTGGTATGTACCCCTATCCCACTTTGTAATTTTTTTGTTTTGCGTGCCATAATTAGGTTTCTAGGACAAACATAAAATGTGTGGCAATGCATATGCATTTGCGTAAGCTGCATTCATCTTTGCATTCGACGCATTTGATGCGTCGCGAGACAAATGATATTGTAATTTAGAGGAGACCGAGGTTTTGCGCCGCATTTGCAAAATTTTGCAATGCATTCACCATTGCGAGCTGCATTTAAATGCTGGAATGACGCATTTGTCACTTTACGATGCAATTGACTATTTAAGTGACACATTCGCATTCTTGCGACTCATTCGTGTTCTTGCGATGCATTTACATTATTGTGACACAATTGTGAATCTCGTGATGCAAATGCTCTAACGTGATGCATTTGACCAATCAAACGATGCAATTGTCATGTTGCGACGCATTTGAATATGTAAACGACACATTTGATGTTTTACGATGCAATTGCAGGAACGCGACGCATTTAACGTTGACTTTGACAGAAACCGATTTTGATACTTGTGAAACCCTGAATGCTTTTGATGATGTTGACAGTTGCTTAGAAAGTATTGACACGTTGTTCGGCCTTTTGCAGAGGCAACTTGCCCTGATTTACACATGAGAGAGTAGACCGACTACATTTCGGTTTGCTGACCAGCGGACTCCGAGGGAGCGATGACGACTAATGCGGCTAGGTCTTTTTTATGTCACCTATATGCCTGTTGTTCGGGCGAATAGGGGACTATTGACCGCATTGTGTGAGCGCTAGAATTTAGAGACATGCTCTTTCCACCTGCCGACAGGTGAGGTGACCGTCACATTGGAGGATGTGTACCACATCCTACGAGTGCCAATCTGAGGAGAATAGATCATTTACGACCCTTTTCACGATGAGCAAACTTTCAGGACCTATTACTGAGATCAGGGTGCAGGACTTGGCATCCAAGGATATGAGATCAAATGGGAGTTCATGGCAGAGCACTATGCTTGTTTTGATGTTTTCCTAGCGACCTTGATTGGCAGTCTTTTGATTCCTGACCATCGGGGAAATGGATTCCCTATTGGCTAGGGAGATGTCTTGGTTGGGATGAGACGTGACAGGATAGTGTATGCTTGGGGTCCCTATTTATTGGGGACACTCTACCATCAGTTACACGAGGTTGTTTATAGGAGAGTGGAGAGTATCTCGTGTGGTACGACATTGATGATGATTTGGGCCTGGGAGCATATTGCTATATTTTTCCCATCAATTGGTAAACCACAATTGGCTGCGGGGATGTTGTATGCTTACTACTATGTTGGTGTGCTACAATAGATGTAGATGGGTGAGACCGGTGGGTGGCGGCACAGGATTGACACCATGGTGACATTTATTTGGAGGCCGTACAGAGACTGCGAGCAATAGGATGATGAGGACAACCACTTGAGCTTATGCAGACAGTATCAATATTTGATTGATAGGACAATATAGACTTCACTAATTATAGAGATGTATCTATCACAATGTCTCCTTAGGCAGTTTAGAGAATAGTAGGGGGTACCTATAGAGACAACTGAGTATACCTGATCATCTAGAGAGTATGCTTGAGGGCTAGCCATTCTGGTAGCTTTCACAGAGCAATGGATCGATGGGCTAGGAGCCCAGTCTTGGGGATGGAGGGGTGGGATAGCCAATCCTGGGACCATAACAGACTATGATTTATGTTGGTAGGCACACAAACCAGTGCTATTGACAGATCCGGATGGGCCAGCATCAGTGGAGAGGCGGTCAGTGATACCTCATGTTTCGAGGGCCAGGCGAGGTGGCAGGGACGGTGACAGGGGAAGAGGCCGAGGGAGAGACAGAGGTAGGGACAGAGGTAAAGGGAGAGAGGGTGGCTAGGATAGAGGTAGGGATGGAGGAAGAGATGGAGGCTGGGGTGGAGATGACAAAGATGATGTGGATGATAGAGGATATGACCAAAGGCGAAGGAGAGATGCCCAGAGACAAGGTAGGAGGGTACGCCCACGTGTGGCGAGAGTAGCATTATGATACAGGAGCATCCAGTGGTGTAAGGGCAATCTTGCATCACCCAAAAATAAATAAATTTTAAGTTTCTCAATTTTTAGATGTTTTTACATTTTTGGATACCCTTTTCATCATAATGAAATTCCCAATTTATAGTTTTAATTTTCTATTCCTGGGTTCAAAGATATTGTAGTTTTAATTTCCTAGATTTGCACCTAAAAATATTTTGAGTTAGATTTGAGGCACTTATAGTTCCTGGATCGGCCCCGAAACTTGCTCAAATTGGTGTAGCCAATTTTGAACGTGTTATTGACTTCAATACCTTTCCAACGGTTCAAACAGTTCACGAATCAGAGTCCCAGATCAAAAGTTATGGCCTCGAGAAGTTGGCGCACTTTCTAGAAGATATAATTGCAAATGTTCTTTTGAAATTTCAACTTCAAGTTGTAATTTGTCAGCGCCAAACCGCCTAAAATAAAATTTAAATGTTGTTTTAGCTCCAAACTAAAGAGGATCTCTATTTATGGGCGAGTTTCTAATTTTTGGGTAACTTTTTGGGGACAAGCTCGTATATTGCGAAACGGTGATTCTATAGCTTTCTGTAACTTGCATGTGTTGTAGAACCTGAGGATTTGAGATCTTCTTCATGTAAGAAGCTCCATTTTTTGAATAATAAAATTATTCTCTTATTTGTGGGTTATTTTCTAAGTCTCAGGCTGCGCCCTCATCAAGTGGTATCAGAGTCAGGCTTTCTTGAGCATATGGACAGATCACCGATCATGAGGCAGTTCACACCAGGACCGTGGTTGTGGGTTGAGGTCAAGAAAGATTCCTCCAAGAGTGATGCTTGGTAGGTGTGGTGGTGCCAAAGGTGGTTGAGGTGGCAAAAATGCTAGTGGAAGAGATGCACTGACAGCCCTCCAAAGATAGATTGATGCGTTATAAGAGCATTGAGAAAAGGTTAAACCGAGGGAGGAAAGTGAGGATGAAGAAGAGGAAGAAGAAGAATTGATCAAGACCAAATAAACTAATAAGGGTCATTCTAAGATTGGGAAAAAGACATAGAGAAGTCCCTAGTTATTTTGAAGTCGAACTCTAAGAGTTGATGGGGCGGATCAACGAGCAGTAAGAATATTTTGAGTATGAGGAATAGAGGACCCGGACGAAAGGTTGTTTGTAAAATGATGTCAAGAGCCATGGCGATTTGGTGGAAGAGGTCCAGTGAAATAAATCAAGAGGAAAGGAAATATCACCAGATGGGATCGCATGGTAGAGAAACTAAAGAAGCGCTCATACTAGTGGACTACGAGTTAGATCTGTTGAAGAAATTTAAGGGTTGAAGCAAGGAAGCAGGTCTGTGAAAGAATACCCTGAATATTTTCACAAGATAATCATTAGAACGGCCACACATAGGCGAATAAGGAGAAGGTAGCTCGATATCTTAATGGGTTACGACTGAGCATTCACGAGAAGTTAAGCCTAGTCAGAATGACCACCATTGAGGATGTGTATCAGTTTGCTCTGAAGGTGGAAGAGAAGTTGAACAAAAGATTTTGGTAGCAGAAAAAAAAGGACGAGGAGGTCAAATGGAAGGGAAAGGGTGGAAGACCTTTAGGAAGCTGAAATGATGATGATAAAAAGAGTGAAGATGTGGGTACCAGCTGAGCTAAAAGGAATGACAACTTCTACTACCCTCGTAATAAAAATAGTGGTGATCAAAAAGGTAGAGGACGAGGGAGATATGGACAAGGATCTAGAAGAGGTGGTTTAAAAGGAATGTGTTTCTAGTATGGTGAACAAGGGCATCGAGACTATGAATGTCACAACACCAAGGAAGAATGAACAAAAGGCGGAAGGTCATGGAAGGGTTGCACAGCATGCGAGATGGGAGGCTAATCAGACATTAGGATGATGTTGAAAGGAAGCCCTAGTGATTAGGAGAGCTCTGGTGACTGAGGAAAATGAAATAGAACAGAAGAAGAATCTATTTCACACAAGGTGCAAGTGTGAAGGAAAATGTTGTGATGTCATTATTGACAGTGGGAGCACCAATAATCTGGTGTCAGAAGAAATGGTCACAAAGTTGAAGCTAAAGAGGGAGAGGCACCCACATCCATATCAGATTGCCTAGTTTCAGAAAGACCACAAAGTTATGGTCAAAGAGCAGTGCCTAGTAAAGTTCAAGATCAGGAGCTACCATGATGAGGTACTCTGTGATATCATTCCCATGGATGCATATCACATGTTGTTGGGGAGGCCGTGGCAGTTCGATAGGCGAGATATACATGATGGCTATGCAAACACTTATTCCTTGACAAAGGATGGGGTTTGTCACAAGTTGAAACCCCTAAAGGAGAACGAAGAAAAGGTATGCAATAGTGCTAGAATTTGTTATGTAGATGGAAGAAATTTTTTAGAAGGTATGAAGCATGAGCGTGTGTGTTATGCATTGATTCCTAGAGTGAGTAAGAAGGATAGTGGGAAGGTTCTAGAAGAAGTTTCTAGAATGTTGGCTGAGTTTTAGAATATTGTTTCTGATAATATACCTGAGGGTTTACCACAAATAAGGAAGATCAGTCATCAGATTGACTTGATTCATGGAGCCAGTTTGCCAAATAAGGAAGCTCATAGAATAAATCCAATAGAAAATGAAGAGTTGAACAGACAAGTTCAAGAGTTGTTGAGAAAGGGTTTGATACGGGAGAGTTTGAGTCCATGTGTAGTACCTGCAGTACTGGCACCAAAAAAGGATGGGGAGTGGAGGATGTGTACAAATTCCTGAGCTATAAACAAGATAATAATCAAGTACAGATTTCCCCTACCAAGGATGGATGACCTAATGGACTATTTGAGTGGAGCTCAGTTCTTCACAAAAATTGATCTGAAGAGTGGATATCACCAAATCCAGATTCGAGAGGGAGATGAATAGAAGACTACCTTCAACACTAAAGAGGGCCTGTACGAGTGGTTAGTCATGCCTTTTGGGCTAACCAATGCACTAAGCACATTCATGTGGCTCATAAATGAAGTACTAAAATAATTTCTAGTAAGTTTTGTTATTGTGTATTTAGATGATATTTTGATTTTAGTAAAGGCGTTGGATGAGCATCTAATGCATATTTAGAGCCTTTAAAGTTAAAGAAGAAAGCTGACAGTTAATTTGAAGTGCAGTTTTGTGAAAGAGGAGTTAGTGTACTTGGGGTTTTGTTGCTTGTCTAAATTAGAAGGTCTCAAGATGGACCCAAAGAAGGTGAAGGCTATTCTGGAATGGCCTACCCAAAGAACTGCTACCGAGGTGAGATCTTTCCATAGTTTGGCTAGTTTTTATAGAAAGTTCATTAGAAACTTCAGTAGTATTTGTGGACCCCTGACTGAAACAATGAGAGGGGATAGAAAAGAATTCAAGTGGAGCATTGGAGTGACAAGAGTTTGAAATGAAGAGGTAACGAGCAACATTTCTAAGCCCTCCCAGTTTTAACAAGGTGTTTGGTGAGTTGTGATGCAGTGGATTTGTGCCATTGGAAGCGGTGTTAGGCAAGGTAAGCCCATTGCCTATTTGGGTGAAGTTAAATGATGCCAAGAAGTATTTGTATATGATTAAGAATTGTATGCAATAGTTCAAACATTAAAACAAATGGAGACATTATTTGTTGTTGGCGGAAGATTTGTTCTATATACATTCATCGGACCTTACTTGATACCTAAATAATTAAGGAAAAATTATATGAAGGCATATGAAATGGGTAGAGTTTTTGCAGAGTTATACCTTTGTTTTGAAACATAGGAGTGGGAAGTCAAATAGGGTTGCAGATGCCTTAAGTAGGAAGCATACATTGATGACAAAGATGTAGATTGAAGTGGTTGGGTTCAATGAACTTAAGACACTGTACAGAGAAAATCCTAATTTTGCAGAGGCTTGGAAAGCTTGTAAGGAACCTATTACAGTGGACAGGACAAGGTGGCTGGATTTCATAATCCAGGAGGGCATGTTATTTAAGGGAAGTCAATTGTATATCCCAAGGAGTTCCATGAGGGAAAACCTGATAAAGGAGAAGCATAGTGGAGGAATGATAGGACATTTTGGTCAAGATAAGACCATTGCCATTATCAATGAGCATTATTATTGGCCTCAGTTGTCACAAGATGTGAAGAAGTTTGTACAAAGCTGCAGGTTATGTCAAATGGCTAAAGGAGTAAGCTAGAATACAGGCTTATATCAGCCCTTACTTTTACCAGAGAGGCCATGGGAGGATATAAGTATGGACTTTGTTCTTGGTTTGCTAAGGACACAATGAGGGAATGATTCAGTCTTTGTGGTGGTTGATAGGTTTTTGAAGATGGCACATTTCATTCCATGTCAGAAGACCTATGATGTAGTCCACATTGCTAACTTGTTCTTCAAAGAGGTGGTGAGGCTACATGGTCTGCCAAAGAGTATTGTTTTAGATCGTAACACCAAATTTGTGGGAGGTACTTTTTGGAGGACCTTGTGGAAGAAGGCGAAGATAAGTTGAAGTTGATTACGCACACAATCCACAACCGGATAGATGGGAGACAGAGGTTGTTAACAGGAGTCTGGGTAACCTACTGAGATGTTTGGTAGGAGATAAACCCAAGGGATGGGACTTGATCTTACCCCAAGCAGAATTTTCTTACAACAATTTTGTCAACAAAAGCACTAGTAGATCACCGTTCCAGATTGTATATAGAGGTAGCCCCAGAACAGCTCTAGAATTGAGGAAGATGGACCAAGAGAAGAAAATAAGTGCTGAAGCCAAAGATTTTGCAGAGCACATCAAGAATATACATGAGAAGGTATGAAAACACATTAATAAGATGAATATGCAATATAAGGCTAAGGTAGATTAGAAAAGGAGGAATAAGGAGTTTTAGACTGGTGATGAAGTAATGGTCCACTTGAGGAAAGAAAGGTTTCCCGTGGGAACCTATAACAAATTGAAGATGAAGAAATTCAGTACCTGTAAGATTTTGAAGAAGCATGATTTTGGGAATGCATATGAGGTAGAGTTGTCTGATGGAATCAACATTTCCCCTATGTTCAACATTTTAGATTTGACAGAGTATCATGAAGGTGGAATGAAGGAAGCACTAGCAATAGAGCAGTATGGCATTCTAGCACCTACTTTAGAAAGGAAGGAGATCAAAGCAATCTTGGATAGTCATGTGGGTAGGAGTACCAGAAATAGGCAGTATGAAGAATATCTGGTGAAATGGAGAGGAAGGCCTGTGGAAGATTCATCCTGGCTATCTAAGGCAGTGGTTGACTGCTTGGGTTTTCTTCAACCATCTGAGACGTGATGGGTCACTTCTCAAATTACCCTGGGTGTCTGATGTAGGAGCATCCAATGGTGTAAGGGCAATCTTGCATCACCCAAAAATAGTTAAATTTCAAGTTTCTCAGTTTTTAGATGTTTTTACATTTTTGGATACCCTTTTTGTCATAATAAAATTCTCAACTTATAGTTTTTATATTCTATTCCTGGGTTGAAAGATATTGTAGTTTTAGTTTCTCAGATTTGCACCTGAAAATATTTTGAGTTAGATTTGAAGCACTTAGAGTTCATGGATCAGCCCCAAAACTTGCTAAAATTGGCATATCCTATTTTGAGTGCATTATTGACTTTGAGACCTTTCCAACGGTTCAAACGGTTCATGAACCAGAGTCTCGGATCAAAAGTTATGGCCCTAGGAAGTTGGCGCACTTTCTAGAAGATACAATTGTGAATGTTCTTTTAAAATTTGAACTTCAAGTTGTAATTTTTCGGGTCCAAACCACCTAAACTCAAATTTGAATATTGTTTTGGCTCGAAACTAAAGAGGAGTTATATTTATGGGTGGGTTTCTATTTTTTGGGTAACTTTTTGGGGACAAGCTCGCATATTGCAAAAGGGTGATTTTGTAGCTTTCTGTAACTTGCATGTGTTGTAGAACTTAGGGATTTGAGATCCTCTGCATGTAAGAAGCTCCATTTTCTGAATAATAAAATTATTCTCTTGTTTGTGGGTTATTTTCTAAGTTTTAGGCTATGCCCTCATCACATTAGATGCTATTCCAAAGGTGGCAGAGGAGGGAGAGAGGGAGGAGGCAGAGCAGCTGAGACAGGAGGGAGAGGGTGAGGAGAGATAGGAGGAGGGGGAGAGAGGGGATGCGGAGGTGGCAAAGGCTAGATAAGAGGAGGGTGCAATGAAGGAGGAGCAGTCAAAGAAGGAGGAGGGGAGATAGGAGGAGGAGGTGGAGGTGGCAGAGGTTGGACAGGAGGAGGATGCACCCCGTGATGAGAGAGTCGGCAGGGAGGATGTAGCTGAGGATGATGATGATGAGGATGATGATGCCATGGATGAGGTTGAGAAAATTCGTAGATTCAGAATGGTGGAGGGAGAGGAGGAGATATCATCTAGTTCATCTTTACCCCTCAATGCCACAATAGATCAGAGGGTGGCTGATTTACAGTGGAGACTAGATGAGAGCATGGCCTAGGTCAGAGCATTGCAGTCAAAACTAGAGGTAGCTTGGGTAGAGTGGGATTAGGTAGTGATCCGTTAGCAAGACTCTGCTCAGTGGTGTACATAGTTTGTGACATTATGCACAGGGCCCTCTGGGCATATTGCTCGCAAGCTGGCTAGGGTGAACATGAGGCTGGGACAGTACAAGACATTATATGAGTAGGAGGTGCCTCTCTAGTGGCGGGATCCTACATTGTCGCAGTCATAGATGAGGACATGCAGTGGCCATCAATCAGGGAGTGTTAGTGGCAGTAGGAGTCACACCAGTGCAGGAGGGTCTACCTCGTCAGGGCACATATTAGGGAACAGGTCCCATCATTCATGTAGGCACGCCTCGAGTCCTCACTCGAGCCACTGTCATGGGTTGACTAGCTCAGGACAGAGATCAGCACAACGACAACCACCAGTGGTAGATCTATTAGCCTCAACGAGTTAGGTTGCAATGAGATGACCGATGTCAATTACCGTGGAGATGATTCCATCAGTGTCAATTCCACTGGTTGCACAGACAATGGTTGCCAGAGGTCTACCTATCATTTTAGCGCCGGTTACAGAGCTTCCACCTCCACACTCTTCGCCATGAGGGGACGATGAGAGTCTACCCTAGGGGCATGCTTGTTATTATAACACATTATGTATATTATTGAGCCTGCGAGCTCTATTTTTGGGATATCTGCTGACTCTATTTTGTGATATTGTATATTTTTGAGATGATATTATATGATCATGCAGTTTTGATGTGCCCTACATGTATATTATGTGATGTTATTTTATTTATGTATATGATGTGATGTCCTATGTATGATGCTTAATTTATGGTGTATCATGTATTTCCTATGATGCGTACATATGATTATGATGCCATGATGATGTAGTGCTTACTTATATGCGATGATGATGATAATAATATGCATAATGTAGTTATTAAATGGATGCAATATTGATGATTATGTTATTGCACTATTTGTGATTATGTAAATGCTATGGATGATGTATGTATGGACCTAATGCAATATTTATATGATCATGTATGCCCTTATGTTTTTTGTATGTCACAAGATATCATCATGAGATGAACAAGAGAAGATGACTAGATTGGTAATAGAAGATGACCAGAACGAAGGAGATGCATGTTAGTTCCTAGACCAAATCCTTCAAAACTTTACCATAAGATTTTAATATTTATTGCTCTTAATCATCATTGGAAAAACTATTGTAATGGAGAACAAACACCATGATATGAGATAGATCAATGTGTGCAAGGTCGTACCATTACATAAGACAAGCAGTCACAGACAAGGATGATCATGATGTAGACTAAAAACACAATTGCCCTAGTCTCTTTGTCAGAATCAACCACAAGTAGAAAAAGACAAAGACAATTCATGACACATCGTTGCTTCTCTAAATCCTGTTTCTAGGACCTCCTTGAGAAAATAGCAACATGATTTCTAAAATATAAAAATAGAGCCCTTATCATGATACGTCACTATTTTTCTAAATCCCAGAATTAGGACCTCGCTGAGAAACTAGTAGTCATGCGTGTCAATTGTCATGATACATCATTGTTTCTCTAAATCCTGTTTAGTGGGATCTCGCTAAAAAACTAATAACATGATAAAAGCCAAAAGACAAGTGTCAAATGTTTTCCAAGTGTGCTTGGATATCCATTGTTCTGATGTCAAGATGCCATTTTTGATAATGTCAAGATATCAAAATTTTTAAAGTCTTGATGATTTTTAGATGAAAAATGTTGAGATTTGCCGAATTCAGGAAGGACACATCCTGAATAATGTTGACGTCGAGAGGACCTTGATCCCTAATAGTCAAAAAAGGTCCCTCGAAGTGATGACAATGCCTAGGAAGGACATATCCTAAGGCATAGATGACAGAGTTGGTTCTTCAGAAGGACACATCTTGAAGAATACTGATGTCAAGACAAGTGATCCTTAGATGTCAAGAGGATCGCTCAAAATGTCGAATGACAATGACGATGCCTAGGAAGGACACATCCTAAGGCATGAATGACAGAGGTTATCTTTTAGAAGGACACATCTGAAGGTTAACCAGGGGTTGTTAGTCTGACAGGTTATGATGATGTGACTTGCTTTGACTAAGTTTGACTTGTGTTGACCATATGTCGATATCATCATTATGATTTGTGCCGATGAGATTGTCATGTTGAATAAATGATTGTCATCATTTGTTTTATGAGTTTTATTTGTTTAGGAAATATTTTCTTTGTCTTGAAGAATTTTTGACATGTGTGCCAGTGTGATCTCATGAAACCTAATGGACTGACCTAGTGCAACCTCGAGGGCTCATCGATAGATGGCCTTGCCTACATCATACACTCAGAGACCTTGTAGATCGACATGACCAATGACTTTGTACTGATGACCAAAGATTGTGCCATGATGTTATTTTGACAAACCTAAAAGGACCAACCTAATGTCTCAGGGACTCAAGTATGAGTCTTGCCTACGTAGTAAATGCATAGAGACAACATAGTTTAGAGAAATGACAAAGACTTGACTGATTGATAGGACAGACTTTTTACCAGAGATAATCCAGTGTTTGACATTTTGTTGCGGTTTTCTTCAGGACATATTTCAATTTTTAGGTCTTTCTTCAAGACATTTTGCGATGTTTTTTTCTTTTTCTTCAGAACCTTTTGCTATGTTTTTGTCTTTTTCTCAAGACTTTTTGCTATGTTTTTGGTCTTTTTTTAGGACATTTTTCAAGGTTTAGATCTTTTTTTAGGACATTTTTCAATATTTAGGTCTTTTTTAGGACTTTTTTCTGATTGCCGAAGCCATGTGTGACATCCACTGCAGTTATATGATACAATTTTTTCCCCCAGTCAGGTCCAAGACTTAGCCAACTTTAAGGAACATGGATGGGATGCTGCTAGTTTACTAGATGGACAGTCATCAAGACTTGATGTCAATCGTTTATCAACCATGAAAGGAAGGGTATAATTTTATGTCGATTGGCATGATAATGGCATGCGATGTCTTTCATCCTGGGCTAAGGTAGACAAAGTGACAGTAGATGGCAGAGCAATGATTGATTACGCATGGCGCCTGTTTGCCAGGTTTTCACCATGGTACTTATCCAAAGCGCCTGTTTGCCAGGTTTTCACTGTTGGATGAATCATTTTTCTCTTTACTATTTTTCCATTTTTCTTTTTTTTGTCGTTGCCAAGATGCCTGTTTGCCAGGTTTTCATCAAGGTAATGATTTTTTTATCATTTTTCAATTTTTTTATTTTTATTTTTATCGTTTTTTCACCTCAATCTCTTGATGCTATGCATAGAACTTCCAAAGATGTAGACTGTTGATAGGCTCTATCAATTTTTCTCCATCTAGAGTTGCAAGCTGATAAGCTCCAAAACCAAAAGAAGATATGATGACATAAGGACCCAACCAGTTTGGTTCAAACTTTCCTGTTGTGCAGTTTTTTGCACACACGCCCCACTGGAAGCAGGGACCCTCTTTTGCTTCGGTTTTGGTGTTTTGGCCCTTTCTTTTTGTTGGTGTGAATATTTGTCTTATACCTAGCTTATTCATTCACTAGGTAATTAGGGGACATATTCACATGGTTAAGTTTACTTAGGTAAAATATTCTTTCTAGAAGGATTAGTTGGCTTATCTAGAACTTATCTTATCTAGCTAGGATGCATCATTTCCTAGGTGATTAGGTTGTTGGTTGTCTCATGTCATAGGATCATGACATTTGTCAACACCATATTCATACCTATCTCTCAACCTTGCCCATATAAGCAAGGCATCTCATGTACATTTGTATTCAAGCTTCAATCAAGCAATCAATCAATCTTGCATTGTGAAGCAAGCATTCTTGCCATTCTCTCTCTTGTGGAAGTGGTTTTGGTCGCAACTGATCTTGGGGGTGTTGAGGAGTCACCATCAACTCCTACATGGTATCAGAGCACTCCAGGTGTTGCAGATTCCTTCCCAGATCTGAGGGTGATATTTTGGCTTGAAGTTTTTTGCTGGGTGCAGATTGGGGTTTCAATAACCTCACGGTTGAATTCAGAAGCTTTCGCAGACGAATTTTGACTGTAAATTCGCCTATATTGGGTAAAGTTGTTTTTGAGGCAAATTTTTTTTGCTGGAACAACCTTCTCAGCGGTACGATCTTTCCTATTTTCGCAAAAAAATATTCAGCGGTACGATCTTTCCTATTTTCACAAAAAATATTTTTCATAAAATATTTCTGCGGTATTTTGTAAAATTTGGGGCAAATTTTATATATCGGACTATGATTTTCATATAGTTGTATTAAATTTTTTTGGGGTTTTATTATTCGTGGTCAGCTGGAATATCAGGGGCATATACCCTGTTATTTGTGTCGATGTTTGTACCGTCCTTGCCGAGATTTTTTTAGGGTACCCATCAGCTAGTCGCTGCAGGTCATTTGTCATTCAAATCAAGATCCGCCCATCCATTACTCATCGGCGGGTACATTGGTCGCTGCCTGCATCATCGAGGGTACTGTATCCTGTCGGCATACCACAGTATCTACGGTCATCTCTATCGCTGGTGGATCGGCCAACTTGTAACATCGACAGCATATCCGCGTTCGTGGTACCATCCACTCACCCTCGGTCGGCGTCAGTCCTGAAGTCCACTCGACATATTCCGGCAGTATATACTCTGTCTTCTGTAGCTTTGTCCGAGGGTACTGTCAGAAGGGTACATTTGTTTCGGCCGTCATTCCAACAGATCACAGTCGCTGTCAAATCTGGGGTCAACATTGTTTGTCAATCTCCTGTTGTACGCCACAGATCACATTGGCATTCCTCTGTCATATTGGGCCATCTCCTTCCGCGGGTACGAATCCTTGGTTTCCGCTTATCTTATCCTACATCCATTGGTTGGTCAACAGTACTCGTTCCTTCATTGTTTGGTTATGGTACGAAGTTTTTTCAATCACAATTTATATAAGCTTTGTTTCGGCAGTATTGTTTTGAATATTGTACAAGAAGGCCGACATTTGTTATTTGGTCTTTTAATGTATTGACCGACCTTTGTATTCGGTGGTTTTTATTTTGCTTTGCTTGGCGGTGTGATCACATGGAGAACCGAATTGTAGCCCCCGGGTACCGAAATTTTGCACCTCATTAGCCTTCAGATTTGTCCCCAAGTGCCTATTTATAGGCCTTTTTTTCATTTTTCCATAACTTCTGCATACGGAGGCGAAATTTCTCAAACGAGATATCGTTGGAAAGGTGAAGACCTGAATTTTTCAGTGGTGTAGATATTTTGCAGTGATTTTTGCAGTTTTGTGCCTCTTTTTCTAGGTTGAAGTCCGATCATCATTTTCTGCTTCCGAGCTCATATCTTTGTGCTCCGATCTCCGATTTTCTCCAAATTTTTGGCATTTGGAAGGTATTCAGGAGTACTTCAGATATAATCATCCAAATTTTGCAGATTTGTTTCCAGATTTTCATATTTTCAGTTTGTAGCTGATTTGATAGTTTGGGATTCCTTATTGTAAATTTGCAAAAAAAGTGCAAATCTTGTTAGGACAAAGGGGTTGATATCTTGTATTGTGAGGGAAAATTGTTGTTCTCCTCTTGTAATATCTCATTGTATTATGGATTTGACAAAAGTTGTACTTCTAACTCCATATAACTACCATGAGTGGAAATCTCAAATGGAGTTGTTATTGTTAAAATCAAAGTTACAACGAATCACATTTGGTCAAGATCCAGAACCTGCAGGAGCAAAAGAGAAAATAAAATGGCTTGATAGAAGGGATGAAGCTCTTGGTACTTTGAAGTTGTCCATTTCTCCAGATCTTAGATATCATGTTGCATCTTGCACTCATCCTAATGAAGCTTGGAATACTTTAGAGAGTCTCTTTGGTAAGCCAGATAAGATGAGGAAATTTAAGTTGGAGAATGAACTTATGGGTCTTAATCCTTCAGATTTTGACAATGTCCAAGACTTTTTCTCTAAGCTCAATTCTCTTAGATTGCAGTTATCTAATTGTGGGGTCACTAAAGAGGATGAACAGTTGATACTTTCTATTCTTGCTAAGCTTGGTCCTGATTATTCAGTGTTTGTTTCTACTTTCTATGCTACAATGGATGCTCTTGGAAATGCATACAAAATGCCTTCTCTTGATGAATTTGCAGCTCAACTCACAAGGGAACAAGCAAAGTTGGTACACATGGGCACATTGAAGTCTTCTAGATCTCATGCTCTTGTTGCAAAGGAGACAAAAGATTCAAGTGGCATAGGTAAGAAGCAGAACAAGGCACCCAAATCTAATGAGCAAGGTAAAGATTCTCCTTCACATAGCACTCCTGAGTCCACATCCTCTTCTAAAGAGGAATCATCTAAAAAGAAGAAGTCAAATTGTGCATATTGTAAAAGATTAGGACATGATGAGCATAGATGTTATAATAAGAAGATTGATGAACTGACACACCTTCTTCAAAAGAATAACATTAAGCTGCCCTCATCAGTGTCTGGTACTTCTTCTTCAACATCTCAATCGGCAGCTCCATCATCATCATCTCAGTCACAGGACACAGGATCTACTTCTGGGCTACACAAGATGAAAGGACAAGCACTCTTGGCCTCTACAAGTCTTGCATCTCATAGATGGCTTCTTGATTCAGGGGCATCTCATCATATGGCATCTTCTATGGATATGTTCTCTTCTTTTGAGCCTTGTAATTCACCTCATATATTGATGGGTAACAATACATATATGAAGGTAAGTGGGAAGGGTTCTATTGATATGGGGGAAGGGAGTTTCAATGATGTACTTTGTGTTCCTTCCTTGTCCACTAATCTCCTTTCTATTTATCAAATTACTCATGGGGGTCAAGGTAAAACAGTTGAGTTCACTCCAGATAGGGTGTACATAAGGGACTTGGAGACTAGGGATATTGTTGCTATCGGGATGGTTGATCATGCATCTCGTGTATATTCCTTTTCACATTTTGCTTCAGAGGATGATAATGTTCCTTTGACTACATCACACACTTCATTGAGTGTTAACCATGATAGCGAGGAGAAGTTTGGTCACCTACACCTTGGTATTCTTGAGCCCAGTGCTGAGCTTCCTACTCCTCTACCTCCTGCTCCTTCAGCCATTGATGCTTCTATTCAGCAGGATGATCATAGTTTTTTAGATCTTGCTTTGTGGGATGAGTATTTGACAGGGATTTCTAGCTTGTTCATGGAGTCTCATACTGCAGATTTGGAAGACACACTTGAGGGGATTTCTCCTCTCTTTGATGACAGTACAACTGTTATCACATCTACTTTGTCTTTGGAGATTGAAATTCATGAGTCTCCTCCATCACTTGATTTTTCATGTTTCTTGGTTCAGTTTGACCATGTTTCTGTTGTGGCTCATTCAATATTGGAGGATCTTCATCAGTTTTCAGAGGCATACATGAGCATTCATGCTTCCTCCTTTCAGTTGGACATGGAGTGGCTTCATCATCAGCTTATGGATTTGTTTCTTCCTAAAGGAAGATGTGTTGCTTGTAGACATTGGGTCATCTTTTGTTTTCAGGCATTCTTCATCAGCATTGGAACTTCTTCATCATGGGGGGATATCTTATCTCTCTACTTCCTTCTTATGGGGGGGTATTTGATTGTATATACATGATGCATGTTGTCCTTGGGGGGTATCATTGAGTCCTCCATACATCATGTTGTCTTGTTTTGTTTCTCTCTTTTGGAGAGGAGTTTTGTCCCATTGGGTTTTCTCCTTTTTTCTGCTTGTGAGAGATTGCATCATTTTGCATTGTAAATGGGTACCTAACATGGCCTAGTAGCTGGGACCCATGGTCATAGTCTTTGCACAGCTTGCATAATAATCTTCTCCCTAAGTTGCACTTAAGGGGGGGTGTTGGTGTGAATATTTGTCTTATACCTAGCTTATTCATTCACTAGGTAATTAGGGGACATATTCACATGGTTAAGTTTACTTAGGTAAAAGATTCTTTCTAGAAGGCTTAGTTGGCTTATCTAGAACTTATCTTATCTAGCTAGGATGCATCATTTCCTAGGTGATTAGGTTGTTGGTTGTCTCATGTCATAGGATCATGACATTTGTCAACACCATATTCATACCTATCTCTCAACCTTGCCCATATAAGCAAGGCATCTCATGTACATTTGTATTCAAGCTTCAATCAAGCAATCAATCAATCTTGCATTGTGAAGAAACCATTCTTGCCATTCTCTCTCTTGTGGAAGTGGTTTTGGTCGCAACTGATCTTGGGGGTGTTGAGGAGTCACCATCAACTCCTACACTTTTGAGGTTTTTTCTTACCTAGGCATGTGCTTAAAATGCTTATTTTGAATTCCTAAGTGTTTCCCCTAGGTTATTTATTAAAATATTGAGTTTTGGATGAATTTCGGGCTTTTGCCTGGATTCAGGATTTTTCGCCCTGGTCGTATTTTCCCAGATCCTGCTTGGACAATGGATGGACCCTTGTTTTTCAGGGATTTTCAGTATTCATGGATTTACGCGTGGGCTAGATTTTCCCAGATTCTTCCCTGTCGTCGATTTCCTGAAATTCCTTCTCTGGCTATCCTGTTGATTGCGTTGTTGGCTTCATGCATGCTTTGAGGGGTGTATCTAACTTGGTTTCTGAGTCTCTTGAATTATTTTAGGCTAGGGTTGTTTAGTATTGCATCATTTGTCATCTCCCAGATGATTTTTGAGCTCATTTGTTTGTTTTCATTTCGATGAATCTTTCCTAAGAGTAATTAGTGGATCCTAATGATGACTTAATAGTGGAAACAATTAAATTCTGAGCTTGACTATGTGCTAATGGTGGATGAGTAGGGTTTTGGACCAAGGGTAGTGCCATATCAGGTGATTTTGTCTTAAAATTGACCTAGAATGCAAAAAAATTTCATGAAATGTCTGTCCCCGACTTGCCCTAGGTTAAAATTTTTGAAATCCATGGTTGGTTTAGTGTCTGGGTGAAATTGTGACTCTCTGTCCCTCCTGAATTTCTATCACTATGACTCTTCAGAGTCAGAGGGATGTCATACCGATCACCAAAATGTTTTGCTGAAAGCCTCCTTGAGTTCATATGTCATCACTATGACAGTATCATTTTCACACTGATAAAGTCTCTTGTTTTTGTCGGTGAGACAAAGAGGATTCACTAAGACCTCACCCCATAAGAAAATGTCTCATCAACATGCTAGTTCATATTCACTTTCGGCAAGACAGGCCCAAGTCGGTAGGAGGTCATAGGGGGATCCAGTGGTCTTACCGATATTCATTTTGCTTCACCAAGACATCCGTCCTTTGGCGAAACCTCCCATCGAGCACTTTTGATTTCAACGAGCTCTATTCTTTTCAGTCGCTGTGACCCTTCGAAGTCACCTAGATGGCATGTAGATATTTCTATGTCACGTTGAAGCCCTTCATGGGTTTGCATTTGATCGCCTGGACACTGCAATTCTCACACCGAGGTCTTTCTGTCAGTAAGACAAACCCTGTCACCAAGAGCTCATAGCGAGCTCCTTTTTTCTTGCTGATCTCCCGTTCTATCATTGAGACCTCCCCATTTTGGTGAGACCTTTCACTGAACATATCCTACTCTTGTCGAGTGACCTTCTATCGAGGAGACATTCATGCTTTGTTGTGACCTTACTGCGAGCTCCCTACTCTTGCCGACACCTTCGCTTTTGGTGAGACTCCTAACAGTCGCCAGGACTTCATAGAAAAACCTTTCTCTTGGAAAGCCTAACTCTTTTTGGGGGAGACCACATAACGTTGGCAAGAGGTTATGCTAATGGAACTCTTCATCGGTAAGACATAATGTAGTCGCTGAGACCTTACCTCGACTACCCACTAGTCCCATCAAGATGTTCCTCATTAACATTCGGCAAGACATCTCAACTTCCCCAGGACCTCATATCAAAAAATTTAGTCTAGCCAAAGTGATTACTTAAACTCTAATGGTCTGTGGGACAAGGGCAATTTGCTATGACTTTATATCGAAGAAAATGTCTCATCGACATGCTTCGTTCATATTCGCTTTCGGCAAGATGTGTCCCACTTGGCGTGACCTCATCTCGAATGAATTTTATTTGGCCAAAGTACTTACCTTTGCAGCGTTTGGTCTGGAATTATTCCTTAACCATGGATTTCCACTGAGTCTGGATTTCCCAAAAATCTGGTGTCTCCCTGATATTCCGAAGTCCCTTCTTTGGCCCGTTCTTTGCAGAAGTTCTCCCCAGACAAATTTTCTTGAAAGTTGATGAAATGTAACAGAATGAGGGATAATTGAATTTGTTAATGGTTTATGATGCATTCATTGATTATGATCCGATTTGATAGTTAAGTAGGTGTTTCCTAGTTATTCCATTGGAATCTGATCTGTTAAGAATTTCCCAAAATTCCTCTTTGGCTCAAATTTCGCAGATGGCCCCGAAACCTGAATTTTGTGGGATCATTTCATATAAGATTTAATGGCACTTTGGTTGTAGGAGATGCGTCCTAACGATGTATTGATGGATTAACCTTGCTTTCCTGTAGCTTTTACTATGGTTTTCATGTTGAGTGCAGGCTGAATCAAACAAGGTAGCAGCTGGTTCCTCATTGTCTGATGCAGAGAAGATTAAAATGGACATCAAGAGCAGGATCCCTAAGAGTAAATTCACTGCAGATTAGGCAGAGGGTGTTGAAAAATATTTACAAACATAGGAAGCAGATTGATGACACCCTAAGCAGTGTATACAATGGATCCATTGCTTTTTTTTATAATGACAGGAAGAAGGAAGATCGCACCCAAGTACTTGAGCCTGGAGTAGTTAGGAGAATGGTGGCAGGGCATTTATGCACCAAGTAATGATGATTCTGTGTCTGAGTACCAGCTAGATGATACAACCACCTACCTTGCAGCTATTGAAAAATACCTAGTGTATGAGGTGGACTAGGATAAGTAATTCAAATGGTCAGGAGAGGAGATTGCGTCCATTGAGAATCGACTTAGGGTTTTTCCCCTGCCACCTGTGGTAGGCCTGGATGGGACGTTCTTGAAAGTACATGAAGAGCCAGATCAGAACAAAGATATTAGGGAAGGGAGCTAATGATAGGTTGTGGCTTGATTTGTGCTTCCCTACTATCTTCCCGTGCATTGATCCAAACTGCATTGCGGATCCTAGGCTAACTTGGATGGAATGTGCATTTATGCTTATCTGACTGGCCGTGCATTTCTCTTGACTGAGTTGTTGCACCATTAATGCTGCAAACCCTTGCTTGGCCAATGGGTTTCTAGGGAATTCTATTTATTAGGCATGTCACCTCATTTGTAAATGGTTAGAACAGTTAGAAATAGTTAGAAGGTTAGAATTTGTAACTACAACATAGAGCAGGGCTAGTTAGAAATAGAGTAAATTAGCAGGTAGTTGCCCTCAAGCAAATATTGTAACAGAAAAGCTAGAATTGTTGCTACAGTGAACAATTTGAATACAAGAAATGACATTGTGATTTGGTGCCATACTTGTTTCTTTTGTCTTGCATGGTTCTTTTTATTCTATCTTTAAAATTTCTTTGAGAGGGTTAATGTTTAGGTTAGATTTGGGTTCAATACTATTTGTGATTTAATACTTGAATGTTGTAGCAATCCTTCAGTCCATACTTTTCGCAACCAACTGATTGTTAGTTGCTTTGCAAAGTTATCCTGGATTTTATATTTCGTATGCTTAAGTTTGATTGTGAGGACTTGTTCATTTTAACTACAATTGGGTTATTTGAATGAATGTTTACAATTTGAAAATCTTAACACCTCAGAAGATTGCACTATTTTTTGTGAGATTGTAGATTTATCTTGGTCAAGTAGAAATTAGTTTTGAAGGGTTGGTCCATTTTGAGTATTGGTTACTTTCATTGTTAATCCTAGGAGTAGTATTAGACTTAGAAATCTCTTTGAAACCCTTATTCTTTTTCTATTTCTTTGATTATTGGGTTAAAATTAGGATTGAAGCATCATCAAATTGTTAGATCTAATAAAATTGATTCGGTATTTTGCTTGTAGTAAGGTCCCATTGTGATTACCAGCATTTTCACATTTTGTTATTGAGTTGTTCATGCACTATCAAGACCTGACATTACAGAGCTTGGGGTTATCTCTTGAGGCTTGCCGATAGAGATTTACCTTTCAAGAGAGATAGGATATCATATTCTGTCTTGCTGTTATTGTGTAGATAGGATATCAATAGGAACTGGCGCTAGAGGGAGTGCCCGAATAAGCAAGATGGATCAATTTTTTAATGCCATCTCTCCTGAGAGTTTTCGAAGAAGGACAAGATCCGCTCTAGGAGAGGAAGAATTCCAAGAATTACCAAACCCCACTAGGTTAAGAAGGACCAAAAGAAAGGGGGAATCATCATCATCCCATCCACCTCCCACACCTCCATCATCCCCATCTTCATCAAGTTCATTTGAGTCTAAGGACATTACCAGTCCACAAACTCAGCCAGCCATAAATCAGTCGTTACCACCCCCACCTCCACCAATGGCTTTCCTGACTAATAACCCATCTCCATTGAGTTTCGCCAATTGTAATCGTATGCCTAAAAAACCTTAACACTTTTGTTCAAAATTCCATGCCAATGACCCAAATAGGACTGTAGAGGAGCATAATAGGATTTTTAAGACTACCCTTAAGGATAGGGGAATTAATCATGAGGATGTTGCATGCAGAATTTTCCCATATTCCCTTAGAGATGAGGAATTTTGTTGGTATAACCATCTTCCTGCTGGGTCTATCACTACTTGGCTTCAGCTGGAGATTGCATTTTTACAAAAATTCCAGATCCCAATCAGTGCAAATGAGTTACTTTTGCATTTTACTGGAATCAAAAGGGAAGTAAATAAACCGATAATGGCTTTCAATAATAGATTCCATAGGGCTTATGGTAGGATGCAAACCCCTTATGTTGTAGATGATGCCTCTGCTAGGGAGGTTTATTATGAAGCTTTGGATAGTTTAACGTCTACTTTTATCAAATGGAAAGCAAACCCTAGTGGTAGCTTATTTGAAGCTTATGATGTGGTTGTTAAGGTGAGTACAAATTTGAGACAACACTTGTCTGGACCCTTGGCTAACCAAATACCTGTGATGAGTTCAGTCCCTTAATCACCCTTGGTTTCACACCCAGGTCATCCCCTGAGTCAGGCTACATTCATGCCAAATTACCATCCAAATATGAACCAGATTGCATTTTTTCATCAACAAGCTAATATACCTAGTTACTTATAGAACTTTGAGATATTTAATCAACCCTTGAACCATGGGTCACAGGATGTTTATATGCAGAATTTAGCTAATATTATTCCTCCATCAAACAGTGCAGACAAGGAGAGGTTGGATGCACTCACAGAGCTATTTGAAAGGCTTAACACTGAAGTCACTTACCTAAGGCACCAGAATAGTCAATCCCATGCAACCCAAAGGGGGATTCAATCCAATTATGATCAAAGCAATGTGGATATGATATAGGCTTAAAGAAAGAACTTTGATGGAAAACAATATATTGATAGAGGTCATGGAAGACAACTGCCACTTCAGAATAATGGAGAGGACTTAGCTTCTCTGGATCAGCCAAACAATCAGGGGAAGCCTAGTGAAGTTTATTTGGCAAAAACAACTCTTTCAGGATGGTGTAGGCTTCATAATACTAATCTACATTCTAAGCCAGACTGTCAAGAATTCCAGGCTACTGTGTCCATTTTCTAGCCGAAGGTTCAACATGCCAGCAATGGTTCGAGTGGGCTGGAGATAGTGCCGTCTAATCCTTATGACATATCAGTCATGGTGGTAAATCACGTCCCATTTCCAAGAAGTGAAGAGAATGAACCAAAAGAAGAGTAGGATAAAGGTGTTGAAACAGGGCATGTATATAGTGAAAAATCTATAGTTCAATCCTTTGGAGGTAATGAGGAGAATGATAATGGCCCACCAAATGAAGAAGAATATGCAATTGAAGAAGTTTAGGCATTCCATCATGTGTCTACTCAATATTTCCTAAATGGAGGATAGTCTGATGCTAATAAAGGAGGAAGCATTGAAAATGGTAGGGATGAATTGATAGATAGCTTTAAGGGAAACTACTCTACCATGACTATAGAGAAAATACGGGAGTATGTGGTTCAAGAACTCAAGAAATTCAAAGTAAGTCTCTCTTCTCATGAGTTGTTAAAGGATCCTACCATTAGGGGTGTAGTACTAGGGTCTCTTGAAAAGGATATGCTTACTGAAAAAAATGGTACTTCGGGCCATATTGATGCGAATACTTTTAAGGAGGCATTCTTGTCTGAAACAAGCTTGGGAAATTATATACTAACAGTTGACCCTCAAGGATGGGAGACTAAGGAAATCCTCATGTTATATGATATGCCTATACATAAATCTGACAATGTTAATGCTGAGGTAGTCCTAGAGGAGGTTGAGCTTTTGATTGAGGAGCCTCAATAGATTGCTAATGAACATTCCCTGGAGCAAATTGTGGGATTTAATATTGTGGGTAAAGAAGTTGCTTTTCCTGAGGGTTACAATTGCAATCCAGAACCAGAACAAATTCCAATAGGGGAGGAATTCAGGGAGTCCCTTCGCTCATCACATTCTGTCAATGAATTCAATAAAATTCACATATTTCTTGTATAAATGACAAGATGGCTATGGATGTGTAGGAAAACCCAAATGGTGTTGAGAATAACAATGCTGCAACCATCACTAATGAGCTTGATTATCCTACTTTAGGTAAATATGTACTTGAAGATTAGTCTGTGAGGCCTCCTGACAAACATCATGATGAGGAAGTTACTACGCATGATGAGGATTTTGCATTTTCAACATTGTTCCCTCATGAAGAAGGAGGGATATTGAATCATCAGTGGAGACCTCCTGACGACATAGATATCAGCTCTTCACTATTGAAGAATGATGAATACCACATTCAGTCTACAACAATACAAAATCAGGTTGTTTCTTTCTTTACTAAAAATTCTGGTTATGGAAGTTTAGGAGAGACAACTTGCATATGGATTGATCATGGTTTCAATGAGTTTCCTCAATTGTTGATCATTCCTGATTATGAGGTTGAGTTTGAATGTTGCATTATTGAGCATTGTTTTGCTAAGTATAAAGATGAATTTGCATTCTTGAGGACTATTACCATTACCTTGTTGCTTATTTATGCTCGGAAGAGTCAAGTAGGGGTGGGTCTCAATTCACCTTGTCTGATGATGAATGGTTATGAGTCTCTTGTATGTAGTTAGGATAGATTGCTTTAGATTAGGTTTCCCTTTCTGCTTTTCTTTTGTTTGTTGTGGTTAGGGTAGGTTTTCTTTTGGTTTGTTTTGTTTTTTCTCTACTCTTGCTTTGTGGGTTTCTTTGTTTTCACCTGGATGTGTTGCACTGGCATGGAAAATCTATCTTCTCTAGAATTGTTCTAAGTATTTCATGGTGAACTTTAGTCCTGCATCTTGAAAGGATGGTTGAAGTCTTTGCTATTTCCAACAGTCTTAATGTCTGATTTATAGAAGATTGGGTCACTGGCTTTGATTCAAACTTGAAGTACTCTGAAATCTTATATCTCTCATATATCTTAAGAATCCTGATGTCACCATAGGAATCCTTGTGAAGTCTTGTCAAGTGAAAAATCCTACTTCTGCTTCAGCACCACTATGGTTCTCAGCCCTGAGTGTGAGATTCATTGTTCACAAGTTGAAACGAAAGAGACATTTAAAGAATATCAAAAGAAAGAAAAATGAAATATTGAATATCAAAAGAATAAATTCAACTTATCAGGGATACCTGAATATCTCTACCGGGGCTTTGGACGCCTGGCTAACAATAGAGCTATGTTCAGGAGGGTCACAACAATAATCTCGTAGGGGCTATGGATGCTTGAATGGCAGTGAGGCCCTATCCAGGTTGCTTTTGAAGTTAGAATATTTATGTAGCTTGACTTGACTGGACTGGTTTCCTGTAGTGCCTTAAGGAGGGAAATGAACTCATGTGCACACACTTGGATTTTTAGTTTATGGAGGGTTCGGTCTATCCTTTGGTTCTGATTCTTTGAATCCTTACATTCTAACTTGTTTGTTTGATGGTGAGATTAAAACCAAAGATGTTGGGTTCTCGATTCTTGTTCGCCACCAAATGCTTTGGATCATTTTCCTAGCAGAAGTCGCCACTTGTGCAATTTTTTAAACATACGCTCCGCTAGAAGTAGGGACCCTCTTTCACTTCAGTTTTGGTGTTTTGGACCTTTCTTTTGAGATTTTGTCTTACCTAGGCATGTGCTTAAAATGTTTATTTTGAATGCCTAAGTGTTTGCCCCAGGTTATTTATTGAAAATCTTGAGTTCTGGATGAATTTTGGACTTTTGCTTGGATTCGGGATTTTCTACCCTGGTCAAATTTTCCTGGATCCTACTTGGACTCTAGTTGTACCCTTATTTTTCAGGGATTTTTAGTATTCACGGATTTCCGTGTGGGCTAGATTTTCCCAGATTCTGCCCTGTCATCAATTTCCTAAAATTCCTTCTCTAGCTGTCCTATTGATTGTGTTGTTGGCTTTGTGCGTGCTTTGAGGGGTGTATCTAACTTGGTTTCTAAGTTTCATGGATTATTTCAGGCTAGGGTTGTTCAATTTTGCATCATTTTTCATCTCCCAGGTGAGTTTTGAGCTCATTTGTCTATTTGCATTTCGATGAATCTTTCCTGAGAGTAATTAGTGGATCCTAGTGATGACTTAACAGTGGTAACAATTAAATTTTGAGCTTGACTGTGTGCTAATGGCAGATGAGTAGGGTTTTAGACCTAGGGTAGTGCCATATCAAGTGATTTTGTCTTAAAATTGACCAAGAATGCAAAGAAAATTCATTAAAGGTCCGTCCCCGACTTGCCTGAGGTTAAACTTTTCAAAATCCATAGTTGGTTCAATGTCTGGGTGAAATTGTGACTCTCTGTCCCTCCCAAATTTCTATTGCTGTGACTCTTCAGAGTTAGAGGGATGTCATACCGATCACCAAAACATTTCACCAAAAGCCTCCCTGATTTCATATGTCATCGCTATGATAGTATCATTTTCATGCCGATAAAGTTTCTTGTTTCTGTCAGTGAGACATAGAGGATTCGTTGAGACCTCACCCCATAAGAAAATGTCTCATCGACATGCTAGTTCATATTTGCTTTTGGAAACACAAGTCCAAGTTGGCAGGAGGTCATAGCGGGATCCAGTGGTCTTACCGATATTCATTTTACTTCTCCAAGACATCCTTCCTTCGGCGAAACCTCCCACCGAGCACTTTTTCTTTTAGCGAGCTCTATTCTTTTCAGTCGCTGTAAACCTTCGAAGTTTTCGAGATGGCATGTAGATCTTTCTGTGTCATGCTGAAGCCCTTTATGGGTTTGCATTTGATCACCCGAACACTGCAGTTCTCACGCCGAAGTCTTTCTGTTGGCAAGACAAACCCTGTCGCCAAGAGCTCATAGCGAGCTCCTTTCATCTTGCCGATCTTCCATTCTGTCATTGAGACCTCCCCCTTTCAGTGAGACCTTTTGCCGAACATATCCTACTCTTGTCGAGTGACCTTCTGTCAGGGAGACATTCATGCTTCGCTAAGACCTTACTCCGAGCTCCTTACTCTTACCGAGACCTTCGCTTTCGGCAAGACTCCTAACAGTTGCCAAGACTTCATAGCGAAACCTTTCTCTTGGCAAGCTCAACTCTTTTTCGGGGAGACCACATAATGTCGGCAAGAGGTTATGCCAATGAAACTCTTCATCAGTGAGACATAACATAGTCACTGACACCTTACCCCCACTACCTACTGGTCACATCTAGATGTTCCTCATTGACGTTCGACAAGACATCTCAAGTTCGCCAGCACCTCATATCAAAAACTTTAGTCTGGCCGAAGTGATTACTTAAACTCTGATGGTTTGTGGGACAAGGAGAATTCGCTGTGACTTTATATCGAAGAAAATGTCTCATCAACATGCTTCATCCATATTCACTTTCGGCAAGACGTGCCCCACTCGGCGTGACCTCATCCCGAATGAATTTTGTTTGGCCGAAGTACTTGCCTTTGCACCGTTTGGTCCAGAATTGTCCCTTAACCATGGATTTCTACCGACTTTGGATTTCCCCAAAATCTGGTGTCTCCCTGATCTTCCGAAGTCCCTTCTCTGGCCCGTTCTTTGCGGAAGTTCTCCTCGAACAGATTTTCCTAAAAGTTGATGAAATGTAATGGAATGAGGGATAATTGAATTTTTAGTGGTTTATGATGCATTCATTGATTATTTCATGTGACTTATTGATTGATTATGATCTGATTTGATAGTTGAATTGGTGTCACCTGGATATTCCATTGGAATCCGATTGGTCAGGAATTTCCTGAAATTCCTCTCTGGCTTAGATTTTGCGGATGGCCCTGAAACCCAAATTTTGTGGGATCATTTCATATAAGATTTAATGGCACTTTGGTTGCAAGAGATGCATCCTAACGATGTATTGATGGATTAACCTTGCTTTCCTATAGTTTTTATTATGGTTTTCATGTTGAGTGCAGCTGAATCAAGCAAGGCAATAGCTGGTTCCTCATTGTCTAATGCAGAGAAGATTAAAATGGACATCAAGAGTAGGATCCCTAAGAACAAAGTCACTACAAATTAGGAAGAGGGTGTTGAAAAATATTTACAAACATAGGAAGCAGATTGATGACACCTTGAGTGGTGTATACAATGGATCCATTTCTTTTTTTGATAATGACAGGAAGAAGGAAGATTACACCCAAGCACTTGAGCCTAGAGCAGTTGAGAGAATGGTGGCAGGGCGTTTATGCACCAAGTAATGATGATTTTGTGTCCAAGTACCAGCTAGATGATACGGCCACCTACTTTGCAGTTGTTGGAAAATACCTAGCATATGAGGTGGACTGGGATAAGTCAGTCAAATGGTCAGGAGAGGAGATTGCGTCCATTAAGAATCAACTTAGGGTTTTTTCCTTGCCCCCTGTGGCAGGCCTGTATGGGATGTTCTTGAAAGTACATGAAGAGCCAGATCAGAACAAAGATAATAGGGAAGGTAGCTAATGATAGGTTGTGACATGATTTGTGCTTCTCTACTATCTTCCTGCACATTGATTCGAACTACATTGCGGATCCCAGGCTGATTTGGATGGAACGTGCATTTATGCTTATCTGACTGGCTGTGGGTTTCTCTTGATCAAGTTGTTGCACCATTAATGCTGCAAACCCTTGCTTGGCCGAAGGGTATTTGGTGAATTCTATTTGTTGGGAATGTTGCCTCATTTGTAAATGGTTAGAATAGTTAGAAATAGTTAGAAGGTTAGAATTTGTAACTAGATCAGAGAGCAGAGCTAGTTAGAAGTAGAGTAAGTTAGTAGGTAGTTGCCCTCAAGCAAATATTGTAACAGAAAAGCTAGAATTGTTGCTATAGTGAAAATTTTGAATACAAGAAATGACATTGTGATTTTGTGCCATACTTGTTTCTTTTGTCTTGCATGGTTCTTTTTATTCTATCTTTAAAATTGCTTTGAACAGGTTAATGTTTAGGTTAGATTTGGGTTCAATACTGTTTGTGATTTAATACTTGAATGTTGTAGCAATCCTTCAGTCCATACTTTTTGCAACCAACTGATTGTTAGTTGCTTTGCAAAGTTAGCCTGGATTTTATATTCCATATGCTTAAGTTTGATTGTGAGGATTTGTTCATTTTAACTACAATAGGGTTATTTGAATGAATGTTTACAATTTGAAAATCTTAACACCTCAGAAGATTGCACTATTTTTTGTGAGATTGTAGATTTATCTTGGTCAAGTAGAAATTAGTTTTGAAGGATTGGTCCATTTCGAGTATTGGTTACTTTCATTGTTAATCCTAGGAGTAGTATTAGACTTAGAAATCTCTTTGAAACCCTTATTCTTTTTCTATTTCTTTGATTATTGGGTTAAAACTAGGATTGAAGCATCATTAGATTGTTAGACCTGATAAAATTGATTCAGCATTTTGCTCATAGTAAGGTCCCATTGTGATTACCAACATTTTCACATTTCGTTACTGAGTTGTTCATGCACTATCAAGAGCTAACATTAGAGACCTTGGGGTTATCTCTTGAGGCTTGCCGATAGAGATTTACCTTTCAAGAGAGATAGGATATTATATTCTGTCTGGCTGTTATTGTGCAGAAAACACGATCAACATTTCTGAGCTTTTCTCTATCAGCTTGGTTCTTGGGGTTTTGCATTAGGACTAAGTCACCAATGTCAAATTTCCTGACCATGACTCGCTTATTGTAACTGTGACAAAGATGGTTCTGATATGCTTGTAGATGGTTCAGGGAATTTTGTCTTCTTTCTTCTAGCATTTGTAGCTCATGCAGGCGCGATTGTCTATACTCCTCTTCATCAGTTAAACCCTTCAGGGAGACTCGTAACAAAGTAATTTTGACCTCAATGGGCAAGATGGCCTCAGTGCCAAAGACCATGGTAAATGGAGTGGCTCCTATAGGCGTATGAATGCTAGTGCAGTAAGCCCACAGAGCAGGGTTGAGTTGTATATGCCAGTCATGGCTAGCATCATTGATAGTCTTTTTGAGGATTTTAACAATGGTTTTATTTGATGCCTCAGCTTGACCGTTTCCTTATGGGTAGTATGGAGAGGAAAAATGGTGTTGGATATGAAATTGCTCACATAACTCATGAACATCTTGGTTTTTGAATGGACGTCCATTGTTAGTGATGATGGATTGCAGAAGGCAATACTAGCAAATGATGTAGCCAAGGATGAACTTGGATTTTTTTTGTCGGTAATATATGTCAATAGGATGGCTTCAATCAACTTCATAAAATAATCAATGGCAGTGATAATGAATTTATGGCTATTGGACGAGGTTGGATGGATCTTACCCATGAGGTCGAGTCCCCATTGAGCGAAGGGCCAAGGAGAGGTGATCGGTCGAATTTCTTGGGCTGGGGCGTGGATCAAATCACTGTGAACCTGGAATTGGTGATAAGTCTTGACATATTCTAGTGCATCCTTTTCAATGGTTGGCTAGTAGTACCCAAGTCTCATTATCTTCTTGGCTAGAGTAGGACCACTCAAATGAGATCCACATATACCATCATGTACTTCGCATAAGGTTATACCCACTTCATTAGTGTCGAGACATCTAAGGAGGGTGTTGTCAAAGCTTCGGCGGTAAAGGGTGTCACTGACGATGGCATATCTTGCGGCTTTTTGAATGAATGACTTCCTCTAGTCATTGGACAAGTTGGGTGGGAGGGTTTGGGACTTAAGGTAATCATGAATGTCTTGATACCAGAGAGAATTGGGACCAACAAGTTTGCAGACCATTTTTTACTCTAGAATGTCATAGGCAAGAACCAACAATTGTTCTATGAGAAATTCCAACTGTGGAAAATTGCTTGGGATGTTGAGGAGAGAGCCTATTGTAGCCATTGCATCTGCTGCTTTGTTCTGTGTTCTCAAAACTTGTTCAAAAGTTACCATATGAAAGTACATTTGGAAACTGTCAACCATTTTCTTATAGGGAATCAAATTCTCATCTTTTGTGTCATATTCATCATTAACCTGGTTGATGACAAGCTGAGAATCCCCATAGACATGTAGTGCTCTAATTTTCCATTTTATTACCATTCTTAGTCTTGTAACCAATGCCTCATATTCTACCACATTGTTTGTGCATGGGTAGGAAATGCAGAAAGACTTAGGAATGGAATCTCCTTGAGGAGTGATAAACAAGATTCCTACCCCCGAGCCATGATTTGTGTGTGATCCGTCAAAGTAGAGTCACCAAGGTGCCTTAGGTTCCATATGGAATATCAACTCATCTGGAAAATCTGCCACTAACGGGTGATCACTTTGCAAAGGTGCATCCGCCAATTGGTCTACAATGACTTGTCCTTTTATCGGCTTTCTTTCCACATACTAATTATCATATTCACTTAGAATCATGACCCATTTTGCTAGACGTCCTGTTAATGTTTCCCTACTCAATAAATATTTTAAGGGGTCGATCTTTGCTACTAGTTGCGTATGATGGCTTAGCATGTAGTGCCTTAGTTTTTGTGCTGCAAAGACCACGATGAGGCAAGCTCATTCAATTGGTGTGTAGTTCAGCTCATACCCAACCAACATCTGACTAATGTAATATATAGCCATTTCCTTTTCTTCTTGGTTGTTATGGGCTAGTAATACCCCAGTGCTGAATTAGTTGTTGATATGTATAGGATCAATGGCTTTCCATGAATGGGAGGCATGAGCACTGGCATTGATAGTAGGTAGTCTTTGATTTGTTAAAAGGCTTCCTGACATTTATCTATCCACACAAAGGGAATAGCCTTGCACAATAGGTATTGGAATGGGTGGCACTTGTTAGCCAATTGGGCTATGAAGCGCCGAATAGATTGTACCCTGCCTTGTAGAGTTTTGAGTTCACTGATTCCTCTGGGTGAAGGCATGTCTATGATGGCTTTGAATTTTGTTGGATCAACCTCAATGCCTCTTTGAGAAACTATGTAGCGCAAGAGTTTACCTGATGTTACACCAAAGACACATTTCTTTGGATTTAGCTGGACATTGTATTCTTCCAGTCGCTTGAAAATTATATCTAACACTTTTAGATGATCTTGCCTAGTTACAGATTTAGCCAATATGTCATCTACATAATCTTCCATAATTTTGTGCATCATGTCATGGAAGATTGTGGTCATAGCCCTTTGATATGTGGCACCTGCATTTTTGAGACCAAATGGCATGACATTCTAACAATATGTACCCCATGGGCAAGTAAATTCCATTTTGTGCTAGTCTTTAGGGCCAATGCGAATCTGATTATAGCTAGAGAAACCATCCATGAGGGACAACATCTCATATCCTACTATGAGGTCAACTATAATATCAATATTTGGTAAAGGAAAGTAATCCTTTGGGCATGCCTTATTCAAGTCTCTAAAATCTGTACAGACGCAGATCAACCCATTTGGCTTTGTTACTGGCACTAGGTTAGATATCCATTCAACATAGTCAATAGACCGTATGAATCTCGCATCTTGTAATTTCTTCAACTCAACCTTGACCAATAGCGTGACTTGAGGGTGCATTTTGTGCAGCTTTTGCTTGACTGGTTTGGCATTAGGCAATAGTGGTAGATGGTGCAAAACTAGTTCTGGGTCTAATCCTGGCATGTCAGCATAAGACCATGCAAAGTTGATTTTACATTCTGCAAAGAATTTATGAAATTTTGGCCTCTTCTTCAGTCAATGATGTAGCAAAGAGGACTATTGTGGGATCTTCTACAATTGATATGTTATCCTCTATAGTGTATTCTATAAGCATAGCTGACTTCTCTTATTGCACAAGAAGAAAGTCTAGTCCTCCATCTTTGGGTGCCTCAGAGAGGTTTTCACCCATAGATACTTCCTTTGTTTTTACTATTTTATCTTCAAAAGGTGCCTTTTGGTTTTCACCTAGAGATGTTTCATTTTTTATTTTATTTTTATTTTTACTTTTGTGAATGGAGGACGAAGCAGTCTCGCCGAAGTATGCCACACAATCTAGATCAATAGTGAATCCCACCTTGTGGTCACCATTGGTTATGTCCTCACGTAATCCCATAAATTCTATAATTTCCTCATCATTCTGAAATGTATCTAGGACTGGTGCACCTTGTTGGTCCCAGTCGACTAGTTGAGGATAAACTAGGGAAATGCCATCATCAATGTTGGTGAATTGTGGGGAGGATGTGGAAAGCATGCATATGGATTTAGTGATATTGTAGATGAGGTTATCATCATCCAACTCCACATTGGATTCTATCCAACAGTCCCCTTTGCTTGTCTCATCTTCGTTGTCAAAATAAGGGGTGAAGGACTTAGAGTCATGATTATCAATGTCATTTGATAATTCAGATGGGTTGGACTGATGGGATTCAGATAGTGGGGTTTGCAAGTCATGGGGGGTGTTAATGGGAGTTTGAATATTTGGTGCCTGATCAATTTTAAATGTTTGCCAAAATCTTTGTTCAAAGGTCAGTTCCCCCTCTTCGACAAACAAATCATCCAGGCAATAGTCACTTAGGGATCGTTCTGAGCCAAATTCCCACTCTTGGGAGTTAATTTTGGTGAGGGTTTCCCTAGAGGTCTTGACATTGTCTGAAGCATGTACTCACTCACTTGAAAGTCTAGAGGTATGTTGATCATCATAGTCGGGCAATCCAAACCCTAATCCAAGATACTTTGGTATTTTGAAAGGTTCTATGGGCTCCCTTCGACCAGTTTTATTTCTTCCTAGGCCACTAGTACCATCGTAGCCTTTAGCCTTCATCATGTCATATCCTTTTCCATATATCTTAACTGGTAATGGGGGTACTGTGACATTATCCTTATAGATCCATCTTGTGATATCAGAAAGGTCCTCATTACTCATGTCTCCCCATTTGATGAAAACTATTTTTGGTGAACTTTGAAAATATCTTGGGGTTCCATTCTGAAACATGACCTACCATAGACCTTTGGAGACTTGGGTATTGTCATTATGTTGTATGTTGTGTGCAGTTTGAATTCTCCACAGCCGAGTTCCTAGATCTTGACAGTGGATTCAGCCTTAGGGCTTGTGGAAGGTGGTGGTGTGGCTGAAGATGTGGATGGAGCAAATGTAGAAGATGATGTGAGTGCGGATGGGTCAATGTATTTGGATGACGAGGAGCCAGGTGCTTCTCGGTTAATAGGTATTCGATTTTCAGAGATACCCCTTAAGTTTGTACAATATTGGAAAGGGTCGGGGTTTCCATATATGGTTATTTCTGTGCCATGAAATGGAAACTTTAGGCATTGGTGATATGTGGACTGAACGGATTTTAAGGCATGGATCCATGGACGGTCGAGCAGGATGTTGTATGGTAGTTCCAAATCCAGGACCTGGTAGGTTGTGTCCACAATGATTGGTCCCACTCTGATAGGGAGAGAGAGATAACGCCACATGAAGAGCATTATTCGTCATCATATGCTTTGATCACTATACTCTTTGTTGGGTCCACGCATGCATTGGAGAATCCTAGAGCCTTAACCAGTTTGAGGGAGCATATGTTCAATCCTACTCCACCATCTACTAAAACCTGTTTGACCTTGTGCTTATGGACAAATGTTTCTATGTGCAAGGCATTGTTGTGGTTGGTTTTAGGTGATGATTAGTCTTGATCCAAGAAGGTGACATGGTGAGGCATAGTGAGGTATCCCACCATTGTCTCAAACTGATTGACATCAATGCCCTTGGGGACTAACAACTTTTGAAGGGTTTTATCTAGTATATCCTTGTGCGCGGGAGAGATACGGAGCAACTTAAGTATAGAGATTTGTGTAGGGGTCTTGCCTAGCTGGTCAATAAGGTTGAACTGACTTTTGGGTTGCCCCTGCTTTGTGGTCGAGGTGGGTTTTGATTGTTTGACAAATCGGCCAGGTATGGTAATTTTGGGTTGCCTAGCGGGAGATGGACCAACTATGGTGACCTTGCCACTTCAAGTAGTAGCATTACATTGAGGTGCTCTCTTGATCGTAATGGTATTGACGTACTCATCATCAGTTCAGACATTATTTATAATAGGTCCACTAGAGTAATCATACTTGGCTCGGGCGAAGTTAGCTTGATTCTATGGACCTGAGGTGGAAGCATTATGAGAACCATGGTCCTGCAGCGGGTTCTTATGGATAGTATGATCTGAATTGGAGGCGAATTGAGATCTACCTACTTCAATGATACGACTTTCGATAAGATCTTGTACTAGGTTTTTCAATTGTCAACAGTTATAGGTTTTATGTCCTTTTATACTGTGATAATCGCATAATGCATTATTGTCCCACCATGCTGGTTTGAATTGTCCTGGGTCATATGGTTTTGGTTCCTGAAGTGTGATGACGCTAGTATGGAGGCATTTCTTTAGGACTTCCTCAATGGGTTCACCCAAAGAAGTGTATGTGCGACCTTTAGGAAATTATCTCATCTGATGGTATTGTTCTTGATTGTTTAGGCCACTCTGGTTGTTTGAAGGGACATTGGGAGGAGGTGTCAATGTCATTGATTTGTTTTGTTGTTGAACCCCTTTTAGGGCTAGTACAAGACCCACAATGATTGTAGTCTTGGCATCAACAACACCGTCATTTGTAATGTGTTTATTTTTAACCCAATATTTGTTTTTGTTGGCAGGTGGATTGGCATTTGTGTTTTTGGGACCGTACCTTAGTTCTCCCTTTGCGATAAGGGATTTCTCAATCTAGACCCCTTTTTCAACTAAGTCTATGAAGTTTGTGTAGTAATGTACTTGCAATGCATATTTTAGGGGCCCAAGAAGTGTTTGCACGAACATGTCAACCTTTTCCCTTTCGGGTATATCAATATGACACTGACTAGCTAGACTTCTCCATTTTTGAAAGAATGGGATGAAAGTCTCACCAGCATCCTCTTGCATGAGATTGCACAAGCTAGTGATAGAGGTATCCATGTCGATGTTGTACGCATAATCTTTTATGAATTTTTGTTTAAGCTCATCCCATGTTTGGATATCCTTTTGATTGGAAAACCATTCAAGGGCAGGACTCGCCAGACTTTTAGAGAAAAGTCTCATCAAGTATGTTTGTTCATAAGCAATGTTCATACAATTAATTGCAAACTCACAAACATGTTCAATGGGGTTTTTCTTGCTTCTATATTTTGTGAAATTGGGTGACACATATCCCGGAGGAAATGGAGGCATGTATAAGCTCATGTCGAATGGGTATATGTTTAGATCATATGATATTTCTGATTTCTTGCCTGATACGTATATGTTTTGGATAGTTTTCTCTAAACCCATCAATCTTGTTTGTAAGGAATCCATAACAGGGTCATTTGTGGTCCCGTGTGTTGGGTTTCCTGGTACACCATAGGTCCCTATTTGTTGTGCGTGAATATTGGTGTACTATGGTGATATGGATTGTTGTGACATGTATGATGTGTGTGGATTGGTGTGTTGTTGGTACTAAAAGTTAGGGTTGGGTGTATGTTGGTGAGTATGAACGTGGGATGAGTAGGTTGGTATATGTCCCCCAGCCATTTGTGTTGATATTTGGGGAATATGGTGACCATGAATATTTTGATTTATGAATGGTGCCATGGGTTGTGTTATTTGGCCACCTTGTCCAAATTGTTGGGTTTGAACTAGGGGTATGTTGGCATTTGGTCCTTGGGAGGCAATGACATTTGATTATGTTGGTGTGTTAACATGTTGTTGTCCTTGGATAAAGATATGTCATTTTCCTCCCCCCAAAGGATTTTGTGAGATACCAATGAGAGGGTGTGTCGAAGGTGTACTCATGGTACTAGATGTGGTTGTCAAGGGGGGATTGTTGTGACTTGATGATGCCCCCATGGAATTTACTGTCGTGGTAAAGAGAGGGTTTGAATAACTTGCCCATGTTGTCGAGGAGCCATAGGTGGTTCTAGTTGATTGTGATAGTTTCGTGGATGTTGTGGGTATTGTGGCTGATTGTGATCCTCCAATGGATGTTGCATTTATTGAGTTGGAGGTGTTTGGGATATTGGGAGTAGCATGTACTATCATTGTAGTGTCAAAGAAAGTATTGCTCGTAGTGTTTGGAGGTTGACCACTATTTGATATATTGTGCGTGTTGTTGATATTAGGGTCTGGAGATGTTAATCTCAATGTGTTGATGTCGAATCCTTTAGGTAATTTAGCTCCTTGACTTAAAAGTATGGCCAAGTATCAATCTCTGTCATAAAGGACCATTTGTTCTATGAATTCAGAAGCCTTTGGGTCTTGTGCTGCTACCTCTAGGTTTTCCTCAAGTATTTGACCGCACTCATTCTTACATAAGAATGGTTCAAAGGGACTGTCTGATGAGGATAGTAGTGTCGTGAGAGGTTGATTAGTTGTGTTCACAAATGAATCATCAAAAGTCCAATTTGGGTCATATGTGGGATTGTTGACAGTGGACGTGGGGTCTTGTCAAAAGTTTTCCATTTGTCTCTTTTTTTTTTGGAGTTTAGTTTCCACCATAAAATGAGATTGCTCAAAATGAAGATGACAACTAAATGCAAGGATGACACTATGTGAGGTCTAAATTCAAAATGATGACTAGAATGTGTAATGTTTTTTTGGATTTTTAGGAATAAAATATGCAATGTTTAAACCTATAATGCAATTTAAGACAAGGATATCTAAGCACTTCTAAACTAAATCTTTGTTTTTTATTTCGGTTACTAAAGGACTTTGCTGAAAATAACAAGATGACAAGGCCAATATGACTAATGAGTTTTCCTAACTAGACTTTTGAGTTGGAAAAATCTCACAAAAGGGACAATGACTGAAAAATATAATGATGGTGAAGTCCAAGATAACCTAGTTTCGGAAATAATGACATTTGTGAATTGGTGCTGAGATTTATCTAATCCATGTAGGAGTTGATGGTGACTCCTCAACACCCCCAAGATCAGTTGCAACCAAAACCACTTCCACAAGAGAGAGAATGGCAAGAAAGCTTGGTTCACAATGCAAGATTGATTGATTGCTTGATTAGCTTGAATACAAATGTACATGAGATGCCTTGCTTATGTAGGCAAGGTTGAGCGATAGGAATTAATATGATGTTGAAAAATGTCATGATCTTATGACATGAGACAACCAACAACCTAATCACCTAGGAAATGATGCATCCTAGCTAGATAAGATAAGTTCTAGAAATGCCAACTAATACTTCTAGAAAGAATCTTTTACCTAAGTAAACTTAACCATGTGAATATGTCCCCTAATTTACCTAGTGAATGAATAAGCTAGGTACAAGACAATTATTCACACCAACACCCCCCCTTAAGTGCAACTTAGGGAGAAGATTATTATGCAAACTATGCAAAGACTATGACTATGGGTCCTGGCTACTAGGCCATGTTAGGTACCCATTTACAATGCAAATGATGCAATCTCTCACAAGCGGAGAAAAGGAGAAAACCCAATGGGACAAAACTCCTCTCCAAAAGAGAGAAAAAAAAACAAAACAAACATGATGTATGGAGGACTCAATGATACCCCCCAAGGGCAACATGCATCATGTATATACAATCAAATACCCCCCCATAAGAGGGAAGTAGAGAGATAAGATATCCCCCCCATGAAGAAGCTCCAATGCCGATGAAGAATGCCTAAAAACAAAAGATGACCCAATGTCTACAAGCAACACATCTTCCCTTAGGAAGAAACAAGTCCATAAGCTGATGAAGAAGCCACTCCATGTCCAACTGAAAGGAGGAAGCATGAATGCTCATGTATGCCTCTTAAAACTGATGAAGATCTTCCAAGCTTGAAAGAGCCACAACAGAATCATGGTCAAACTGAACCAAGAAACATGACAAATCAAGTGATGGAGGAGACTCATGAATGTCAATCTCCAAAGACAAAGAAGATGGGATAACAGTTGTACTGAAACTGTCATCAAAGAGGAGAGAAATCCCCTCAAGTGTGTCCTCCAAATCTGCAGTATGAGACTCCATGAACAAGTTAGAAATCCCTGTCAAATACTCATCCCACAAAGCAAGATCTAAAAAATTATGATCATCCTGCTGAATAGAAGCATCAATGGCTGAAGGAGCATGAGGTGGAGTAGGAAGCTCAGCACTGGTCTCAAGAATACCAAGGTTAGATGACCAAACTTCTCCTCACTATCATGGTTCACACTCAATGGAGTGTGTGATGCAGTCAAAGGAACATTATCATCTTCTGAAGCAAAATGTGAAAAGGAATATACACGAGATGAGTGATCAGCCATCCCAATAGCAACAATATCCCTAGTCTCCAAGTCCCTTATGTACACCCTATCTGGAGTGAACTCAACTATTTTACCTTGACCCCCATGAGTAATTTGGTAAATAGAAAGGAGATTAGTGGACAAGGAAGGAACAAAAAGTGCATCATTGAAGGTCCCTTCCCCCATATCAATAGAACCCTTCCCACTTACCTTCATATATGTATTGTTACCCATCAATATATGAGGTGAATTACAAGGCTCAAAAGAAGAGAACATATCCATAGAAGATGCCATATGATGAGATGCCCCTAAATCAAGAAGCCATCTATGAGATGCAAGACTTGTAGAGGCCAAGAGTGCTTGTCCTTTCATCTTGTGTAGCCTAGAAGTAGATCCTGTGTCCTGTGACTGAGATGATGATGATGGAGCTGCTGATTGAGATGTTGAAGAAGAAGTAGTAGACACTAATGAGGGAAGCTTAATGTTATTCTTTTGAAGAAGGTGTGTGAGTTCATCAATCTTCTTATTATAACATCTATGCTCATCATGTCCTAATCTTTTACAATATGCACATTTTAACTTCTTCTTTTTAGATGATTCCTCTTTAGAAGAGGGTGTGGACTTAGGAGTGCTATGTGAAGGAGAATCTTTACCTTGCTCATTAGACTTGGTAGCCTTGTTTTTCTTCTTACCTTTGCCACTTGAATCCTTTGTCTCCTTTGCAACAAGAGCATGAGATCTAGAAGACTTCAATGTGCCCATGTGTACCAATTTTGCTTGTTCCCTTGTGAGTTGAGCTGCAAATTCATCAAGAGAAGGCATTTTGTATGCATTGCCAAGAGAATCCATTGTAGCATAGAAAGTAGAAACAAACACTGAATAATTAGGACCAAGCTTAGCAAGAATAGAAAGTATCAACTGTTCATCCTCTTTAGTAACCCCACAATTAGATAACTGCAATCTAAGAGAATTAAGCTTAGAGAAAAAGTCTTGGACATTATCAAAATATAAAGGATTAAGACCCATAAGTTCATTCTCCAACTTAAATTTCCTCATCTTATCTGGCTTACCAAAGAGACTCTCTAAAGAATTCCAAGCTTCATTAGGATGAGTTCAAGATGCAACATGATATCTAAGATCTGGAGAAATGGACAACTTCAAAGTACCAAGAGCTTCATCCCTTCTATCAAGCCATTTTCTTTTCTCTTTTGCTCTTGCAGGTTCTGGATCTTGACCAAATGTGATTCATTGTAACTTTGATTTTAACAATAATAACTCCATTTGAGATTTCCACTCATGATAGTTATATGGAGTTAAAAGTACAACTTTAGTCAAACCCATGATACAATGAGATATTACAAGAGGTGAACAAGAAATTTCCCTCACAATACAAGAAATCAACCCCTTTGTCCCAACAAGATTTCCACTTTTTTTGCAAATTTACAAGGAATCCCAAACTATCAAATCAGCTACAAACTAAAAATATGAAAATCTGGAAACAAATCTGCAAATAGTGCATGATTAGATCTGAAGTACTCCTGAATACCTTCCAAATGCCACAAATTTGGAGAAAATCGAAGATCGAAGCACAAAGATATGAGCTTGGAGGCAAGAAACGATGATCGGGCTTCAACCTGGAAAAAGAGGCACAAAACTACAAAATTTCTGCAAAATATTTGCACCACTAAAAAATTCAGATCTCCACCTTTCCGACGATATCTCATTTGAAAAATTTTGCCTCCATATGCAAAAGTTATGAAAAAATGAAAAAAGCCTATAAATAGGCACTTGGGGCAATTACAAGGCTAAAATGGTGCAAATTTTCAGCACCCGAGGCTTAAATCTGGTCATCCATAGGACCGCTAGCATGTCAAATGCAAAAAATAAAAACCTGCCATACAAGATGGTCAGCCATTGAATATAAAAAAAAATAACATCGACCATACAACATTTTTAATATATATAAACTTTAAACAAAGTTCATAAGATAGGAAACCTACAAATTTACCTGGTGATTTGACAATGCACCAGATTTGACAGCCAAGTACCTATAGTGACTAGTGAATAATGAGACTAATGACCAATAAAAGTACACTATCACAGGAGAAAAAGTTGATGGTACATGGATCACATTGGAAGACAAGCCAATCGATTTTGATGCAAGCCCTGCAAGCCTGGTACAAAGATGTCATCGGTCCTAGTCGAGGATGATGGTAATTCTGCTGATGGAGATATGAATGACAACCGATGACAATCAGAATACATTCCGGCTGATGTGAACCAATGTACGCTGACCATATACCGATGATGATTATGTCATCGATGATCCAGGAGTTTGGTCGATGCCAGAAATCAGAGGATGCTCTATTCAAGATCTCCCTGTAGCCTCCACCAGGGATAATAATGATACAAATTTGACTTATTATCCTAGGCCGACTGATGACTCAGGACCGAGGAATGAATGAGCTCGTACCTCACCAACAGAGGACCTGCCGGTCCGATATGACTAGGTATGCCGATGTACAGGGGTATACTGATTGGGCGGGGGCTGATTAACAAGTGGTGTACACCGCCGAAAAGTGTGAGTTGATTGTACCTTGCACAGATTCGATGGAAACAAGTACAATCCACAAAAAGACCCCAATATATTTGCCCAGATTTATAATATAATGAAGCCCGATTTACAAATAATTTTTGCCCCAAAAATTACAAATAACAAATATGCAGAAAATATTTTTCTGAAAATATTTTTTTGCAAAAATAGGAAAAATTGTACCACACAAGGGTTGTTCTAGCAAAAAATTTTTGCCTCAAAAACAACTTTACCCAATATAGGCGAATTTACAGTCAAAATTCGTTTGCGGAACCTTCTGATCTCAACTGTGAGGTTAATGAAACCCCAATCTGCACCCAGCAAAAATCTTCAAGCCAAAATATCACCCTCAGATTTGGGAAGGAATCTGCAACACCTAGAGAGCTTTGATGCCATGTAGGAGTTGATGGTGACTCCTCAACACCCCCAAGATCAGTTGCGAACAAAACCACTTCCACAAGAGAGAGAAAGGAAAGAAAGCTCGGTTCACAATGCAAGATTGATTGATTGCTTGATTAGCTTGAATACAAATGTACATGATATGCCTTGCTTATGTAGGCAAGGTTGAGAGATAGGAATGAATATGATGTTGACAAATGTCATGATCTTATGACATGAGACAACCAACAACCTAATCACCTAGGAAATGATGCATCCTAGCTAGATAAGATAAGTTCTAGAAATGCCAACTAAGACTTCTAGAAAGAATCTTTTACCTAAGTAAACTTAATCATGTGAATATGTCCCCTAATTTACCTAGTGAATGAATAAGCTAGGTACAAGACAATTATTCACACCAACAATCCAAAGTATCCAATGATTTGAAATCTAGGGACAAACTAATGTCTAATGTATGCACCTAAAAATAATGAATGGTGAAACCTATGGTGAAGAATGCAACTAATGGTCGAAAGTTTGAGCAATTTCAAAATTGGTTTCTAATAGGATTCCTTTGGAAACAGTGTTTGGCAAAATATTGACAAAGTGTGGACTCAGATTTGGATATGTTTCAAGGTTTCACTTGTGATAGGTGAATGCTTCGTTTGAAGCTGCGAATGTGTCACAGTTTGTCGAATATGGTTGGTTTACTTGATTGCAGCTTTTGGACTGTCAAATGTGACTTAATTTTACATATGTGGCTCTATAATGTTTAGATGCATCGTGATGCATTCAAATGCATTGTTTTAAATGGAAAATGTGGTTTAACAGAGCTATTGCGTCACAGAAACTCAATTGCAGTTCAACAGATGTGACACAATTTTGTTAAAATTGATTTTCTTGTTGTTTTGATGGCAAATTGGATCTGTCTAAAGTTGAATGTTGTGTTCAGAACTGTAAATGTGATGAATCTGAAAAGCACTTGACAAACATAGTGTTTTGAATGTAAGCAAGCACACATAAGATAAGTACAATCCTAAAAGGCCAATAGGCCAAGGGTTTGTATACTTGACATAGCCCACCGATATACCCTAGATTGGTGATAAACACCTTTCCTTCTCAAGAGTGGATAGCTTAAAATTTTGGTGGCATTGGCTCCCCTCCACGACTCATTAACTTCATTCGAGCACACCAAATTTAGATTCTTTGGGTAATGACATCCCAAGAATTGCTATCTCTACTCAAGGGGATCAGTAGTGAGTGTCTTTGGGCATGATACTGTACCCTACACTATATCAAGCAACGACCAATAGAATGGTTGGACACTAAGACAAGAGGTGTTTAATATAGGCATTCCATTCGTGGGGCATGATCCATGTGGCGAGAGTTCCCTTTCAGATCCATCTTGTTGGAACCATACTCGTGATTCTTGGGTTTCCCCAAGAATCCACTTTTATATACTAGTTGGAAGTCCCTCGGGTTTAGGCTGCTACTAGTCTGAGTCATCCTGGGGTGAGTACTTTTTCCCACCAGAACAGGCCCAAGTTCTAGAGTTAGTAACTGTTTCTCTTACACCCAAGATCGCTCAAAAGCCCAAGGGATGAGGATATTTCAATTACTAAATCGTGAGGGTGACACAAAAAATAAGGTGGGTCTAGTTTTCTAATCACCTATTTTTCACAAGGTGAGAGCATAATCACCTACCACCTTCAAGCACAATCAAACAGAATCAAACACACATCCATTTAAAGCACCAAATGAAGTGTTTTTTACACTAGAAATCGCAAACACGTTGTTTGAGAAATGAGTCTTTGACTAACGGAGCTACAAAACCACAAGTTAGCAGTTTCATCCACCAGTCTTGGACCCACGAAACGTAACTGCCACATGCTACGAAACACGATTAGCAACACGAAAGCCTCTACTGGGAAGAATGCAGAAAATAAAACTAGAGTGCTAAAAAAAATATAGAAAGAACATAAAACCTCAAAAACCTGAATACAAATGAGAAGAAAACATTACCAAGCGAATGTGTCACGACAGAGCAAATGCGTCACTTTGTATGTCAAATGCAGCTTGGTATTTCAACTGCGGCTTTCTAGACTACGATTGTGGCTCGACAGAGCGATTGTGGCATTTTGGTCTGCTAATGCGTCGTGACACATCCAATGCATCACGATTTTAAAAAAATGACTGTGTTGCTCATACTTGTACTTGCAAAAATGACAAAAAACACATGAAAACCATACAAAAATAATAGCAAATAACAGAGTCGTGTTCACGTCGGGTTCACCAAATGTATCAATGGGTAAATTTCATACGGTTTGAGGTTAGCAAATGATTAAATCAATAATATAAACCCAAAGAAGTTATGAAACACAATGGAAACAAATAATAATGAAACGATTATACCAGATTCGCAAAACTCCCATGAATCACCTCCATAGCACCTCCTAGCTTGCAGCGTATGATTGATGCCCTTAGATCAAATGTGTGAGCAATTTGACTATGACAATGTCCTATGAAAGTTTTGAAGGATTTAAGAAAAATTATACCTATGCCTATGATAAATGATAAATGACTATGAACGATAAATGACTATAATGCCTATAATGATGAAGTTGTCCCCAAATTATGAACAAAATTGTCATTTTATAGAAAACACAATTTTGAATGGACGGAGGAGATAGACTCTTTGACACAAACCTAAAATCAAAGGACAAGATTTAACTTGATAATCCCAAATCAGGGTTAGGGTAAAATCCTTAAGTGAGTGGTCAAGATGTCATCTGAGAAAATCAGATCAGTAGTGGAGAAAAGATGAGATAATGAATTTCAAAAATAAAGATTTTCAAAATTAAGAAGATAAAGATAGCCTGCTTTGTGAGATTTGAAAAATCAGATAAAACATGGACTGAAAAGAAAATTTGATTAAAATCAAGAACCTGCTTGCTTTATTTGATTTTTGGAAGAAAGCTACCAATCAACTCAAAATATGAATTTTGGGAGACAAATAAATAATCTTTTTTAGATTATTTACCAAAATGGAATATCAGTTAAGATTGTGATGACATTTTAAATAATTTCATTTATTTAAAATAAGAGGAATATTAATTTTGTCAATTAAATAATTAAAGATAATTATTTAATTTAGCAGATGAGATTAATTAATTAAATAAATTGATTCATTCATTTAATTATGACAACTAGTGACATATTAAATAAATAAATAAACTTATTTATTTAATAATCTGGAAGAAATGACTGAAGAAGAGTAATTAAATAAATTTAGAAATTTATTTAAGGGAAGACTTAGATAATTAATGATGTATTTAATAAATAAATAAACTTTATTTATTTAATAATCATGAAGAATAAAAGGACATGAATTAATTAAACAATTATAAATTATTTAATTAATAGTCGAATGTGGACCAAGGACATAATTAAATGTCATAATAATGCTAGGACGAAAGTGGTAAAAATGAAGCTTGTAGGGCTAGGCTATTTTTAGGTGTCTATAGTAAGTATGGGTAACTATATGCTTGTTGCTCCTCTTGAAGAGCCAGATATGGAGGAAGTTCTTATGTTCCACACAACACTTGTTGACCTTACGACAAAATCTACTAGTACTGAAGTCCTTATTGAACCAGTTGAAAATGATAATGATCTAGAAGATAGTCAGCTTGGTTTGCTAGATAATTTTCAAGAGTTCATTTAGAAGTGCATCGAAGATCAAGTTTAGTTAGGAAGAGGAATGAAATTTGGGGAATTACTCTTGCCCAATTGGTGTAGGGTGCATAATGCCTCTCATTCAAAATTGGACTGTTGATTATGCCAGGCTATAGTGGAACAAATACAAAAACCTATCAACCCCACTCCTACAGTCAAAATTGATATCCAGAATGTCCAAGAAGATCCCAAAGGAAAAAGAGTAATGCCTTCTGAAAGACCATCCAATAGCAATAGTGCAAGTGAAAAAGTAGGGAACTTTGCAGTTGTTGGTTGCTGGACTTTAAGATTCTGATGGGTCCAAATAAAAGCAAGGAGCTGGGGCAGGTTTCGAGCTAATTAGTCCAAGAGGTAAGACATTTTTTTTTGCTCATAGAGTTCAATTTCACTGTACAAATAATGTAGCAGAATATGAGGCTTTGGTGCATGGACTGTTAATGGCGTTGAAGAAAAAGGTTAAGATCTTGCAAGTTTTTAGAGATTCTGAATTAGTAGTCAAGCAAGTTAGGAGACAATACTCTTGTCATGATAGGAGAATGACCAACTATAGACACAGAGTATGGGATCTTATTGAAGGATTTGATGCCTTCAACATTCAGTTGATTCCATGAAATAAGAACCAGACAGCTGACTCTCTTGCTCAGGCAGCTAGTACCTTGCAGCCTCTGTCTCTTTCTGGACTAAAGAAGTTTACTGTGGAGCTGACCCCAGTACCCTCAGTACTTGATAATATCACCAACTTCCAGGTATTTGAAGATGACAAGCATATCTTAGATTTCATTACTCGTACAGATGTCTTTGCTTCTCAAATCATTAACGAAACTAAACTCCAAGAAGCTGAGATGGACTTGGAAGGGGTAATTAATCTGAAGACCAACACAATTCCTAGAGGGATGGTGCAATTAGAAAAGATCTTTGATCTAGACAAGGTTAAGGAGAAAGAACACGATACCAGGAAGGAGTCCATCAGTGGACAGTGTGACAAATATAATATGGGAACTCAGGATGATGTTAAAAATGTTTTTATTGGCAAAGTATGCACTCCAAAAGAAAGCAAAGGAATCATCGATGCACTACATAGATATCCAGATGTGATAGCTTGGAGTTATCAAGACTTAAATACTTATGATACATATATCATAACCCATACTATCCCTCTCAATCTAGGAGTAAAGCCTTTCAGATAGAGGTAGAGGCCCATCAATGCTTTACAGGAACCCATAATATAGAAGGAAGTGCAGAAAATGTTGTCTGCAAGGATAATATTTCCAGTCAGACACTCTACTTGGGTTGCAAACCTGGTTCCAGTGCAAAATAAAAATGGTGAAATCAGGCTATGCGTGGATTTTAGGAACCTAAACAAAGCATCAGAGAAGGATAATTATCCAGTACCCTCACTAGATGAAATACTCCAAGTTGTCAATGGATCTCAGATGATGTCTTTCTTGGATGGTTATACAGGATACAACAAGGTCATGGTGCAGTACGAGGATAGGCACAAGACTGCTTTCACCACCAAGTGGGGCACTTTTGCCTACAAGAGGATGCCCTTTGGCTTGATTAATGTTGGAGCCACATTCCAAAGAGCCATGGACATTTCCTTTAAAGACATAATTGGTAAGTGCTTAATCATTTATATGGATGATCTAACTGTCTTTTCCAAGAAGAGAGGTGATCATATCTTAGATTTGTGTAAAGTTTTTCAAAAATGTAGGGAGTTTGGGATATCTCTCAATCCAAAAAAATGCATCTTTGGAGTTACAGAGGGTAAATTGTTGGGGCATGTTCTTTCTGAGAAAGGAATTGCAATTGATCTAGAACACATAGAAGCCATTCTTAAGATTCCACTGCCTACCAGTAAGAAGGAAATGAAATCATTCTTTGGTAAGATCAACTTTGTGAGGAAATTCATCACTGGGTTCGTAGAAATAGTTAAACCACTGAATGCAATGTTGAAGTAGGAGGCCAAGGTTGAATGGAATAAAGAAGCAAAGGAAGCATTTGTAGAGATAAAAAATGCTATTGCTGAAGCTCTAGTTTTGGTAAGTCCAGACTATGCTAAACCATTCTATATATATTCATTTGCTTCTGACCACTCCTGTGCTGCTATGTTAACTCAGAAGTTTGATCAAGGCAAAGAGCATCCCATAGCGTTCATGAGTGCACCATTGAAGGATGCATAGCTGAGATACCCAAGTGTGGAAAAGTAGGCTTATGCTTTAGTTAGGGCTATAAAGAAATTTAGGCATTATATCCTCATAAACAAAATCTTTGCAATAGTTCATGATCCTGCAGTCAAGCTATTGTTGATGAAGAATGAGTTGGGAGAATGTAGAGCGAAGTGGGTAACTATGTTACAAGAGTATGATATGAAAATTCAACCCATGAAGCTAGTAAGAGGGAAAGGGCTTACACAAGCAATGGCAGACACAGGCCCTGATCTTACAGGTCAGAGTTACAATTTAGAGGATGTTTCTCCTAGCAAGTGGTATGATGATATTATTCATTTTCTCCTAACTTAAAGATGCCCTGATCATCTTAATGCAATACAAAGAAGGGAATTGTGCTTAAAGAGTGACAGTTTCATGTTGAAAGGAGTTGTCCTGTATAAGAAAAATCATCAGGGTGTGTACTTAAGGTGCCTAGGAAAGGCAGAGTCTGAAAGAGTGATGTTGGAATTTCATGACAGATATGGTACAGGCCATGGATCAGCACCTTCTACAGTGAACCAGATTTTGAGAGTTGGTTACTATTGGCCTACATTGTTCAAGGATACACACAACCATGTCAAAACTTGTCATGTGTGTCAAACTACAATAGCCAGAGAGAAGTATGCAACACTCCCACTCCGGCCGGTCTTTGAGGTAAAACCTTTTGCACAGCGGGGAATGGACTTCACAGGTCCAATCAATCCATCTTCCTCTACAGGACACATGTATATCCTTACTGTCACTGATTATTTTACAAGATGGACTGAGGCCCTTGCTTGCAAGCAATGTATTCCAAATGTGGTAATTAATTTCATTGAATCAGGTATCATTAATCATTTTGGATGTCCTATGTCTTTAGTTTGTGATAATGGTTCTTCATTTTCATCGTTAAAGTTTTCTAATTGGGCTTTTGATCATGGGATTATCATTAAGTTTGCATCCAACTATTACCCTTAGGGTAATGGTTTGGATGAGTCATCCAACAAAAATATCCTGACTATTATCCACAAACTATTAGCAAGAAATCCGAAGGATTGCCATACCCAACTTAGATTTTCTCTTTGGGAAGATCATACGAGACATAAAAATTTCATTGGAATATCACCCTATCACCTGGTTTATGGATTAGAGCCTGTGTTTCCCATTCAGTTAAAGATCCCCACCTTGCACTTCATTAATGAATATTATGATGAGGGAGATAAACGTGAGGCCAAACTTGCTGAATTATTACACCTTGAAGAAAAAAGAGACGAAGCCCTAGAAAACTTTGCTAAACATCAGGGGGTTGTCAAGAGGTGGTTTGATAAAAGAGCCAAGGTTAAAGCTTTTAGGATTTCTGACTTGGTTCTTTACTAGGATAAAGCCCATGACCGTAAGGGAGAGCATGGAAAATTTGATAAACTTTGGCTTGGTCCTTACCAGATTTCAAAAATTCTGGGAGATAATGCTTTTCATTTGAAAACTCTCACTGGAGAGGACATCCTGCTGCCTATCAATAGGCAATATTTAAAGTATTATTTCCAGTCTTGAGTTGTTCTCAGCTCTTTTCCTGTATATAGTTAGATTAGGTTTCCTTTCTATTTTGTTTGTTTTGCTTTGCTTTGGTTAGATTATTGCTTTGGTTAGATTAGGTTTCCCTTTCTGCTTTTCTTTTATTTGTTTTGGTTAGTGTAGGTTTTCTTTAGTTTGCTTTTTGTTTTTTTTCTTTTCTCTTGCTTTGGGGGTTTTCCTATTTTTTCCTGGATGTGTTGCACCTGCATAGCAAATATATCATTACTTGGGACTGTTTTAAGTATTTTATTGGTGAAATGTAGTCTTGTATCTTGAAAGGATGGCTGAAGTCTTTGCTATTGCCAACAGTCTCAATGTTTGATTTATAGAAGATGGGTCACTGGTTTTGATTTGGATTTGAAGTACTCTGAAATCTTATATCTCTCATATATCTTAAGAATCCTGCTGTTATTGTAGGATCCTTGTGAAGTTTTTTCAGGTGAAAAATCCTATTTCTGCTTCAGCACCACTATGGTTCTCAGCCCTGAGTGTGAACTTCATTGTTCATAGGTTGAAATGAAAGTGACATAGAAAGAATTTCAAAAGAAAGAAAATGAACATCAAAAGAATCAATTCAACTTATCAAGGGTATCTGAAAATCTCTATCAGGGCTATAAATGCCTAGCTGGCAATGGAGCTATGTTCAGGAGAGTCACAACGATAACCTCATCAGGGCTATAGATGCCTGACTGGTAGTTAGGCTCTATCTAGGTTGCTTTTGAAGTTAGAATCCTTTACGTAGCCTCTCTTGACTAAGCTTGGTTCCTGCAATAGCTTAAGGAGGGAAATGAACTCATATGCACACACTTGGATTTTTAGTTTATGGAAGGTTTGGTCTACCCTTTGGTTCTGACTCTTTCATCTTTGCATTTTGATTTGTTTGTTTGATATGGAGATTGAAACTAGGGATTTTGGGTTCTTGATTCCTATTCATCATCAAATGCTTTGGAGCATTTCCTAGCAGAGTCGCCATTTGTTGTGCAGTTTTCACACACACACCCCGCTAAAAGCAGGGACCCTCTTTCGCTTTGGTTTTGGTATCTTGGTCCTTTCATTTTGAGGTTTTGTCTTACTTTGGAATGTGCTTAAATGTTTATTTTTATTGCCTAAGTGATCCCCATAACTTATTCATTGAAGATCTTTAATTTTGAGCTAAGTTTGAGTTGTCACTGAAGTTCGGGACTTTCCACCCAGATTGGATTTTCCTGGATCCTACTCAGACTCCAGCTGTGCACTGTGGTTCTGAGATTTTCAGTCTTCACGAAATTCTGCATGGTCCAATTTTTTCTAGATTTTGTCCTGTCATCGAGTTCTCGGGTTTTTCCTAGTTGTCTTGTCAGCGACATTAATGTTTTTGTACGAGCTTTGAATGATGTATTTAATCAATTTTTGAGGTCTTTTATGCCATTGTGCTTATTATTTACCATCGATTGAGCTGAGGACTACATTCTTAGAGGTGCTGGATTTGGATTTGGGGTGTTAAGTTTGTGAATTATGGATTTGGGTGGTGATTTCTTCTGTATTCCCGCTGCTATTCTTTGTGGATGCCATTAATTTCATATTTGTTGATTCTGAGATTGATTTCCGCTTCATAATGGTATGTTTTCAATTTCCTTGCTTTTAATTGATGATTGCGGATAATGTTTTGATGTTATTGAGATTATTGAGGTCTGAATTCTTGATTGCTTACTCATTTCATAGTTAGGGTTGCTTAACATTGTTTGATTTATGGTCTCCCAAGTAATTTATGAGTTTGTTTGTTTATTTCCATTTTCATGTAACTTGCTTGAGAGCCATGATTTTTCCCCTAAGCAAGAATTAGCAGTTGAAGTGTTTGAATTCTGAGCTGGTCTGTGTGTTAATGGTAGATGTACAGGGTTTGAAACCTAGGGAATCACCACTTCATCTTGTTCCACCCTAAAACTGGCCTAAAATACTAAGGAAATCCATAGAAGGCTCATATTAAACTTTCCTTATGCTTAAATCTTTGAAATTCATGATTAATCTGGTGTTTTGGGTGAAATTGTGATTTAACTTCGATGTTCGAGTTTCACAGTCACCTCGAGATTTTCCGTCTCTAGTGGATTTTCCTGATTCCCTCTGTTTTCTCAGAATCTGCTATAGTTTTCAAAGTTTCAAATATTCCATGGATTTTTGTTGACCCCAAATTTTCTCGATCTCCTTCATTTTCCCAATTTCCTTTGATTTCCCAGAATCTACATGCTTTTAGAGTTTTACCTTATCCGTGGATTTTCATTGACTTGGGATTTTCCCAAAGTCCTTGGTTCCCTATTTTTTTCGGATTTGCAAAGTGTCTCTGCTCTCGCGAAAATCTATCTTTGGTGGATTTTCCCGAATTCTAATGAAGGGTAAGGAAATATGGAATGGTTGGATTTATTAATGATTTATGATGCATTTTATGATTAATCCATGTTATCTTATGATTTCCTATGTGGTTTATTGATTGATAATGATTGAAATTAATTGTTAGTGGGTGTTTCATGATTATTTCTCCAAAATCCGTCTGGTCTGGAATTTCCCAAAATTCCTCTCTGGCTCAGATTCCGCAGATGGTCCTGAAACCCAAAATTTATTATGATCATTTATATGAGATTTAATAACACCCTGATTGTATGAGGTTCATTCTAATGGTGTTTTGATGGATTAACATTTCCCTCCTGTGGTTTTTACTATGATTTCATTGTTGAGTGCAGGCTCAGTCTAGCAGGTCAGTGATTGGGTCTTCCATGTCTGAAGCAGAGAAGATTAAGATGGACATCAAGAGTAAGATCCTTGAGAGTAAAATCACATCAGTCTAGTCTGAGGTGACTAATACAAATGTTGGATTGTGGGATTACGAAGATTTTAAAGAAAGAATGGTAGCCAAGGATCTCCCTTTGGTGGCTAGAAGAATGAAGGAATCCGGTTTGTCACATGTAGCAGGCTTTCCTTCCATAGTCAAGTGTTATGAGCTTTTCCTTGAGTGTGCAAGACACTATGACCAAGATACATAGAGGATTATTGGTCCACAAGGGAAAGTGGTGGCAAATCTCAACCCTATTTCCATTGCATAGGCTTTTGATATGCCAAATAGATCTCATGTGGTGGCATTTAACATGGAGGTAGCTAGGGGGTTCTATGAAGAACAGACTATTAAATCTCAATAGCTTATCAATTCCTAGCTGGAGAAGCCAAATTCTCATTATTCCAAGTTACCTAAATAGCTATTCAGGGAAAAATTCAAGAAGGCATACTACGATGCCATCATGCTGCTCAATAGGGTGGTTGGATTGCAGAATGTAGGTGTGTTTGAGAATTGGATGTGCAACACTATTGCAAGGATGGAATAGGAACTAATTGACTATCATTGTGCCAGTGTGATTAGTAGAGTGATCCATGAGCAGCTATCCAATGTGTTGTAGACCAAGACCTTCATGATGACTTCATATTTGGTCTATGCATTTTCTAGATTTCACCCATATAGAGGATTGAGTACAAAGGGAATCTTTGGATAGGATATTATTTATGAGGTTTTGCCTTAGTTGCATTTGGGGAGCTCAAACTATAGGAGGGTGAATGATGTATTCACCATGCACAACACTAGATTGCTTCATGGAGTAGAACATGTAAGGATTTCAGACTAGGCCAAGGAGCTCATCAAGAAATATGGGGCTTGGTTTATTCAATTTCCAACCTTCTCATATATCCGGGTTGATGGTTGCAAAGGGCTCCTTACAGACTTTCCAAGGTATCCTACTGATCATATCATACTTTTGGAAGTAACCAAAAAAATATGTAACTTTGATGCCATTGTTAAAGGAGACAAACATAAAACTGGTTTTGGTGGAGATTTCCCATTAAGGATTGGCACTGCAGAGGCTTGTCTTTCCATTCCAAGAGCTCCAAGTTTGATATCACGGGAAAAGCCCAAAAGATGGCTAGTAGAGAATATAGCCATAAGGTTGATTTGGTGGACTATTGGGCCAATTGCAGTGATGAATTTGAGGTCAGAAAGAAGAAGTTTTCTTGCCTTCTAGTTGAATCGGTCTGTCTATACAATGTGAAGGCAGTGCCTAATCAACTTGAAGATGATGGAAACCTGATCCAGGATCATGTGTATGAGGCTATGAAGGATAGACCAATTGGTGATGTGGATTGGTTAGAAGAGGAAAAAATAGAATTAAAATAGTTAGTGGATCCAATTATCAAATTTACCAAGATGTGGCTAAGGCATAAGCTATGGGAGTTGGAAAATGAAGGTGTGCGGTGCACCTATGAGCTGATGGGAGATTTAGATCCTTACTCCACTTCCGAAGAATCAACTGAGTAGGATCCTAAGGGAAAAGGTAAGTTGGATTCCCCTTTCAAGATGAAGATAAAAGGTGTTCAAGAGGAGGAAGCCCAAGGGGCAGGAAAATAGAGAAAGTCAACGGCTAAGAAGAGGACAAGGACTAAGAAGTCTGAACATAAAGAAATGGAGAAGCAAGGTCCTGAGGTTGATGTTCCTATGCCCAAAAGGAGAAGAGTCATAAAATTCTCAGAGAAGGAAAACTCCAAGGTAGGGGAGGAAGAAGTTACCCCACTGGTGGTAAATGTGGAAAGCTTAGAAGAGAAGGCACGGGTACACACAAGGAGGTCTAGGACTCCTCCCAAGGATAGTGTGCTTTGAACAGACCTTACTCCAGTTATTTCTCATGAGGAGTAACATGATGATATTCCTTCCGCCCATGAAGCTCAAAGAAAACTAGGTGAGTTGGAAAACAATGAGGAACATCTAGATATTGAAGGAGAGGAATTTCATGAGGGAGATCTTTATGGTGCAAAGGTGGAAATTGATAAGGTAATGTAGTCTCCTTTGGTAGCTTATGCAGAGTCACCTATTGGAACCAAAGAGGTTAAATTACCTCCAATAGAAGAAGTAGTGAAGGTTCCATCACCTATACATGAAGAAGAACATGCTGAAGAAAAGGAGGGCAAGACATATGAGACTCTTAAGAAGCAAGGTTTGAGTGAAGAGGCACCTAAGGGTTAACAGGAAGAGGAGAAACATGGTAAGGTGTAGTTGGAATCCACTGTGCCTGAGTGGTTGGATAAAGAAATAAGGAGAAAACAAGTTATAGTGGAAGATACTCCACCCAATTGGGATGAGCTGCTAGCTAAGATTGGAAAAGACAAAGGTAAGAAGAAGGCTAAGGTGATCTCAAGGATTGAAAAGGATGAGGCCAACAACATAGTTGTTCACATTATAACCCCTGCCCTAGATAAAAATAGAGATGATGTGGCTGGAAAGGATTATAATGTTTAGACCTTCAATTTAGGGCCTACATCCGTTGAGCGGGATATTGAAGATTATCAGGGTTCAAGTGTAGTCATCTTGGGCAGATTGAAGAAGGAAATGAAGACTAAATAGGAGCTAAAGAAGGAAAATGAGAATCTCAAGAAATGTTTGGAGGATCTAATGAAACCCTTGTAATCCATTAACCCCTTTGCCTCTGCTGCAAAGCCTTTACCTCAAGAAACCATCATCGAACTTGAAAAGATGAAAGATTCCACTCTTGCCACTACAAATTGGCTGCAAGGGGTGCAAACCAAGGGTAATGAAGCTATCAAGGATATTTTTTCAATTAGGAAGGATGCTATAAGGGTAGTTGATTGGTTGAAGGAGGTGTTGGATCAAGATAAAGAAGATATAGATCTCCTACTATAGAAAACCAAAACTATCATGGAGTACACCAGGAATAAGTTAGTAAATGATAAAATTCTCCCTTCCTCTGGAGCTGTTGAACCTTGGGAGTGGTTTGAAGCACTGCAAATCAGGCAAAAGGTTTTGAAGAAGATCTACAAATAGAGGAGGTAGATTGATGATACCCTAGCTGGTGTTTACAATGGCTCCATTACTTTCTTTGAGATTATGACGAGGAGGAAGATTGCCCCCAAATATTTGAGTTTATAATAGTTGAGGAAGTGGTGGCATGATGTTTATGCCCCAATTAATCATGATTCCATTTCTAAGCACCAGTTGGATGATGCGGCCACCTACATTGCTTTCATTGACAAATACCTGACTTACAAGGTGGATTGGGATAAGTCGGTGAAACAGTCAAGGGAAGAAATTGCATCAATTGAAAGCCGACTTAGGGTTTTTCCTTTACCACCTGTGGCCAACTTGGATAGGGTGCTTTTGAAAGTTCATGAAATGCTGGATTAGAATAAAGACAATGGGGAAGATAGTTAATGATTGGATACATCGATATTTGTGCTTCCCTATTATTTTTCCATGCATTGGTCTAGGCTACATTGGAAATCCCAAGCTGGCCTAGATGAAGTTCATGCATTTAATGCATATTTTATTTTATTTTGAATTTCTCTTGGCTAACTTGTTGTGCCTATTTATTATTGTAAAATCTTATCTAGGCCAACATGTTTTGGGGGTTCTATAAATTTGGCATTTTTCCTCTTTTGTAAGGGTTAATAAGTTTTAGACATAGACAAATAGAAAGGTAGTTAGAGCGAATTATGTAGAGAAAGTGTTAGCAAGTAGTTGTTCTCAAGCAAATATTGTAACATAAAGATGGAATTGTTGCTACAATGGATAATTTGATGCAAGTAATGACATTGTGATTTGGTGCCATACTTGTGTCTTCTTATCTTGCATGGTTCTTGTTATTCTATCTTTAGAATTGCTTTGAGGAAGATAATATTTAGATTAGATTTGATTTAATGATGTTTATGGTTTGATATTTGAAGTGTTGCGGCAATCCCTAGTCCATACTTTTCTCAACCAACTGATTGTTAGTTGCTTTGCAAAGTTAGCTTGGACTTTTATATTCATTATGCTTAGTTCAATTGTGAGGGTTTATTCATTTCAATTGTGATAGGATTGTTTGAATGAATTTTCATGATTTGAAAATCTTAACACCTTCGAAGATTGCACTATTTCTATAAGATTGCAGATCCATCTAGGTCAAGTAGAAATCAGTTTTGGGGGATTTTTCCATTTTGAGTGTTGATCATTGGCATTATTAATCTTAGGTTTAATATTAAGTTTAGGAATCTCTTTGAAACTCTTATCTTTTGTTATTTCTCTGATTATTGGGTTTAAATTTAGGATTGAAGTATCATCATGTTGTTAGATCTGATAAATTGAGATTCAGTATTTTGCTTGTAGTAAGGTCCCATTGTGATTACTAGCATTTTCACATTTATCACTGAGTTGTTTATGCATTGTCAAGACCTGACATTAGAGACCTTGGGGTTATCTCTTAAGGCTTGTCGATAGAGATTTACCTTTCAAGTGAGATAGGATATTATATTCTGTCTGAGTTGTTGCTGTGCAGAAAACATCATCAATATCTACCAAAGAATTTTTATCAAACTAGTTGAACTTCCTTACTGCTATGGCTAAAAGCCTAAAAAAGGTGCTTTCCAACAAACTATGGATGCTTGGAAAAAATATATCAAAGCATAATAGTAAGTAATAGCATAGACAAGGCAGTGAGTAGTTTGAAAAAATGCCTCGAAGAAATGGGGTCTCATGGTGATGGAATGCCATTCCATCACCATGAGACCACATTTCTTTGAGGAATTTTTTCAAACAGCTCACAGCCTTTTCTATGCTACCACATTTTTCATACATGTCTACCAAAGCATTTTATCAAACTACTCACTTTCTTGCTGCTATGGCTAAAATCCTAAAATAGGTGCTTTCTAGCAAACTATGGACACTTGGAAAAAATATATCAAAGCATAATAGTAAGCAATATCATAGTCAAGGAAGTGAGTAGTTTGAAAAAATTCCTTAAAAGAAATTTGGTCTCATGGTGAGGCATTTTTTCAAACAACTCACTGCCTGAAAAATAGAAACCAACCCTTTAGCCAAAATTCCCCTCCAAATTATTTTCAAGGTCTTCATCCTCATCCTCGATTTACCAATCCATCAAACCTTCCACCTTTTATTCCACTTGTTCATTTCCCCACCCCTCCCTCTTCATGTCATGACCTCCCTTCATCTCATAGCCAAGACCACACTATACCATCCACCCCATCCCAACATAATACCATAGAGAAGGTAATGAACTGTTTGAAAAAAAGCCTCAAAGAAATGTGATCTCATGGTGATGGAATTCCATGACACATTTATTTGTAATGGCATTTGATCACCATGAGACCTCATTTCTTTGAGGAATTTTTCCAAATAGTTCACTACCTTCTATATGCTACCACAATTATCATACATGTCTACCAAAGTTTTTTTCAAACGGTTCACCACCTTGCTGCTATGGATAAAAGCCTAAAAACAAGTGCTTTCAAAAATTCTATGGATAGGGTAAATAGTAAGCATGATAGTTAGAAATATATAGTTTAATAAGTACTCAAAATTTTGTTCATTATCTGATACATTATAAGCCATGACGTGCATCACTATTGTAGTTTTCGTGATTGAATAATTTGTTGTTTTATTTTTAGATGTTGGAAGCAAATACACCTCCACATGTTCATAGGGAAATGGAGCTTTGTGTTTCATCTACTATAGACTCCTTAATGTGTCTCACAAAAGTATGAGGTAGATTGCTAAATTTCAATTTACATTTGTTGTTATAGTTGTTAGTGAAAAATCAAACCATTATTGATTCATAGTTTAATTTCTCTTTGGATGGTTTCTATAGGGATTTAGCATGCCTTAGTATGGGCATGTGAATATTTCCCTCAAAGAGAGTGATCGCCTAGTGGCAGTAAGTGATTATTTTGTTAAATATATCATTTTTTATAATGTAATTTCTATATATTAATGTATTTATTTGTTATTGTAACAGATACAGCTTGACTAAGAACTAAACCCTAGGAGGAGCACTAGGAGCACTCCTCAACCTCAAAATAAATGAGTGACAGACTTATCACCATCTGAATGACAAGAAAAGGGAAAGAATTTGTTTCAAGAGCATGGAGAGAAATTACTTTTGTTTCCAGAGCCCTTTGTTGTATGCCTCTATGGCATTTTTGTACATATTTTGTATTGGATATATTTGACATTGTATGCCGATATGGCATTCTCATAAGCCTATATTGCTATTTTGTATATATTTTATACTTATATTGATATATATTGGTGTATGCTACATGGCTATTTAGTTAATACAAATATTTTTTATTGATGGTGTCCATATTTGCATTATAAATCCATGGTTCAATAGATATGAGTTATGTGTATTCAAGTGTATACTTTACAAATTACATTTATACTTTGTGACTTACATGTATTCCAATGTATACTTTGTGACTTACGTTTTTTCATGCGTATACCTTGTATTCATGCATATACTTTATTTTAATTTGTGTATACTATGTATTCATGTGTATAATTTAAGGCTTACATGTATTTGAGTAAATGTGCTTCCCTTATTAACATGTATGCTTTACTTCTTCATGTGTATACTTATTAATTGGTTAGCCCTAGCATTGATCATTGCTATCCTTCATGGTTTGTGGTGTAGTCAAGGTAGGAGGGTCCAATGAAGGACTGTCTAGCCTTGTAGCCTAAACTAATAAATCCATGATTACAATAGATATGCAATTGAAACTAAATGTTAATCAACATAAGTTAAAGATATTCGTGAACACATGACACAAGATGTATCCTGGGAAAACCCTAACAGGGAAAAATCCAGCCCTCAAAACTCATTCCTCATTATATTATGATCTCAAAAACACATTACATATGCCACTTCACCTTTATAGATGCTAGGAGATAGCCCATGGATTACAAATAATTCATACAATAAAATTATTTCATCGACTCTTTCTCCTACGCCACACTCCATCTGCTCTATGAACTTTCCAAATCAAAACACTTTGTCACCATGTCTCATACTTCATACTATCAATAACCTTATTGATCACCTTCTTGTAGCAATCCTCTTTCTCCGTTTATATCCTCTACAAGCCTTCAAATCATTATCAAGTCAGCCTTATTGCAACGGTTAGTAAGGTAATGTGCAGAATCAAATAGGTCAGCCTCAAACATAAGGCATTTCTTTGCAAATACATAGAACTTTGTGTAGTTCTCATTGAAGGTCAGCTAGGTCCTCAACTTCCTTGAACAATTTTCCTTTTGGCTTCACAAGTCACAGAATTGCTCTGCAAACCAATTAGACTTCACCAAACACTGTCAGCTTCTCTTTGTGAACACAAGTAATCTTTTGATGATGATATCTCTTCAAAAACAAATCCAAATGATTTGAATTTCTGATATGTCATAGCTCATGATGTTGAGTAACTAATTCCTGCTCTGCATCCACTAACACTCAAATGTAGAAAAATGCAGGTAATCTCCAATGTGCTTCCCTGGCACTCTGCAACTTAATATCAACTGTCTCAGTTTTTCTGAATACTTTCAGATGCTCATGGATCAGTTTGTCTTGAATATTTATTGATTGATACTAAACAATTCAATATTTCTAGGAATACTAGTAGAGTTACAAATTACAAAATTGCACAAATTGAAAAGAAAAGATTAATTCTAAATAAATGCACTAATTATTAACTTGATAATTGATTAAGAATGAGTATAATATATATCTCAAGAGATGAGCCTTCTATAATGGCAACTACCAACTAGGAAATAGGAAAAAAATTCCCAATACTTTGAAAGCAATAATCCACCCAAAATTGCAACAAGAGATAAGGAAAATGAACCCACATAGGCATAACTGAATAAGGAACAATTCACCCTTCACAACTTGGTGAAACCATTGCCAAACTTAGAAGATCTTAAAGATAAAGAAGAATTATGATCTATATAATATAGAATTAGTACCCACTTTGATGACTACAAAATTTTCAACCATGGGCTTATCATGATTTTTCAAATTTGGTAAGAAGGCTTATTTAAGATCCTTGAGCAATGTATTTCCTAATGCTCCCTTGTTCTTGCATATCTCAATTCAGTTTACTTCAAAGAGTTCCATCAAATGCTTTATCTAAAAGCAAAAAACATGTTTTTAATTGGTATTCCATGAGAGGTTTCATAAAAAGATTCTAATATATTTAATCTTTTCATCAGAACAACTCAATTAAGCAAAGGATACATAATCTTCACAACACTTGCAAAATATAATATTCATAGTAGATGATGAGTAGTTAACTTCTTGACACAGTATCATAAAAACATTTATCTTGAATAGTCTTCAAACATTTTCACAGCATAATCCTCACAGTACAAAATGAATTGTTATGTTCTTGATCCATCACCATATAAACATGTCGATAGATGTATATGTCAACTTTTTGTAATATTATTTCTTGTATAGGAAATGGACTTGGGAGAAAGATTTATAATTTATAATACAAATAAGAAATGGACTTGGGTGAAAATTTTATTTATCACACCAAATAATAAATGTACATGAGAGCATCACTTGTTTCTCTTAGACTCCAATTTTCAAGCATATCAAATCATTTCAAATGAAAATGACAAAATGTTTCACAACCAAAGTTGTTAATTGAGGAAAAAATAAAATATTTCCAAGTTCCACCACTGCACGCATTTACAATTAGTTGTATATTGTTGTAAGGGCAAGGAGGATAATTAAAAAATGTCTTGCAATTTCTATAATTGATGAGGATCATATGCTTTTGGTGTGGAAAACTCAAACTTCTCAATTGTCCTGTGAATGTTTCTCTTTTTGATTGTTTTGCTTGCCATCATAAGGGATCGAGCAGATGAAATGTAGATTAGAGTGATTCAGCATGTTTGGGTGTGAAAGAGGACCATGGCTAGCTTAAATGTACCTATTGGGACACATTGGAATAGTTCATTTGGTCACATGAGTTGTAGAATGAAAGTTGCACCACTTTGCAACTTTACACTACTTGTATTTAACACTTTTTCCATCAAGTGAAAACTGGACACCATGGGAAAATGACTGTGAGATAACAAAATTTGAGAGAGGTTATTGTAGAGGATCCCAATTCAATCCCATAGGATTAGATGAAGATTTTGTAAGCATCATGGTTTCCAAGTAATAGCCCATCAAAGATTGCAGCCATTTTGCACTTTAGACCCTTAAGGGATCGATCCAATTGAACATAGCTCTGAGTCATTCGACATGTTTGGGTGCAAAAGAGGACCATTCCTAGCATAGACATACCCATCTAGACATGTTGGAATAGTTTGTTTGGTCACACAAGTTACATAATAAAAGTTGTACCACTTTGCAACTTTACACTACTTACATTTGACACTTTTTCCATCAAGTGAAAATTAGACACCATAGAAAAATTACTCTGAGATAAAAAAAAAAATAAGGGAGGTTATTCTATAGGGGCCCAACATGATCTCGTAGGCTTAGATGAAAATTTTGTAAGCATCACAGTTGCGAGTAATAGCCCATCAAAGATTGCAACCATTTTTCACTTTGGACCCTTAAGGGATTGAGTTGGTTGAATGTAGCTCAAAGTGATTCAGTGTGTTTGGGTGTAAAAGAGGACCATTCCCAGCATAAACATACCCATTCAGATATGTTGTAATATTTTGTTTGGTCACATGAGTTGCAAAACGAAATTTACACCACTTTGCAACTTTGCATTGCTTGTATTTGACACTTTTTCCATCAAGTGAAAACTGGAACCATAGGAAAATGACTCTAAGATAACAAAAAATTTGAGAGGTTATTGTATACAATCCCAAAAAAATCCTATAGGCTCATATGGAGAGTTCGTAAGCATCACAATTTCTGAGTAATAGCCTGTCAAATATTACAACCATTTTGCACTTTGGACCCTTAAGGGATCAAGCCGATTGAATGTAGCTCAAAGTGATTTGACATGTTTGGGTGTGAAAGAGGACCATTCCTAGCATAAATATACCCATCCAAATGCATTGGAATAGTCCCTATGGTCACATGAGTTGCAAAATGAAAGTTGCACGACTTTGCAACTTTACATTGCTTGCATTTGACACTTTTTCCATCAAGTGAAAATTGGACAACATGGGAAAACAACTCCGAGATAACAAAAACCAAGAGATTTTATTGTAGAGGGGTCCAACATGATCCTATAGGCTCATATGGAGAGTTAGTAAGCATCACAGTTTTCAAGTAATAGCCCATCAAAGATTACAACCATTTTGCACTTTGGACCCTTAAGGGACTAAGCCACTTGAACACAACTCAAAGTGATTCTACATCTTTGGGTATAAAAGAGGACCATTCCTAGCATAAAAATACCCATCTAGATGTGTTGGAATAGTTTTTTTGGTCACACGAGTTGTAGAACGAAAGTTGCATCACTTTGCAACTTTACATTGCTTTTAATTAACACTTTTTCCATCAAGTGAAAACTGGACACCACGAGAAAATAACTAAGAGAACAAAAACCAAGAGAGGTTATTGTAGAGGGTCCCAATGCAATCTCGTAGGCTCAGATGGAGAGTTTGTAAGTGTCATGGTTTGTGAGTAATAGCCTGTCGAAGATAGTAGCCATTTTTCACTTTGGACTCTTAAGGGATTGTGCTAGGTTGAACGTAGCTCAGAGTGATTCGACATGTTTGGGTACAAAAGAGGAACATGCCTAGCATAAAATATACCCATCTAAATGTATTGGAATAGTCTGATTGGTCACACAAGTTGTAGAACAAAAGTTGCACCACTTTGCAACTTTATACTGCCTGCAATTGACACTTTTTTCATCAAGTGAAAATTAGACACCACTGGAAAATGAATCCTAGATAACAAAAAAAAGAGAGGTTATTGTAGAGGTTCCTTACATGATCTTGATGCCTCAGAAAAAATGTTCATAATTGACACGGTCTCTAGGTAACAGGCAATCAAGTAGTGCTTCCCTTTTGCAATTTGGATTGTTAAGGGATTACACTATATGAATTACAAATGTTTGTGGGCAGCAATAAATTTAAAAATTTGAGTAAATATCATTACAAATATTTATGTGAATAGATCGTATGCTATATTGATATTGATATATAATCATTAGGTTGATTTTTTAATAAATAATTTTTTTTATAATAAGTTAGTCAATTGGTGCTAGTTATATTAGGGAGAGAATAAAAGAAGAAAAATAATGATTGGTAACCATCAATGGTTATTACACTCACTATATTAATAATATGATGTTTACAATAAAATTATATTTATTTGGCAATCCTAATTCTTATGTTTTTTCTACAATTGTCTAATATGTTTCATACACCATTTTGAAACCCAAGTGCTTGTACTTCTAGTCACAATGCTTTCTCAAAAACTATAAAGTGGTAATAAAAAATCATGAGAAAAAAATAAAACTATATTAATTCCAACACCCCACTTAAATCAAATATTGAATCAATGTGCCCCATTTTCATGCACACAAACTTAGCTTATAATATTCTCTCATAATAACCAAAAATATGATTCAAGGATGCCTTACGTACTCCGTTCTCACAAATCTTTTGCAATGTCACTCATACATTTGAGATGCTCTTATAATTTCTACATCATAGGTGCTCATGATGAAGTTAACTTCAAATGAATAACCTAAAATTCACTCACTAATCTTCACACACTTTTATAATGGCTTAAAATTAGAATTGAGAATTGTCAAGATAATCAAAATAAGGATGTTGCATTGTTTTTCTGGATGAGATTCTCTTGGATGGCTCATAAATCAACATTTTTTGCAAGGAGACACCAATCAATTTTTAGTAGTTTACTTACAAATAGGAAAAGTAAAAGAAGAAAAAGAAAGAGCATCCTAAATGGAAATGAAATGAAAATAGATGGAAGGCACTTACAGACAACAAATCCACACCATTTGGTTCCAAGTCAAGAATAACAAGGCTTAAATCTTGATGCTTCCATTGAGGATAGGCATGCCAATCTCTCAACTTAGTCACTCTTGGCCATACATCTTCATTGGGAGTTCGCAGATACCTATTGCATAGAAAAGCCTCTCATGAATAGAATAACTTGAAATTCAAGATGCTCTTATAATGTCTACATCATAGGTGTTTGTGATGAGGTTAACTTGAAATTAATAACTTAAAATTCCCTCGCTAAGCTTCACATGCACTTATATAATGGCTTAAAATTAGAATTGAGATTTGTCAAGATAATCAAAATAAGGATGTTGCATTGCTTTTTCTGGTTGAGATTCTCTTGGATAGCTCATAAATCAACATTTACTACAAGGAGACACCAACCAATTTTTAGTAGTTTACTTACAAATAGGAAAAGTAAGAGAAGAAAAAGAAAGAGCAACCAAAATTGAAATGAAATGAAAATAGATGGAAGGCACTTACAAAAAAAAAATCCACACCATATGGTTTCAAGTTAGTAACAACAAGGCTTAAATCTTTATGCTTCCATTGAGGATAAGCATGCCAGTCTCTCAACTTAGTCACTCCTAGCCATACATCTTCATTGGGAGTTCCAAGATACCTATTACATGCAACAACCTCTCATGAATAGAACATGAATACAATGCGTAGACACATAAAATATAATGATTGACATCGTGCATCTGATCCTGACTTACTAACATCGTTTCTTCCTGAATCATCCCTTGGTCTAACCATTTAATCAAATTCCCCTATTTGATTAAATTCATCAATATTCGTCTCTTAATTAAATAAATCATTTTATCTAATTAAGTCAATCTCTTTTGTTAATTAAATCAATCCATTTCATCTAATTATCCCTATTTAATTAAATAATCAATTTATTTGATTAAATCTCTAAAGTCTATTCATTAAATTAAATAAATTAAAACATTATTTGATTTAATCTAACACCATCTATTTTAATTAAATAAATCAAAATCCTTATTTAATTAATCTCTTGTCATATTTATCTCTTATTTGATTTAAATAAATCCATAAATTTGAGTCAAATAGGTCACATCATCTAACCTCTCTCATTAAATTAATTAACCCTTGATTAATTTAATCTCATCTCATGTCACATCCTCTAGATAATGCAAGTTGCACATGAAAATAGGTTTAATTCATTTATTGAATCTCTATTTTCCTCACAAGGTATCTTTTGGAATATTGTCTCAATTTGAATTCAAAAATTCCAAGTCAACATGTACATCCAACAAGGCAATAAATTCATCTTACATGTCCTTTTCCTTGAGCCAAGTGACATTTATTGCATTTTCCCTTCCCTCTTGCATGTAATTTCAACAAATTTGAATTTCAAATATTGGTATTTATTGGCACAAACCCCAAATCTTGCACATCCATCATCCATTCATAGCTTAACAAGTGGCATCATATCATTGGATGAATGTTAGTCCCACATTTCTCAAATTTGGACATTCATCCATCTTGAAATTCTATAAATAAAGAGCTCATATCTTCATTTCATCATCCACAATCTAGGGAAAGTTACCATGCTCAAATATCTCTTGAATTTCATCCATTATCATTGAGTCATAGCTAGGTTTTTGCATATTTTAGCTTGGAGTTCTCATTCTTCTCCAACAAAGTGGATCAATCTCTTCAACGTTCGAAGATTGCATCATAGGAATTGGGAAAGGGCCAATTTTCACATCAAATTGGCACCAATTCCCCCATGGGATCATGAGTTTGCATATATAATTAGGATTTAATCTTTGTTTTGTCATTTTCATTGTGTTCTTCACTATTTTCTTTCCTAGTTTGAGGTTGTAAATGGATTTCATGGGGAATCCTTGTTTTGTCTTGCAATCACTTGTCTAACTTGTTTACTCTTGTTGTTTTGTAGGTACCAAGGTTGGGGTTCACACATTTGATGCTAGAAGGAGGGTTGCATCTCACTTTCAATCAATTTTTTTCAAAAATTCTGATTTTTCATTCACACAAAAAATTCCAACGCTGGGAGCTCAGTGCCGCTATATGGCACCACTCAAAACAAAAACTCCAACATTGTACTCATCCCACCAAAATATTTGAATTTCAAACTTCGTTGCTGGACTCACCGACCTACAAAAATTTTCAAAAAATATTAAACTCTGACGCTAGATGAAAACTGCGATGCGGGGTGAAAAGAGCGACACAGTTGAGCTCTCTGTCCCGATACAGAGCTCCGCTAAATGGTAAGCGGCACTGTGAGGGCACCACTGAGAAAACAATCTATGATGCAGTCATGAGTTGCGATGCTAGAAGATAGTAAAAAGGGAAAATTTGATTTTTTGCACATGTCTTTTGTTTGATGATCAATTTGTATTTTGTTTTCTGGTTTTTAACTTTTGTATTTTCTAGAATCTGACTGGTTTTTCTCACTTGTAGGTTGGAAATCGAAAACAAAGGAAGGAGGAGCATGATAATGATATTTCATCTAATCAAAGTGTTTTTAAACACTTTAGTGTTTGTTTAACACTTCTTTAAGAATTTGTTATCTCCTCTTTCTTAGGACACTAATTTTCGTTTGGGTTTAAAAAGATTTTTTTTATTCCTTGCAAAGGCTAAAATGAACTTTAGGATCACAACTTACTAGATTTTTTTATTGGATTGACAATTGAACAAAGTGTCTCTCATTTGTCATTTGATGCTTAAAATAAACTCACATTTTGCTTTGGGGATTTAAAACGAACAAGTGTAACTTTGTTTTCATGAGGGCTTACTTAAACTAAAGCCATTGAAAAAGGACGTATGTGCTTCTCTCACACTTTATAGCGATCTTGAGAATCAAAAGGCCTTTTTCATGACTTTAGGGTGAGACAAAGCAATCACCTCCACACTTCGATTTGGGTTTAAAATTGAACATCTTGTGTGAGTGTGAGTGGGGGAATTGTTGCATACATTCTCTCTCCTTGTTGCCAACAAGGATTGATTGAGTTACGAATATTGTTCTTCATTCACTTTTTTTATCCTAGAGGGCCTGCCTTGGGGAAAAAGTACTCACCCAAGGGAACTATTCAACCAGTAACACTCTAAAGCCAAGATTATTTCCAACCGGTATATAAATGTGGATATTGGAGTAAATGCCAATATCACGCGGTTGATTCTGACAAGATGGATCCAAAAGGGGACTCTTTCTGTATGGGTCAATCTCCACGAACGGAAAGTCCTTACTAAAACCATGTGCTAGAATTTGCCAAAATCCTTTAATCTATTTGTTAGTGCAAGAATTTTTATTCTCAAGCCACCCCACACTTTTACGGTCTTCTAGTAGAAATGTAAAACATGCCATGGGAGTTTCATGGGTGTTGATGCTTGGCTGCCCCATATAAGTGAGTGTTGTGGAGGGGAGCCAGTGGGGTCAAGCATCTAACCATTCACTAGAGATAAGCATAGTTGGACTTGTCCAAGTGGGAATCCAACAAATATTGTCTTACACATCCATAGGATTGTACTTATTCTTGGGTTACAAAATGCATTACTTGATTGAAAACATCATGGACACAAACACTTGAACCTCATCCAAAAATTCAAACCCTTTTGAAGACAAATACCATTGAATCAATCCATATGTTATTGCTTTCCCTTGGGATTCACATCCGTAGAGGTTTCTAAGCATTGGATTATATCTCGATTTGTCTCCTTAAGTAAACAATAGGAAAACCCTTGCCTTAAGTTCATAAAATTTCCACATAACATATCTTGTGGGGTTTTGAAGAAATTAACACATTGGACATCTTTGTTTGAAAACCTAATCAAAGAAAGTGTTTTTGGTAAAATAAAGACATTAAGCAAAGCTAAGAAAAATGAACTTTCATATGTGTTGAAGACTCACAATCCCAAAGCAAAAATCTTTGTTTGGAAATCTGAAAATGAATGTTCAAATGAAATCATTTCTTGGTCACAAAGGTCTTTAGGAAGCATTGGCATGCTCTTCAATACCTAGGTCTAGGAAAACAAAGTGTCCCTTTTAGGTTCATCTTAGGATCAAAGCAAATCAAAATCTTTTTCATCCATCCTCCAAAACATAAAAACAACATCATCTCATCATCACCTTTTGGAAAATCTTGAAGTCATCCTTAATACTAGGCTTTGTGGAAAAATAAAAATCATCAAAATCATTGAGACTAAATCCTTGAAAACATCATCAAAATCACCTTTGGCTAGGTATGTGTAGATGCATCCTTTTGCATATGCTTAGTCAAAGTTATCAAAATCATTTGTCTAGCTTAGTATATGTGGATGAATCCTTCTTCATATACTTGGCGAAAAGATCATCTTGTTTGAATAGGTGTGGGTAGATGCATCCTTCTCCTCACACATATTCAAATCATCATCCATTGAAAAAAGCTATCCCTTAGATCATCATCAAACATCTTAGGATCTTTTTGTTCAAATATCCAAATCAAAATCAAAATCAAGGACAAAATCCCAAATCCAAAAAGAAAATCAAAATCTGGAAAGTCCTAAAAGCCTAGTATCTCATTCAAGATTTATCAAAATCTAAAAACATATCAAAATCCAAAAACATTTGTATCATCCATCCTCAACATCATCATCATATCATCACCTTTGATCCTTAAGGCATCCTAAAAACTTTCTACTTTGGGGCATAAAATAACGATCGATCCAAAGAATCAAGAGATTCATCTCCCATGTTCTTGAAGATTGATCCTTGTTTTATGGTTCTAACTAGATCTCAATACAAGAAGAGTATGGAAGCCAACAAAGAAACACCCGCTTCAAGTGATCTTAGCCAAATAAATGCAAAAATGAATCCCGCTGAATCAAGTAATCCGTTGACCCTCTCATCATCACAAAATCTGCAAGAAGAAAACCAAGGAGAGGACCTTACTTTTGGAATGTCTCAAGAGGAAATGACTGAAATGCTCCAAAATCTGAACAACCATAGAATCATCAACATCGTGATGAGGCTCAACCCTTCGTTATACATGCTTGAGCTAGCAAAACAAGGGGACAAGTTACCTTCGGATTTTGATGTAAGCACTATAGTGGAGACATCTTTTCCTCCAATCTCATCCACCATTCCCATTTCATCTACACCCCCATCTCAAAACATCACGCAAAATATTCTGCAAATCACAACATCGTTTGCTCCAACCCAACCCAACGTTAATAAGGGAAGTGCATTTCTCAATGCAATTCAAACACACCCCCTTGTTAATAATCAAAATTTGGATGCTAACACCACCTTGGAACAAAGCATACCTCAAAACCCATTACACAAAGATGTTTCTCTCACATTCCATCATGATCCATTATCATCACTTTTTCACACAACACCTCAAACACCTCTTCTCACAAATTCACAAGAAGAGAGAGATATGTTCGGAATAGGGGGCATATTCAACACCACAACATTCTCACAACAACTTACACCCCTTACATTTCCACTCTCCCACCATTTCCATTATCATTCACACCACTCCTTGGTTTAGGGCTTCCACCTCTACCAAATATCAATCAAACTGCTATCCCAAATATCAATCAAAGCACTATGCCAAATGCTCAAAATTTGTCGTTGATATCGCAACAACAAACAAAAAAAACACAAGCAATCGCAACATCATCAAACACCCCCTTAACATCACGAAGCATGGTTTCCCAAGGACCAACCATATCAACACCACCTTCACAAACACTATTCCAAATCCACCCCCCCCCACCAACTTCCACCACATGAAGCCAATACAACACGGCATTGCAAGCTACTTTCCAAAGAGGATACCAACAAGTTTAGAAACTAAAAGCCAAACAACTAGCTGCTCAGCAAGCTGTTCAAGCTGTGCAAGCCGCCCAAGCAGCCCAAGCCACCTTACAAGTGCAACAAGCCCAAGCGTTATTGCAACAACAACAACAACAATCCACTCAAGCTGCACAAGCCACACAAGCATTGCAAGCACAAAAGGCTGCTCAAGCACAACTTATATTGCAACAACAAGCAACACAAGCACAAACAGCACAAGCACAAGCTCAAGTGCAAGCTCAATATCAGGCACATCAAGCTCAATATCAAGCACAACTTCTTGCACAAAGACAAGCAGCGCAATTATAGGCATATCAACAAGCATTAAAGCAATACCAAGAGCAGCAAGAAGCAGCAGAATTGGCAGCCCAACAACAAGCGTTGTTGGAACAATAGCAAGCACAACAACAAGCGTTGTTGGAACAACAACAAGCACAACAACAGCACAACAACAGCAAGATCAACAACAAGCGTTGTTCATACAAAATCAGGTGGAAGCCTACCTCACTCTGCAAAACATATAGATACCATCAAACAATGCATCGACCAACCCACCCATCCAACCCATGATTGAAACACCCCAAAACACTTTCATCCCACCCTCTAATCCCCAAAATGATGTGATGACACAACTCAGGTTGCTCTTGCAACAAGTGCTTGACCTTCAATCAGGGTGAACAACCAAAACTCCAAGCAACTTGTGTCCCTATCCATTTGATAGGAGCTTGATAATGAAACCATTCCCCAAGGGATTTGAAATCCCCAAATTTGACAAATATCAAGGGATGAGAAACCCTGAAGATCACATCAGGGAATTACAGGTTCATTGCATGGAGGTAGCATATGACGATACTTATTTGATGCGGCTATTTCCTATGAGCTTGGTAGGCCACACTATAGAATGGTTCTCTCGCTTACCTTCATGCATTAGAACATTCAAAGAAATTAGGGACACATTCATTAAAAATTATGCATGCAACATTACAATGGATGTTAGTCTTGAAGAACTCTCAGCTCTAAAACAAGGAAAGGGTGAATCATTCGCCTCATTCCTCCAACGATTGCGATCTAAGGCCAATCGGAGCAAGTGGACCATGCCAGAAGAACAACAGGTTTGCACCATCATAGCCAACCTTGAAGGTCGCTTGGCCTTTCATCTCAAGGTTCAAGGCATCACCACATATGATCAATTGATCTCCAAGGCGCTTAGTATCGAAAGAGCCCTTATGACTCAACCCGCGGAATCAACATCATACCATGAACAACAAAACAACTACCCATCAGCCAATTACAATGATAAACCTCGTACATGGGCAAGGAACAAAAATGTTACTAATGATGGTGTCATCAATGCCAAGGTGGTCATTAGTGCCCCTCACCAACATATACCTGCACCACAAATCCAAATTCAACACCAAAACCACCATCACACAAATCCACCAACCAACAATAATCCAACCATCAATAATCTCAATGACCAAAGAGGACCACCCCAACGCAAAAGTTATCCCAAGTGAAAATACACCATTTTGGGGGAACCACTTGAGGACATAATGAAAAAGTTGATCGACAAAAAAATCATCAAGCCTCCTACATTCGAGAATTACCAAGAACTTGATGTCAAACCTCCTTGGTATAACAAAAAACAACTTTGTGAATTTCATAAAATCAAAGGCCACACCACAAAAAGTTGCATGAGACTCAAAAACATCATCCAAGATCTCATCGATAAGAAAATCATAAACGTGGAACAACCTACGGGAAATTAGGATCTTAAAATATACATGAATCCAATGTTGAATCATGGCAACAAAAGGAATAAAAATGATAAGGGGAAGGGCAATGTAAATCATGTGTATGAAACAGTCATTGCCTCCCTAAATGAAGACTACATGGTCATCACCATCAAGGGTTCCCATGCTGAATATTGTGGAGTCACCACAAGAGGCGGCAAAGTCACCATCGCAGGATCATCCCAACCAAATAGGGTCCCTTCATCTAGATCTATTCCGCATGGCTACAATGTCCTAGATCAACTCAAGAGAATGCCAACACACATCTCCATCATGGAGTTGTTAAAAATATCATCAGCTCATAAAAAGATCCTTGAGGAAGCATTAGCCTCATCCACTGTCCCTGCAGATCTCGATGTGGAGCAATTCCAAGCTATGGTCAAAAATATCATCATGCCTAATCTCCTTACATTTTCTGACCAAGATTTCCCCACCCAACCATCTCACAACCATGCACTTCACTTGGACGCCATTGTACACAAGAGAAAAATCAAAAGGGTCTTGGTGGATGGAGGTACGGGTTTGAACATATGTTCCTTAATTCTCATCAAGTAGTTGAAAATATCAGAAGATTCCATCGACAAAGGAAAGGGCATCATGATAAGAGCATATGATGACCAAAATAGAGTGTCTCAAGGAATGATAAACTCCCTATTCAAGTAGGCCTGACTCTCATGCAAACCACTTGTCAGGTCTTGGACCTTGACTTGCCATACAATATCCTCCTGGGATGCCCATGGATCCATGCGATGAAAGCTATAGCATCAACCTTCCACCAATGTGTGAAATTTACACATAATGGACAAGAGGTTACCATCCATGGAGATCCTAAACCTTTCTCATATTGCAAAAATCTTGAAGCAAAGTATTACAAAATTCCCTAAGTGCCAAAGAATGATGAGGGTCCATCCACACCATACATCGACCCCGCCACTCTCGTGTCCACTTCTGCAATAGAGAAACCTACCATTCCCACCATCTCCAACATCAAGCTCATCATCTAGGAGGATGGTTGTGGAAGCTACAAGCTCCCTAACAATGCTTTCATTATAGGAGAGTTACCACAATCTCCTAGATCATAGGGATGTACACAAGAAAACCAAGCTTCCACATCGCAAATGTTTCCTGAAGACTATCCTGAATTCACAAGATGGAAGACCTTGGCCAAGATGTTATTGAAGCAGATCCATCTCACATGTTGTATCAAGATGAAAGACTGACACCTGAATTACCAATGGATGAAAGAAGCAAGGGCCTACAAATGATGCTTGCAATGGGCTACGACAGAAATCAAAGACCAGGACAAAATGACAATGGCCTCATAATACCTATCATGCCAGAGATGCGAGCCATAACAAATCTCAGCCTTGGATGTACCCCTCTGAGTATAACCATACGTGGTTGAAGTCCTCTGGTTAGAACGGTTAACATTTCTCCTTAGCCAATACTAGCAGAAGTATGCTCACCAATATCCACACGTAGAGACATAAATAACTTTATAATTGAGGCCTATATTAGTAGCAATGATGAGGATACCATGACCAATCTACCTAAGTTATTTGAGGACACCACCCTGTGTATGATTATCACCCTCTCCTTTGAAATAGACCATCAAAATCATGAGATCCGCCTAGTCTATCCCCAACTCATCGACTACAACCAACGAGGACCACCGGTTCTAGATACGTTCGAAAATGATGAGGTGCTCTCAGAATTCATGGGATTGTGGGATAACATTCCAGATGGGGATCATAAGGCAGGGTTTATAATGGAGTTAGACACACATGCCTATTATGGGGAAATGATTGAATCCTTTAGTCGCAAAAGTTAGAAACTAAGAATCATATCTAAGTCCTTGAGTGAAAACCACACTGTGGCACTCTCCGACAAGAAAATAGTAAAAATAAAGGAAGTATCCAACAATGAAAACCTCTCTAAGGTGCCCGAGGATGAAGGATTCAATCTTCCTTTAAGAGCTATTCATCAAGAGAAGTCAATAGTCTTGGCTGAAAAATGCAATCCTATCAACCTAGGAACAGAGGAGACCCCATATATCACATTTTATGCGGAATCACTATTATCAGAAGAGCAAGAACTCCTAGCAGCATTCCTAAGGGAAAGGAAAATAAACTTTGCATGGAGTTATGATGACATGCCAAGGCTTGATCCAGAGACTATGGTTCATCACTTGGTAGTGTATCCAGAAGCAAAGCTAGTCAAACAAAAGCTTCGAAAAATGCATCCTAAAATTTCCTTATTGGTCAAAATGGAGCTCAAAAAGTTGTTAGATGTAGGATTCATATGACCAATCGATTATCTAGAATGGGTGTCAAATTTGGTACCTATTTCAAAGCCTGACATAGCCATTAGAATCTGTATAGACTTCAAATATTTGAACAAAGCATGTCCCAAGGATGATTTCTTGCTTCCCAACATTGACATGATAGTAGACATGACAGCAGGGCATGAGATGCTATCACTAATGGATGGATTTTCAGGATATAATCAAATCATGATAGCAAAAGAGGATCAACATAAGATAGCCTTCACTTGTCCATGGGGAGCTTACTATTGGAACATGATGCCATTTGGCCTAAAGAACGCATGAGCAACATACCAAAGGGCCATGACATTGATATTCCACGACATGATCCATAAGACGAAAAAAGACTATGTTGACAACATCCTATCAAAATCCAAAAAAAGACAAGATCATATAGCAACCCTAAGTGCTATCTTTGGTAGACTGGAGGAATACAAAGTCAGACTAAATCCCAAGAAGTTCATCTTCGGTGTAAAATTAGGTAAACTACTAGAATATATAGTATCAATGAGGGGTATTGAGGTGGATCCAACAAAAGTGAAAGCAATCCTCGAAAAGGAAGCACCAAAGACATTAAAAAAATTGAGAGGTCTCCAAGGCAGGCTCCAATCCATTAGAAGGTTCATAGCACAACTGGCAGACAAGCAGAACCCATATTCTCACCTACTCCACAAGGGGGTAGTGTACAAATGGGACACAAAGTGCGAAAGAGGAATTTAACAAAATCAAAGAATATCTACTGACACCGCCAGTCTTAATGCCACCTATCCCAAAGAAGCTATTGATCTTATATGTGTCAGCAACAACAACAGCTCTTGGGGCTCTCTTGGCTTAGCATGATGAAAATGGAACAAAGAGGGCTATCTACTATATCAGAAGGACAATGGTTAGTCATGAGCTAAACTACTTATTCATCGAGAAAGCATGCCTCATAGTAGTGTTTGCATCACAAAAAATTAGACATTACATGTTGGCACATAAGATAAAGCTCATTGCCAAAATTGACCCCCTCAAATATCTACTATCAAAGGCAATGCTCATGGGAAGAATGGAAAAATGGGTAATGATACTGTTAGAGTATGACATCAAGTATGTAGAGCGGAAAGCCATTAAGGGACAAGTTATTGCAGATCAACTAGCAGAGGCACCTATTTATTCTGAGAATCCTCTTGTCTCAAAGTTTCTAGATGAATCTATTTTTAACATCAATGTTGTTGACCACTGGAAACTATAGTTCGATGGCTCATACACACAACATGGATCAGGAGCTAGTGTCTTCTTCATCACCCCACAAGGGGACTGCATACCAAGGTCATACAAATTGGCATTTCCTTGCACCAACAACATCGTGGAATATGAGGCTTTGACTATAGGTCTCAAGATAATAGTGCAATGGAATATCATAGCTCTCAAACTCTACGGAGACTCTCAGTTGATCATAAATCAAGTCAATAATGAATATCAGACCAAGGATGATAAGCTCACTCCATACAATAAATTGGTGGAAACTCTCAAGGAATCTTTTATAGAAATCACATTTAAGCAGATTCCTAGAACCAACAATCAAGCAGCAGATGCCATGGCAACAATTGGATCCTTGTTGAATATCCCCAACAATGTTCCAAAATATGAATTCTTGATTGAGCAGCTTCTTGTTCCCGCATTCGAGGTACCAGAATCAAAATTCGTGTGTGAAATCGTTGGTCCTGGTGATCCTTGGTACCATGACATCTACACATATCTTCGCATAGGAGTCATACCTGCTGACTTGCCATCAAACCTAAAATGAACCTTTGTCAAAAAGGCATATAGATTTGTCATCCTAGGTGATACCTTATACCGTAGAAGCATAGAAGGTACCTTGCTACACTGCCTAAATGTTGAGGAGGCATTAACCGCTCTAACCAAAGTACACAACAGTATATGTGGCTCACACTCGAGTGGAATGACCATCACTAAGAAACTACTGAGGATGGGGTATTATTGGCCCACAATGGAAAGAGAAGCACATGATCATGCTAAAAGATGTTTACAATGTCAGCAGCATGGGGACCTCATCCATGTTCCAACTCAAGAGCTCCATCCTATTATCACACCATGGCCCTTTTCATAGTGGGGACTCGATCTCATTGGGAAAATCACACCTACCTCATCCAATGGCCACAAATTCATCATAACTGCAACTGAGTACTTCACAAAGTGGGTGGAAGCCATACCCATGACGTATATCACTGAGAAGCAGATCTCAAAATTCATCCTGAATTATCTCATCTGTCGTTACGGTGTCCAATAAGCCATTATCTCAAATAATGGGACACCATTGAAGAACTAGGAGGTTCACGACTTGTAGGAGAAATTCAAAATCCAGCATCGCTTCTCCACCCCATACTATCCCCAAGGCAATGGCCAAGCAGAAGCTACAAACAAAACTATCCTCAAAATCCTCAAGAAAATAGTCAATGATGCAGGTTGTGACTGGCATTTGAAGCTTAACCCCACCCTCTGGGCCTATTGAACCAGCATCCACACACCCACTAGCACCACCCCCTTCTCCTTGTTCTACAGATCAAAGGCCATACTCCCCATTGAGATTGAGCTCCCATCCCTCAGGATATCACTACAAAACCTCATCACAGATGAAGAATATCGGGTATCAAGACTAAATGAGCTGGAGTTTCTAGATGAGAGATGAATCAATGCTTTGAACCATTTGCAAGTCTATCAGAATAGACTCAAAAGGAGCTATAATAAGAAAATCAGAAGTAGGACTTTCCAAGTCATAGAACTGGTCTTAAAAGAAAATTAGAAGAATGTCCCAAACCCAAGCAGCAAAGGCAAGTTCAAACCTAATTGGTTAGGACCTTTCATCATCACAACAAGTTATAAGTCAAGGGCATATCAGTTATCAACACTCGAAGGGGAACCTCTACAGGAGCCCATGAATAGCTCCCATCTCAAAAAAATTTATGCCTAAATCTTTCAAGGTATAGAACCAAAAAATCAAAAAAGTCCTGAAAAAATGGTCACTTCAGCGAAAACGGCAAACAGGCGTCTTGGTGACAACAAAAAATAAAAAACAAAAATCCAAAAATCAAAAAAGGATTCAAAAATAGTAAAGAGAAAAAATCATCCTCTAGTGAAAACCACTTTGGTGGCACTTTGGGCAAGTACCTCAGTGAAAACCTAGCAAACTTGCGTAAATAAGCACTTTTCATCCAAAAGTTTTATGCCTAAATCTTTCAAGGTATAGAACCAAAAAAAAAAATCAAAAAAGTCCTAAAAAATGGTCACTTCGGCGAAAACCTGGCAAACAGGTGTCTTGGTGACAACAAAAAAATCAAAAAAGCAAAAAATCCAAAAAAATTAGAAAAAGGATTGAAAAATAGTAAAGAGAAAAAATCATCCTCTAGTGAAAACCACTTTGGTGGCACTTTGGGCAAGTACCTCAGTGAAAACCTGGCAAACAGGCACCTTGCGTAAATAAGCATTTTTCATCCACCAGGATCTTTACGGCTTGTTCGGCATCATCCCTCCATTTCGCTTCCATCATCCATCACATTCAGTTCTCCATCCATCACTCATCCACTTGCATCCGCACCATAGCTTGGTCCTATTTTTGTATCATGATCCCTCCTAGTAATACTCATCCCATCCTCAAGGTCAGTTTGTCCTACCTTTATCGGAGTAGTCTATGGCATCACGCTGGGGGCATGTTCTCATTGGATCAGATTCATGTATGATCTTAAAGTCCTCAAATCAGAAAATCTAAAAACATTAGAAAATCAGAAAATCCAAAAAATATCAAAACATATCAAAATCCAAAAACATGTTAAAAAGTTAGTCAAAAAGTCAAAAAAAGAGTTGTCTTGTCAAACTATGTCATCTCTTAGCTTTAACATAGGCAAGGTTGATCTTTGGTCATCCCCCAAGACATTTAGGTCAGTCCTATAGGAGTCCATCATAACAAGCTAAAATCTCATCATGTATATCATCATCTGTAAATCGGTCAAGTCATCAATCGAACTACATGGTCTTTGCATATATAACGTAGGCAAGGATCATCTGTTGATCAGCCCTCGAGACCCCTAGGATAGGTCTTTAGGTTAGTCTCTTGGTCAAAATCTCAGAAAATCCCAAAAACATTGGAAAATCAAAAAATCAAAACATTTGCAAAATCTCAAAAAATACCAAAAACAACCTCAAAACATTACAAAACATCAAAAAATCCAAATATTTAAAAAATCCACCTCATCTCGCTTGTACCCGTAATAAACACCACTCATAATAAATTGATCGTCATCATCAACCTTTGGTGAAATAGTTAGAAACAAGTCTAGTAGATTAAAAGTAAAACTCCAAAAGTCAAGTCTTAAGTCTAAGTTAGTGCGTAAGCAAGTTGGTCATCTCTTTGTATTGATAACTCATCATCTGAATTGGTCCCATATCAATCATCCCTTAGAAAACTTTAGATAAATGAAATGACATGCTGCCATCCACTAACATGTCCTAGGATGAATCCTTCCTACAATGGGCATTATCTTTTGGCAATAAGTTCTAGTTATCATCCTTAGAAAAAACATCCTCTTTCCGTTGGCAGTATTGAAGAGCATCAGTTTGTTTGGTCTTTATCTTTTGACTTATCTTATTTTGCACTCATTCCAAGGACATCTCGATGATATCTGAACAGAGGATTTAAATAAATAGGAATGGGGCAATGATCATTATCTTTTGTCTATTGCGCTTGTTGGACGTTCTTGTAATATAACCTTGCTGAATACTTGCTTTGTTAGGCATGTATGGAAGAGGTCTAGGGCAACTTGTTGATTATTGCATGGAGAGGTTTACCTTTCCGTGTTTTGGTCTGAGATGTCCAAAACTTCTGAAGTGCATCCTAGCAAGGTTTTCGTATGTCAGGTGTGAACAAGAATACTCCTATCTGCTTGTTAATTCAAAGTTCATCTCACTAGGTACAATGCCATCCTGGTCTTCTATACCTTGATGCATTATACCATGTGTGTTATCAAACATAAGAAAATTTGGCCCTTTGAAAATCCCAATTCCTCGGCAAGTAATCACCATCATCATCATTTGCATTTGCATCATCTTGTGTCTTGTTGAAATGACTTCTTCTTTTACTAACCGTACTAACAAGGTACTATGACAGTTGATCATTATCACCATCATCGTCACCGATCCTGCATCCACAAATCATTAGCATATTAAATAAACATATCATATAGGAAGCATACCCATTGCATTTTAATCATCATATAAACAGGTTATCATAAACATTCTTCATAGATAGGCGCATCCATTTTAGTGCATTTCACCCATTACATTGCATCTCATGTTATTATATCAATCATTGCATAAACATTCATTCGCATTTCATAACCATTTCATATAAATCGTCACATAAGCATCTACAAAAGCATTTCATAATCATTTTTTGCATAATCAATAGGTATATAAACATTTAATTCATTAGGAATACATACTTGCATAACATCATGACATCATCTCACCACATCTACTTTCACATCAAATTACACATCAGCATATCACTTTGCATTAACATATCATTGCATCACATACATCATCATTTATTACATTTAGAATAATAACATTTTTTATTCTAAGCATCTCATAAAACCATTTCATTATGCATTAACACCATTTCATTGGCATCATATCATGATCATCGCATTCATATTACATCCATCCATAAATCATCTCATATATAAGCATTTTTCACACATCATTGCATATACCATAGATCATATCATTTTACATATTAAAATCCATATCACATATCACATTGGCATAAAATAAATCATCATATAGATAACATTATTGCACATCATATCATAGGTTAACATAATATAGATCTGTTAGTCATAATCATTGCATAAACATCATTAGAAATAAATGCATCCATAACATATAGAAGTAGAATCATACATGCATGGATAAAAAGAGAACACAGTACATCGCATCCAAATCGACTCATATATATCATCAATAATGTCATTGTCATAGTACAAAGAATAAATCAGATCACTGTACATATATGTCAATCAGTGCAAAATTCCCATCAGACTATCAAAAATGAGCCCATAAGGTGCAAAAAAGTATCATAATATCTCAATCAAGCTCGATCTCTGTGAATGCTACCCTCGCCCCTGTCACTGTGACCCTCTGGTGGTATCTGGCTGGCCCACTCTGAATACTCTGGGACCCAATCTATGGGTACAGTATCATGATAAGCCTGACGGTAGTACTCTACCTCTCAAATGGCATCCCTGTAAGATCACACTGGCACTGTGCCCTGTGAGGAGGAGGATGTCACACTCTCAATCTGCTATCTGCGGCCTAGCTCTGTAGATGCCTGTATCTCTGCAGCTTGTCTCTACTGCATAGCCTAATCTCTCTCTGCTCTGAGCTGCTCTCTCTCAGCCCTCACCTAATCTCTCTTAGCTGTCACAGCCTGAACCTGGGCCTGTAACTGCGCAATCAGTGCATCTCAACCTTCTGCCTGCACCCGAGTCTAATCCTCATCTTGTGGTGGCTCTTGCTTCTGATCCTGCATATGTACATCTTCGTGACCTAGCAAGACTGGGGGTACACCTGGTGGATCCTATCGAATCTCAACCCTTAGTCCTCACCCTTGTCCTCTCCCTCTACCTATGAATCTGTGTGGATCTAGATCCTCACCTGGAACAGTCAACCGAAGTGGATGTTAGAACCAATCCCTATAAGCCTGAGTGGTGCTTGGATCTGCCAAGCCTTGATCGTAAGCCCATAGTCAGGCTACCAAGTGCCTGAAGCTGTCAACTGCCTCTAAGGTAGGAATGCCATGCCCCCATGACACCTGTGTCATGCAACGAGCAAAAATGGCTATGTAACCATCATCGGGCTAATCCTGTGGTTCTTCAAACTGATGCTATACATACCCAGGAAGGTACCTCTCGATCATCGTATTCTCTCGCCCCTGCATGTACCGGTCCTGGCCGCAATAAAAGAGTTGATCAACATTGTCGGCCCATCCAAGCCGACCAAGGTATGGTCTCCAAGTGAAAACAAGCATCTCATCTAAGACCCACCTCCAATAGGGGATCCCATGCTCAGTAGTGTGTGTAAAGGACACACTGCCTCTATATCATGCCACGAGGGCATCATCTGCCACCATCAGAATTGGAACAACACATGGACGCAGCACAAAAATGTGCTCCCAATCATAGACGTGAAGTAAGGTCACTCTAGCCCCCAACGCTCTACTATCCATATAGACGTACTCATGTAGGTCCTTGTAGAGTGAGGCGAGAAGTATAGGCCCCCATGTGAAATGAAATGGCCTATCTCAAACCATCTACTCCTAGCAATGCCCCCAGCCGAGACTGAAATATTTCCCTCGTGTGTCTGGGGCAACGAGACCTGAAATGATTGCTGCAACCATCAAGCGGTAGGGAGGGGATATAACTTTGTAGCGCTCTAGCTCAATCTGTCCCTTGCAGTAGATGATGTCCTATGTGGTGAGGACTCTGACGCAGGACTCGTGTCCCTCATCCATATTGAAGATCACCCATCGGCCATGAATAGGCAATTGTAGAATGCGCCAAATGTCCTCCAAAGTGACAGTGTCCTTGCCAGTAGGGAGATGAAATGACGACGTCTCACTGTGCCACCTCTCAGCTAGCGTTGATAGCATCCCTAGGTGAGTGCGCATGGGCACCATGTACACAATGTGCCATAATCCCACAACTTCTAGTCGATCCTGGTCCCTGTCGCTCAGGTCTCGTAAGATGCTAGCCAAATCTCGTGACCGATGCTCCCGGGAGTAGAGCTCCCTCACCGCATCCTACATCAAAGAAGGTCAGCATGTTAAAAAATTTCAAAAATTCCTAGTTGAGGGCTCCAAGAATGTCCCCAGCGGTGCAGTTTGTGATGGTATCGCAGTTTGATTTTACTCAAACTCCAATGCTCGAGCCCAAAAAGAGAAAAACTACATTGACGCGGTGCACTTTCCGTTCCAGCATCGTAGTTTGGGTGAAAAGGGCACCGCCATGACACACTTTACCCAAATAAAACCATCGAGCCTAAGCCCAGTGTCAAAGTTTCTAAACTTTGAACTGCACTGCTACGGTGCAAAACAACACTGTGTGGTGTAGTTTGAATGCCAAGCGGCGCTATTTAGCATCGCTGGAGGAGAGCTCCCATTTTAAAGCATTAATTGAAGCATTAAATGAAGAAACTAAACTTGGGTAAGGGTCACATATCGGTGCCCCAATTCCAGGTGGCCGCTGGTATGTTCGAACTCGATCGGTGATATGCAAAGGAAGTTGTTGCACCATATCGCCAAAGAGTCAGAGCTCAAATCTCAAGTTTGCTATTGGGGGTGTGTGAAAATGACTCGAAAGTGACCCCTCAGACCCCTTTTAAACCTAAAAAAATTAGGGTTTCTTCACCCTATTTGGCTGTCCTACTAGGGTTTTGGACCCTCAAACCTATTTTTGTTGGATTGAGGCTTGTTTTCATCATTTTATTGTGTTTAGACATGCTTTTAGCCTCCCAAAACCCTTTCGGACCTTTCGGGTTCTGTGTCACCTTTTTTTGCGAGATCACCCCAAAAATTAAAATTTTCATCCAATCTCTTGAGGGGGCATTATAATGGCATGTTTTCTCTTGCCATGTAGCAGTGGGGCAAGTTTTTAAAATATAAAAAAAAATTGGCTTTGATCGAGATCGTTTATTCTTTGAACCAACGCAACGAGTGCATTACTTCAAAGAGGGGAAAAATGTAGACATGTAAAATATACTGATTAACATCGTGCATCTGATCCTGACTTACTAACATCATTTCTTCCTGAATCATCCTTGGTCTAACCATTTAATCAAATTCCCCTATCTGATTAAATTCATCAATATTCATCTCTTAATTAAATAAATTATTTTATCTAATTAAGTCAATCTCTTTTGTTAATTAAATCAATCCATCTGATCTAATTGTCCCTATTTAATTAAATAATCAATTTATTTGATTAAATCTCTAAAGTCTATTCATTAAATTAAATAAATTAAAACATTATTTGATTTAATCTAACACCATCTTTTTAATTAAATAAATCAAAATCCTTATTTAATTAATCTCGTCATATTCTCTCTTATTTGATTTAAATAAATCCATAAATTTGAGTCAAATAGGTCACATCATTAAATTAATTAACCCTTGATTAATTTAATCATCTCATATCACATCCTCTAGATAATGCAAGTTGCACATGAAAATATTTAATTCATTTATTAAATCTCTATTTTCCTCACAAGGCATCTTTTGAAATATTCTCTCAATTTGAATTCAAAAATTCCAAGTCAACATGTACATCCAACAAGGCAATAAATTCATCTTACATGTCCTTTGCCTTGAGCCAAGTGGAATTGCATTAGTCATTTCAACAAATTTGAATTTCAAATATTGGCATTTATTGGCACAAACCCCAAATCTTGCACATCCATCATCCATTCATAGCTTGACAAGTGGCATCATATCATTGGATGAATGTTAGTCCCACATTGCTCAAATTTGGACATTCATCCATCTTGAAATTCTATAAATAAAGAGCTCATATCTTCATTTCATCATCCACAATCTAGGCAAAGTTACCATTCTCAAATATCTCTTGAATTTCATCCATTATCATTGAGTCATAGCTAGGTTTTTGCAGATTTTAGGTTGGAGTTTTCATTCTTCTCCAACAATGTGGATCAATCTCTTCAACATTCGAAGCTTGCATCATAGGAATTGGGAAATGGCCAATTTTCACATCAAATTGGCACCAATTCCCCCATGGGATCATGAGTTTGCACATCTAATTAGGATTTAATCTTTGTTTTGTCATTTTCATTGTGTTCTTCACTATTTTCTTTCCTAGTTTGAGGTTGTAAATGGATTTCATAGGGAATCCTTGTTTTGGCTTGCAATCACTTGCCTAACTTGTTTGCTCTTGTTGTTTTGTAGGTACCAAGGTTGGGGTTCACATACAATGTAACCAAACTATTACTTTCCAACCATTTGGAAACTTGTAACCTATTATAAAAACAACACAATTTAATCTTCCACTTAGTTTACTAAGCTATAGAGAATATCTTGCATCATTTTTTCAGCATATTTTTGAGAAAAAATAAAATACCATTGAACTTTTTATCCTTTGCTACAGTTCTAAACATAAAGTGTGCAACATCTGCAAGTTTGATAACCTCATCAAATACCTACATACATGATATAAACATTAGATGATAGCATTGGAATCATAGAATTGGCATGTGCATACTTACAAATTAATAAGAACCAATGTGCATAATTATAAATTAATCTAACGAACCATCTAGGTCTGCTCTACTCTTTATTTTGTCAAGTATTGCCTCATGGTCACAATTACACACCTTCCACAAGGTCTTTTTTAAAGGTCTACCCCCATATTTGGTCAAATGAACATTGGATTCCATGACAAGGTTCAAGTAATGAAGAATTTTCTGATGCATGTCAAAGTCCTGAAACAATCAAAATTTAAACCTAAGATTGCAAAGCCTGGAAATACCATCTTCCAAGGATGCCAGCAAGGAAAGAAAACAAAGTTCAATTTTCCTACAAAGGATTATTCAACTACAAAACCCTTGGAGATAATTCATACTAATCTATGTGGTCCAATGAGGACAAGGCCATTTCAAGGAGAAAGATATTTCATTTTGTTGATTGATGATTTTACCATAATGGAATGGGTCATGTTTTTTAAGGAGAAGGCTAAAGCATTTGAAAAGTTTAAAATCTATAAGAAGCTAGTAGAAAATGAGACTGGAAGAAGAATCAAATGTCTTAGGTTAGACGGAGGTGGAGAATTTATGTCAAGTGAATTCATGGAATATTGTGAGGATCATGGAATCCAACACGAGTATTCAACCCCAAGAACACCATAACAAAATGGTGTGGTAGAAAGAAGGAAAAGGATTGTGAAGGAGATGGATAGAGCCATATTGAATGAGGAAAACTTGATAGATACATTTTGGAAAGAAGCATTACAAATTGTTGTATACATTCAAAATAGAGCTCTTATCAGATTTAAGAGTGGTAGAATGCCATATGAGTTGTGGTTCGGTAGGCCTGCATTAGTTAAGCATTTCAAAGTATTTGGTAGTAAATGCTATATCAAAAGAGAAGCTAAAGATTTGGGAAGTTTTGAGTGAAGATGTGATGAAGGGATATTTTTAGGGTATTCCAATCAAAGAAAAGCTTATAAATGTTACAACAAGAGATTGCATAAAATTGTAGAGAGTGTACATGTCAGGGTATATGAAAATCAAGCCAAGTCCAGTAGAAACAATCTTAAGAGAGAATTAGATGAGGAGGATATAGGTGTACTAGTAGAAGAAGAAGAATAGGAAGAAGAGAATGAGCATGAGGGTGAACATGCTCTTGCAAAATATGTGCAAAAAGATCATCTTGCAGATTAGAAAAATGGTGACAAGAATGAAGGTGTGCAGACTAGAAGAAGACTTGCAAAGAACAAGGAACAAGTGAACTTTTCCCTCTTATCTTAGATTGAACCAAAAAGTTTTGATGAAGCCAGTAAGGATGAAAGTTGGATGAAAGCAATGGAAGAGGAACTCAATTAGATTGAAAAGAACAAAACATGGGAATTATTTCCTATACTATCAAGCAAGAATGTAATTGGCACCAAATGGGTGTTCAAAGATAAGCTGAATGAAGATGGAGTTGTGGTTAGAAACAAAGCAAGGTTAGTGTGCAAAGGATATGCATAAGTAGAAGGGATTGATTTTGAAGAAACATTTTTCCCTATTGCAAGGTTAGAAGCAATATGAATGTTCCTTGCATTCTCAGTCTACAAAGGATTTAAGGTATATCAAATGGATTTCAAATCTGCATTCTTGAATGGAAACCTAGAATAGGAAGTATATATTGAACAACCAGAATGTTTTCAGCTATCAGAGAATGATGATTATTTTTGTAGATTGAGAAAAGCATTGTATGGTATAAAAAAAGCCCCAAGAGCATGGTATTCAAGGTTGGATTAGTATCTAAAACAAAAAGGATTCAAGAAAGGTTGTACTGATAGCAATCTGTATCTCAAATATGAAGGTGAGTATATGATCATTGTTGTAGTATATGTAAATGATATTATATTTGGTGGAAGCAATGACAAAATGTGCAAAATATTTTCCACAAACATGCAAGATGAGTTTGAAATTTCCATGCTAGGAGAACTCATATTTTTTCTTGGTTTGCAAATTCCATAAACTAATAAAGGTATATTTATATCACAAACCAAGTATGCAAAAGAAATGATTAAAAAAATTTCCATCAAGGATTGTACACCAATCAGTACTCCCATGATTATTGGCTACAAGTTGAGTAAATCAGACTTTGTATAGATTAGTCACCTAATGCAAATCAGACTTTGTATAGATCAATGATTGGAAGTCTACTATATTTAATTGCATCTAGGCTAGATATAATGCAAGCAGTTTGTCTAGTAGCAAGGTTTCAGGCTACCCTAAAGGAATCTCATGTCAATCTAGTGAAAAGAATTCTCAAATACATTGAAAGCACTATTGACTATGGTCTGTGGTATCCAAAGAGTAAGGACTTCTCATTAATAGCATATACATATGTCGATTCAGTGAGTGTAGATGACATGAAGAGTACTAGTGGTGAAGAATTATTCATAAGGAACAAATTAGTTTCCTGGATGAGCTAAAATCAAGAATCTATCAATATTTCTACTGCAAAAGTAGAATATGTTATTGCAGCTGCATGTTGTACACAAGTCTTGTGGATGAAGCATACATTAAAAGACATTAAAGTGGAATACAAAGAGCCTATCTCTATTCTTTGTGATAATTCCAGTGCCATTAACATATCAAAGAATCTAGTAATGCACTCCAAAACAAAGCATATATCAATCAAGTATCACTTCATCAAAGAGAAGGTTGTAGATAAGGAAGTCAGCATGGAGTATGTTCAAATAAAGGAACAAGTGGTTTATATATTTACAAAGCTTCATCCTATAGAGCAGTTTGAATACTTGGGACAAAAGTTGGGAGTAGGTCCTCCCACCTCATATCACTAAACATTAGTGATAGGGAATATATTCAAGGGGAGTTTCATTGATCATTTACTTGACCCTGGTTAAGAATAATGTGATAAAGTCAGGTAAAATCTTGTTTTACAAATTTCTAATGACTTGATGGTTGCAAAAAATTGTTAAATTTAGCATTTCCTCAAGTAGAGTGCACCCTTTGCCATTGATGTCAAAGGGGGAGAAAATATAAGTGTGGAGAAATGTGAAGCATCTTGAGAAAAGAAGAGATATAGGTCACAAGGGGAGTTGTTGTGTGAATAATCAATTTGGTACAGAGCCTCAATGTTATATCTTATATGAGCACTTCAAGTTTTTCCATCAATGCCAAAGGGGGAGATTGTTGGCATATAGTTATTATTGATGTAAAAACTACAAATCATGCAAGGGAAATTGTTAACATAATGGCAGAGGATGAGTGTGAGAGTAGTGGATCTAACAAAAAAATTGATGGCATATTTGAACTAGGTTTCTCGAGAGCCTTTTAGAAAGGTATTGTGTAGGTCTTGATGTCAATGGAGATGTCAAAATTCATTTTTATGTTCTTGGTCTAGGGTTTATTAGTTAAACCCTACATGTGCAGTAATGTATAGTCATGGCATCCTCACAAATGTTCTATTTTAACGATGACTTGTGTTTAACTATTGCAGGTAGCTTAAGTAATGATTTAATTCCATTATGTTCATCTCGTGACCAGTCCCTCATATCTTGGCAACTGGTTGACGAGGTTTGAGGTTCACATTGGCATGACAAGAGTATATTGGTAGGACTCGCCCATGAGTCTCTCCAATAGTTCAATGACCATATCATCTATGGGACACTAGTGGATTGGTAGGAGTCAATTTTGTGTCTCTTCAATGACCCGATGATCATCTTATCAGTGAGACATTGGTATGTTAGTAGGAGTCTGGGAGGACTCTCTCTGATGGAGCGATAAGGATTGTGGAAGTGTTATCGGTGTGACTAAATGGTTTTGATGGGAGTAATTTGGATGTCCCTTCGACATAGTAATACATGGAGATTACTTGGTGGGACCCAAGTGGGGTATGAGATGACAAATGATGATGAAGCAGATGCATGGCATAACAAGATTGGGTGAATGGTAATCCACATCCTTCTTGTGTATTATAGAGTAATGACATGGCAATGAGGTGGAAAAGACAAGTCATCATGTGTTTTCATTGAATTGACATTCCATCATTAGTATGACTCTTAAGGAAATCCCTCTGATCCAGTGATGACCTTCCCATCAACGTGACAAAATGGTGTTGGCAAGAAATTGAAGGATGTCTCCATGACAACCTGATGACCTACCCATTAGTGAGACAACATGATATCGCTAGGACTATGGAGCTAGTCACAACAATAGGTTGATAGGAGTATGATGCTGACTGCGAGACCCAATAATGCTAATGCGACTATGGCACCCCATAAGGAAAGGATGACATGTAGTCATAGAGTGAATGACATGATGAAATGTGGAAGGAAATGACAGTGGATGGTGACTTGTAGTGATATGATGACACGAGGACCACTTGTCTATAGAAGCAAATGGTATCAGTGTGACAACCTTATATCGATGGGAGTGGAGGAGATGTCTCATCAATAACCCAATGGCTATCTCATCGGTGTGACTTTGATGTATCAGTGGGATTCTGAAAGATGTCCCTTCGATGGAGTGATAAGGTGAGAATCCAGTGGGACCCGATTGTGACAAAGGCTGATAGGTGGCAAAGAATGTTGCTTGGTGTGAAAATTCACATCTTTGTTGCGAATTAGGTGGTGATGACATGGAAGATAGATGGCATGTGGGACCATGCACTCAAAGGAAATTATTATTAGAGAGAAAAATGGACATTGGTAGAACTGTGGTATGTGTCTCTCTGATAAAGCGATATGATAGATCAACAAAGGAGATCTAAATGATTGCTTATTAGACAATCATGATTTAAAGTTGCAATAGTAAATAGAAAGCGGAGGATCAGGGCACAAAAGGAGAAGATCAATGGCTAGAATTCAAATGTAGAGATCTGAAATGGCTATGACAAGTGTGAACGAGGGTTTGGACTGCAAACCAACACAAGAGAAAGAATTAATTTGACTAACTACCTCAATGACCAAGAAAATGAAGATTTGATCTTGAAAGTGGTAGAATAGATTACAAAAGTGATTGAGATGAAAATCATATTGAAGGATCAATAGAGAGAATTCAATGCATAATCATATTTTAGGATTTGACAAAGAGAAAAAAGGAAAATTCTCTATATCATAAATAATTGTTGTGTGGCTCAATGTAGAGGTAGCTTGCTAGTGAGGTTTGCAAGCGAAGGAAACCCTAGAAAAAGATTTTAGAAGATCTAGATGGTAGTGTGTGAATCTCGAGGCTAATATTAAAGATCAGTTGAGAGAACAGAAAGAAGAAAATTAGAGAATTGTTGAAGTGGGGGATTCAAAAAAAGAGAGTGAATGAGAGAGAGAGAGAGAGAGCTATGAGTGCAGATAGTGAATGCATATATGTGTGAGCGAAACACAACATAGATAATTATCTAGGTTTTGCATTCAAGGGAGTGTTTCTGAGAGTGATGCAGAGCCAAGGTGGAGGTCATTCACAACAATGAAAATATCAACTTTGGAACAAAGAACTCTTCTTTACCATGCATTCAACTCACCCTCAATGCCAAGCAACCTTCCAAACTTAAAAACAAAAAAGGCATAACTTTTCAAAGACACCTCACACCCAGGAACCCAAACTCTTTTTGGATACCCATTATGGCCTATTCAAACATATCAAAATTTCTTAAACACTTGTTTCAAAAAGTATATGAGTTCTATGACTGGCCTCTCTTGAACTAGGCCTAAATTGGTCCAATTTACAAAGAAACTACCCTTCAATCATGAAATCTTCACTCAAAACCTAAAAACAGAAGATCAATATGTTGTAAAACATCTAAATCAATGACCTCTTGAGTTAGTCATGCATTTTAAGACCCCAAAACTAGAAACCCTCATTTTGCTTACAAATTAGGAGGGTTTAATGAAAATGACATCTCCACACCACAAAAAACCTTGAAACCACTTGGAACACATCCCATTAGACCTGAAAATTGTCACAAAACCTTCACATGGTCAGCCATAACAACAATTGACAAAAACTCAACTTCTACACCTTCATTTGCATTGAAAATGCACAAAAATTCAACTAAGGCATCACCTTAAGAAGTCACAAATGTCTACCTCTGCATCCAAAACTTACAAACATCTAATTTACATCATATTAGACCATTCCACTGAGTTATAGTGGCATACAATGGGTGGAATGGTCAAAAACTACATTTTAGACTTTCAAACCCTCTAATGGCTGTGCACAGGCAGTTTTAATAAAATGTCAATAAAACCCTCTAAACTCAATGAAAATTAACCAAACCACTTTCAAATGAAATATAACACTCTCCTATTTCCAACCATAATAGGGTTGAGCCCATACAGGTTGTACAAAAGTTGTACCACATGTTTTAGCAGAAAATTTACACACAGAAATTTCTAGAAAACAACCACTTTTTCATTAGAACTTCAAAAAAACTGATTCAACAACCATGCCTCAACCATGAGAGGCTTATTTAACATCCAACCACCCTTCCCAACATCCTCCAACTGACATTTTAATTAGGTGGACATTGGAAACCAACTTTTTACCAATTAGACCCCTAATTGCCTAGTTTTCCACTTTTAACAATTTATTGACAATAAGTACATTATTATGCAACCTTTTGTATTTTTTGAACTAAATAACATCAAAGACCCATAATTACATCATTAATGGGCTCAAAGGCCTTATTAAATCATTAAATGACCCAAATAACCCCCTATTTCCTAATGTCTTCCTTGATCTTGAATTTCAAAAATGTGTGTATTGGGTGCTCCTGCACCAGAGAGGGCAGCTTCAATAGTAGTAGTTTAAGTTGCATAGTGTATAACAATTCATTGAATGTAATGGTGCATTTTTAGGTTGATTAGAATCCAATTGTATGCAAATATATGAACTTATAATTTTGTTAAGGTTGAAGCCTCATTGAACTAAGTTGTACCTCCTAAAATGGGGTGTATTAGCATCCTTGAAGTTGTAGCTTCTAAATTAGGGAGTTGAAGCTTCCTTGAGTTGTAGCCCCAAACTTGCTACAAGTATAGGCTAGTCTAGTGGTGTTGTCATTAATGTTGTCATTGCTATCAACATAGTTCAGTATGTAATAGATTGTACATATATGGTTTAGATGCTGGTGAGATGTTGTGATTACATAGAGCTATCTTTATGGTGTTTTAGATATGTTGGTTTGTTGATTTTCCAAGTGTTTTTGAGAAAATTAATAAAGAAAAGAAATTAGAGTGTTGGAAGTGTTCAGATTATGCTCCGATATGTGCTTCGCATTTCTCTCATATTGATCCTATGACTATGTGGTTCTAAATATTTCATTATGGTAATATGATGATGATATATTTTGAGTTTTAGTTTTTGGTAAGATGGTACGCGAAAGTTGTATCCATCGGTACGTGTGTTCTACCAGCAAAGTCAGTGTCCTATGGAATGGTAGAAATATGTTTGCTCCTCAATCCTTTGCTCTTTCATTTCAGATCGTGTAGATCTGGGATATGTTCTATGAAGGTCTTTCCTATGCTTTGGCGAAGAAGTTTGGAGTTTGGTAATCAGGAAGTCATGTTTCAGTATTTCAGTATGAGTTTGCACAGTCTGGATAGACCGGTGAAAGAAATTCAGTGATTGAAGCCTGATGTTTTTATTGCGGATGTATCTAGAAGATTCTGAGATATATTCTCGTGAATAATGAAGCATGTTGTGGTGTATGCATGTCATCTTCTTATTTGGAAGTGTGTGCATCAATGCTTATTTATGTTTTCATTAGGTTTGGGCGACCTAGTGTTTACACTTCATTTGAAGAATAAAATTTAAATTGAGGAAGTGTGTAGAAGATTCAAGAATATTATTTTAATACTTTTATTGGTCCACTCTTATTACTTTCCACTGTGAGAATTTAGAGTTTCTGACCTAATTTGAATTTATGAAATGGTTTTTTGTGGCCGACCTTGGTAAATGTCTCTAAGGTTGAGAATAGTATAAAATCAAGTTGAATTGTGAAGTGTTGGTAAGAGCATGATGCAAAGTGATGAAAGAGTACCGCAGATCATAATAGCAGAAGTGTGTGTGAGTGAGTTGTGATAGCATTGTTTCAGTGTGTTGAAGACAACAAGCTGAAGCTTTCTATAATCCTGTGAATGTGCTTTAATTGCAGTGGTGGATCTTTTGTTCTCTTTTATATCTATAGGAAGTGAGCCTCTCTGTTGGATAGTGAGTCCTTTGTAGGCAGTGATACTTTGTATTTGGACAATGAGTCCTCTGTTGGGTAGTGAGCCCTTGGCAGTGAGCCTCTGTATTTAGTTTGATAATCTTTATATTGTGAGTTAACCCTCACTGTGGTTTTTCCTTTATTAGGTTTTTCATGTAAAAATTTGGTGTTCACTATGTTGATTTACTTTCTGTTATTTATGTTTCATGCTTATATTTAATAACAAAATAGTGTGGTTGAAGATTTGATAATTGATAAAGTTTTAGTTGAAGATTTGATAAGTGATGAAGTTTTAAGTTTGAATTTTCCTAACAACTGATTCACCCCCCTTCTCAGTTGTCATGCGCTTGTTTAACAATTGGTATCAAAGCTTTGGTTCCTTGCTATAGATCTTAACCACTTGAGGAAGATTCAATGACGCATAAGTTGGAGATCCCTATGTTTGATGGAACTGACTACAAATATTGGAAGGGACATATGAGAGGATATATTATATCTCTTGGTTTCAAGACCTAGAAGGCTATTGAGAATAATTATACACTCTCATCCAACAGTGTTAATTTTGCAAATGAGATCTCTTCTTATGAAGAAAATGAGAATACGAAGTATGCGATTGGTAGTGGTCTATCTAAAAATGAGCGAATTAAGGTTAATTGTTTGGATATTGCATATGACATCTAGAAGTAGTTGGAAGACATATATGAAGGAAATGAAAAGGTGAAATTGACAAAGAGACTAGCGGCAAAGCGTAGATTTGTGAACCTTAAGATGGAAGATGGTGAAGAATTTACAAGCTTTTTTCACAAGGTTGAACAGACTACAAATGAAGTTAGAAATCAAGGAGGAAAGCTAGCAGATGAAGACATAATTGAGAAGATCCTGATCACCCTATCAGACTGATACAACAATAAGATCTTGGTGATTGAATAAATGTATGATCCTAAGAAGTACACCTCAAAACACTTGTTTAACACCTTCCAAGCATTTGAATTGAGAAAGTTCCAGAGAGATGAAAAGATAGAAGAAAAGATAGAGATGACATTTAAGGAAAAAAATATTGAGGAACCAAATAGTGATGATGTTGATGAGTTGGAAGCTAACTTCACCAGGAAGTTGAAGAAAGGTATTGGAAAGTATAAAGTTATGTTTCCCTTTAAATATTTTAGTTGTGGTAATATTAGTCATTATGCTTCAAGATGTCTTAATAGAGTGGCACATAAAAGGAACAAGGATTATAAAGATAGGAAGGATAAAAAATATAAGAAGCTATACTATGTTAAGGAAGAGGTAGGTATTTCTGATGATGAATCTGAAAATGAGATTGATGATAGTGAATGCTTAATCTTCGCTTTGGAAAATAAATCTGTATCCACTAATTCTGGAAGATGTGTAAGACAAAAAGGCTCTAGAGGTTAAGAAGAATAGGATGGAAGGTACTTTGCTTACCACGTTTCATGCAAGACAGGATGAAAACTATTGGGTAATTGATAATGGATGTTCAAATCACATGAATGGAGATAAGAGTAAGTTCAATAAACTCAAAAGGTATGATGGTGGTTTAGTTATGTTCAATGATGATTCAGGAGCTAAGATTTGTGGTAAAGGTTCAATTAGTTTTGATGGAGTGCATAGTACTAATGATGTGTATTATGTGAAGGGTTTCAGGCATAACCTTCTGAGTGTTGGTCAAATGTGTAGCAATGGATTTAAACTTTTGTTTCAAAACAATACTTGTGAAATCAGAAAAGGACCTGGAAATGGAGATATGATTGTTGTTGGAAGAAGAACTCATGGAAACATCTATCAGCTAAAATGAGTTGATGGTCATTATCTTGTATCTCATATCAGTGAAATTTGGTTATGGCACCAGAGAATGGGACATGTGAACTTTGATAACTTGGTCAAGATTAGTGCAAAGGAGATTATTTGAGGACTGCTTAAAATCATAAGACATGCTAATGCTATCTGCAGAAGTTGTCAATTGGGGAAGTAGACAAGATGTAGCTTTAAGGGAAAGGAACATTCTACTACCAGAATGTTGGAGTTAGTACATACTAATATTTGTGGTCTAACTAAGACTAGAAGCCTGGATGGTGACAACTATTTTATGTTGCTTATTAATGATTACACTTGAATGACATGGGTTGCTTTTCTCAGAGAAAAGAATCAGGCCTTGGATAGGTTTAAGGTATTCAAAGCAAGAGTGGAGAATGAAGTAAATATGAAAATCAAGTGTTTAAGATTAGATAGAGATGGTGAATTCACTTCTGGTGAATTTAATGCATTCTATGAGAAGCATGGCATAAAAATATAGTTTTCTGCTTTGAGAACACCACACCAAAATGGAGTAGTTGAAAGGAAAAATAGGATAGTTTAGGAAGCTGCTAGAACTATCATGAAATAATCTAATGTACCAAATGTATATTGAAGAGAACCGACACAAACTATTGTTTATTTTCTTAATAGAGTTTAGATCAAACACAACAACACAAAGACACCTTTTGAGTTATGGACTAGCAAGACCCCTATTGTGAAATATTTTAAGGTATTTGGAAGCAGATGCTATATTAAAAGAGATGATGAGAATCTTGGAAAGTTTGAGGCTAGATGTGATGAAGGAATATTTCTTGGATACTCTACTACTAGCAAGGCATACAAATGCTTTAACAAAATATTGAGAAAGATTATTGAAAGTGGTAATGTGAAAGTTGATGAGGACATACCTAGACCTATTGAGATAAGTGAAGTTGAACCCGATGATCCTATCTACAGACATGTACCTAAAGAAAATAAGGAGAAGGAAGAAGAAGAGAAAGAAGAAGAGAAATAAGAAGAGAAAGAAGAAGAAGTGGAAGAAGAAGAAAAAGAGAATGAACCAGAACCTACTGCTAGAACTCCTAAATATGTACCGAAGAATCATCTGGAAGATCAAATAATTGGAGGCAAGATGAAGGTGTGAAGACAAGAAGCAGAATTATAGCTAAGGTAAATTTGTGTTTACTCTCTAAAATAGAACCTAAATCTCTAAAAGAAGCATGTGAAGATGAAAGTTGGATGAGAGCTATGAAAGAGGAACTACAACAGATAGAAAAGAATTAGACATGGGAAATAGTCCCTGGACCTATGAACAAAAATGTGATTGGCTCAAAATGGGTGTTTCAGAACAAATTGAATGAAAGTGGAGAAGTAGTAGGGAATAAAGCAAGACTGGTATGCAAAGGATATTCACAAGTTGAAGGTATAGATTTTGAAGAAATATTTTCCCTTGTGGCTAGAATGGAAGCTATAAGAATGTTTTTGGAATTTTCTACACACAAGGACTTCAAGGTTTATCATATGCATGTTAAGTTAGCTTTTCTAAATGGTGAGTTGGAGGAAGAAGTGTGCATGGAGAAACCTAAATGGTTTCAATTGTCTGACAAAATGGATATGGTTTGTTAGTTGAAGAAAGCATTGTATGGATTGAAGCAAGCTCCCAGAACTTGGTATGGAAGACTAGACAAATATCTAACAAAGCAAGGATTCAACAAAAGTTCTGCCGACAACAATATCTGCTTCAAAGTCCAACATAATAAGATGTTGATTGTAGCTATTTATGTTGATGATATCATTTTTCGTGGAAATGAAGGTATGTGTAAAATTTTTGCTAAAGAAATGAAGAAATAATTTGAGATATCTATGATTGGTGAATTGAATTTCTTCCTTGGTCTACAAGTGAATTAAACTGACAAAGGGATATTCATTTCACAATCTAAGTATGTAAAGGAGTTGTTGAAATTTTTTGGGATGGAGGATTCTAAACTGGTTTGTACTCCTATGGTAACCAGATGTAAACTAAGCAAAGATGATGAATCCACTAAGACTGATAAGAGCAGGTACAGATCCATGATTGGTGGACTATTGTACCTTACTGCTACTAGACCAGACATTATGCATGTAGTATGTTTAGTTGCTAGATTTAAAGAAGATCCTAGAGAAGCACATCTTATAGCTATAAAAAGAATATTTAGATATCTTAAAGGCACATCAGATTATGGACTATGGTACCATAAGAGTGATGATTTCACCCTGAGTGCTTATATAGATGTTGATTGGGCCGGATGTGTAGATAAAAAGAAGAGTACTAATGGTGGTGCTTTCTTTCTTGGTGGAAGATTACTATCATGGTTGAGTAAAAAGAAAGAATCAGTTTCTTTATCCACTGCAGAGGTTGAATATATTGTTGTAGCATCTTGCTACACACAAGTTTTGCGGATGAAGCAAACTCTAAAGGACATTGGGGTAGTATGTGATGAGCCTACTTCTATTTTATATGATAATACAAGTGTAATAAACATTTCAAATATCCTAGTTATGCATTCAAGAATGAAGCACATATCTATCAAGTATCATTTTATGAGAGAGAAAGTTTTGGAGAATGAAGTCAGACTGGAATATGTGAAAACAAAGGAACAAATTGCAAACATATTTACTAACATATTTAATAAGGCTCTTCTGAAGGATAATTTTGAGCATGTTAGGAAGAGGTTGGGGGTCATTGGACCTCCTAACTAGGTGAACATGAAGGTGCATCAGTCCAGTGAATTCACAGATTCTTCATTTATCTAGACTGATTGTTTAGTCTACTCCATAGGGGGAGTAGAAAAGGTTTTCATTGTTGTAGTATGAGTGTACTCCTAAGGGGGAGTAATCAGAGTAGTTTTTCTTTTCCATTGATGTCAAAGGGGGAGAAAAGGTTATGTGTTTCCATCAATAACAAAGGGAGAGATTGTTGCAAGTATGAGCTAGTCTGGTGTTGTTGTCATTAATGTTGTCATTGATTTCAACACAGTTCAGTATGTTATAGATTGTACATATATGGTTTAGATGCTGGTGAGATGTTGTGAGTACATAAAGCTATCTTTATGGTGTTGTAGATATGTTGGTTTGTTGAGTTTCCAAGTTCTTTTGAGAAAACTAATAAAGAAAAGAGATCAGAGTGTTGGAAGTGTTTAGATTGTGCTTAGGTATGTGATCCACATTTCTCCTATATTGATACTATGACTGTGCAATTATGAAGATTTCATTATGGTAATCTGATGATGATATATTCTGAGTTTCAGTTTCTAGTAATATGGTACATGAAAGTTGTGTCCATGGGTATGTGTGTTATGTCCACAGAGTCAGTGTTCCATGGTAACATAGTTTACTATGCTACAAATTGTACATATATGGTTTAGATGCTGGTGAGATGTTGTGAGTACATAGAGCTATCTTTATGGTGTTGTAGATATGTTGGTTTCTTGAGTTTCCAAATGCTTTTGAGAAAATTAATAAAGAAAAGAAATCATAGTGTTGGAAGTGTTCATATTGTGCTCAGGTATGTGCTCTGCATTTGTCCTGTATTGATACTATGACTATGTAGTTCTGAAGATTTCATTATGGTAATTTTATGATGATATATTTTGAGTTTTAGTTTCTAGTAATATGGTACGTGAATTTTTTGTCTACCGATATGTATGTTTTGCCAATAGAGTTAGTGTTTTGTGGCAACACAGTTCAGTATGTTACAAATTGTACATATATGGTTTAGATGTTGGTGAGATGTTGTGAGTACATAGAACTATCTTTATGGTTTTGTAGATATGTTGGTTTTTTGAGTTTCCAAGTGCTTTTGAGAAAATTAATAAAGAAAAGAAATCAGAGTGTTGGAAGTGTTCAGATTGTGCTCTTGTATGTGCTTCATATTTCTCCTATATTGATCCTGTGACTATGTGGTTTTGAAGATTTCATTATGGTAATCTGATGATGATATATTTTGAGTTTCAGTTTCTAGTAAGATGGTATGTGAAATTTGTGTCCACTGGTATGTCTATTCTACCGGCAAAGTCAGTGTTCTATGGACTAGGAGAAATATGCTTGCTCCACAGTCCTCCATTGTTTTGTTTCAGATTGTGCGAATCTGTGATATGTTTTATGAAGGTCTTTCCTATGCTCTAGTGAAGAGATTTGGAGTTTGGTAATCATGAAGTCATGTTTCAGTATTTTAGTATGAGTTTGCACAGTCCGGATAAACTCGTGAAAGAAATTCAATGATTGAAGCATGCTATTTTTGTTGTTGATGTATCTAGAAGATTCTAAGATGTATTCTCGTGCATAATGAAGTGTGTTGTGGTGTTTGTGTGTCATATTCTTATTTGGAAGCATTTGCATCAATGTTTATTTGTGTTTTCATTAGGTTTAGCTGACCTAGTGTTTACACTTCATTCGAAGAATAAAATTTAAATTGAGGAAGCATGTAGAAGATTCAAGAATATTATTTTTATGTTTTTATTGGTCCACTCTTATTCCTTTCCACTGCGGGAATTTAGAGTTGTTGACCTAATTTGAATTTATGAAATGATGTTTTGTGGTTGACCTTGGTAAATGTCTCTAAGGTTGAGAATAGTATAAAAGCAAGTTGAATTGTTAAGAGTTGGTAGGAGCATGATGCAAAGTGATGAAAGAGTGCAACAAATCATAAGAGAAGAAGTGTGTGTGAGTGAGTTGTGTTAGCATTGTTTCAATGTGTTTAAGGCAACAAGTTGAAGGTTTCTGTAATCTTATAAATGTGCTTTAATCGCAGTGGTGGATGTTTTGTTCTCTTTTATATCTATAGGTAGTGAGCCTCTCTGTTGGAAAGTGAGTCCTTTGTAGGCAGCGAGCCTTTGTATTTGGACAATGAGTCCTCTTTTGGGAAGTGAGCCTATGTATTTAGTTTTATAATCTTTATATTGTGAGTTAACCCTCACCATGGTTTTTCCCTTATTGGGTTTTCTACGTAAAAGTCTAGTGTTCACTATGTTGATTTACTTTTTGTTATTTATGTTTCATGCTTATATTTAATAATAGAATAGCATGGTTGAATATTTGATAAGTGATAAAGTTAAGTTTGAATTTATCTAAGAACCGATTAACCCCCCTCACAGTTGTCATGCGCTTGTTTAACAAAACTTTGTAACAAATATTTTATTTGTGATGTTGGATTTGAGCAGTAGACTCAAGAAGCCTTTGTTACTGTGGTTTTTCCCATCTTGGGTTTTCCATGTATATCTGTTATGAGTTGTGGTTCCACATGCATGTGGTTGCTACATTGGTTTATGTTTTAATTTGCACATCTAGGTTGTAAGGTTGTCTCTGCAAATAGGTTTCAATTCTAAAAGTTTTTATATCTATTGATTCACCCCCCTTTCAGTAGATCATTGTGTTCTAACAAAAAGCAGCCATTGGAAGGAGAATTTCAAGAAATTGTCCACAACAATCTTCATCAAGTTTCTTCATTTCCAATAGTTGTTTATTTCCCAAAATTTTCTCTACAAGTTTCTTTACACTATATCAAGGATGATAGGAGTGTTAGAGACTCTTTTGGGCAAGTTATGATGAGATTGGATCCATAATTATTTGATATAGTTTCAACGTTCCAAACATGGAAAGGGATACAAGTAATTTCATTCAACAGGGTCAAGAGACTTACGAAAAAGATCAACAAAAAGCTAAATAGTTGATCAATACACAATGGATGAAGACTCTGAGGCCCACCATGTCTAGATGGCCCAAAGGTCTTTCATGTATTGACTTCAAAGAAGATGTTTGAGACATGATCACTCTTCTAAGTAGGGTGAAAGGCTTACCCATCTCATCTAATTTCCAAGAATGGATGTATGAATATATCAGAATCATTAGGAGGAAGAAGGCACACATAGAATGGCATACACAAATTAGTGATGAGATTCATGAACAACTAATCATTGGAAAAACAACCTTGAAGTTCTACATGACCTCCTACCTAGTGTATGATGCTACTATCATAACACAATTTCTAGGATTATCAACTAAAGGAAATAGAAGTGTTGTACCAGTGTATAAATTCTACTCTCATATCACTTTGAGAGGGAGCATTAAGCATTTTGGAAGATTAAATGATGCTTTCATTCCAACTTTTCTTTTCATGTTTGATCCAACTCTAGAAAAGAAAAGAGTATCTGACGAGGTGTGCAAAGTTGTCAGCAAGTTTGGATGTATTTTCTTGCAGTTTCCTACTTTTACATACTTAAGAGTAAGGTGCTATATAGGATGCCCATATATGTTACCAAGATATCCTTCTTCTAAGTGGGTGTTAATGGAGTTATGTAGACAGATGATTATAGTGCACATAGAACACCAAAATTTTCATAAACCAAGCTTTAGGTTTCCAATTGCTATTGGAAGATACGTAATTCAAAGTGTAAAAAAATCAAAATCAGTAGCAGCAAAGATGTTGATTATGACCATAATTTCATATAGGTATAAGAATTTTTTTGACTACAAAGATGTAAAAAAAAAATCAAGAAGGGTCATAGTGATGTGCATCATTTTGAAGACATATGGGTAGAATGTAGAGACAAGGAAGACATCCAGAGAATGGACTTCTGTAGACTCAGTGTGGACCATATCAAATGTTTGGGCTTGGTAGATATTCCAGAGGATTTTGAAGATCCTGGTGACATTCTGGATGTTGCATATGATGAAAAAGATATTGTGAGAAAACCCTTGCTATTAATCCAATGGTACAAAAAAGAGAACATTTCTATTCGGTAAAGGCTTGCTCCTATTTTTCACAACACAAGTGAATGGTTGCAAAGGCATGGTTTTTAGTTGAAGTACTTTAGGATAGACTCTAAAGGATAGATATCAAGAGGTGAAGCTAGCCATCACTAGGAGCTCTAAACCAAGCACAGAGCAGGTGTTTCCCCCTCTTCCTAACACAAAGGTCCCAAAATTAAATTCACTTGTGGGAAGAATACAACACAAGTTGCTAAAGAGGAGCACATTGTTGAAAATTAGCACACTAATGAGGAAGGACAAGTTTCTTAAGAATATCTAGAGCCTACATTAGAAGAGTAGCTTGAAGAAGAAGAAGAAGGAGCTGAAAGTGAACAATTTGGAGAGGATGAATAGTCAGGGGAAGATTGAGAAGAAGAGGAGGAAGGTAATAAAGAAGAAGAAAGGTACAATGAGGAAATGCAATTGTCTCCACAAGAGAACATTACTGAAGATCCCCCACATACATCATCACCCATCATTTCTACCACACCTCACACACCTCTTATTCCTACTTCTCTGCCACTACCTCTTCCTTCTTCACCTCCACCTATATCTCGATTGCATACATTGAAAGTAACAATTCCCCCATCAATGCATTCAGTTCTTTCCACCCCTTCTATTGGATTAATTTTACAAAGTATTGATATTTCTTTAGGTCCTCCTCATAAATTCCTAGTCTATCTTCACCATCCTATGATATTACATCACAAGTTGTATTTGATCAGTTTATGAGATATTCATTGCTAGATACATCAAATTTGCAGGCTCCTGGAGCGGTGATGACTAAAACAAACCCAATTGTGACTACAACATTTGTTTTTATAGATGCAGCTGTTACATAGGATTTCGAAATGGGTCAAGGAGGTAACACTTCATTTCTTCCTCCATGGTATCTAAACGAAAGAAACATATGGTTTTTCCTAATGAACTAGATCTTGAGGAGATAACACTTCCAAAATCCAAAGGGAAGAAAAATGAAAAGATTCACTCTAGATTACATATAGATAAATCATGCTATAAATATGTGGATGTTGCACCACTTCCACAAGATAAGAGTGAATTTAGCATGGAAAATTACACCATGACAAGGATTCAACTTGGAAAGGTTACTAATACAAGTGCCAAAGAAGATTCCCAAGTGTCTCTAAATGCATTGGCAAATAGACTGAATAAAATGGGAAAATACAAGCACATGTACAAAGAAAGAGTAGAGAAATATGCATCAGTGTTGAGGAAAATCACAGGAACATCAGAGAGTGTGCAACCTATGGCCATAGTGAATATTGAGGAGCATGTTGTTCAAAAGGAATAAAGTATTATTTCAAAGGTAAAAATGTTTATGAGTTTGCTGAGAGGATAATTGAACAAGGCTTAAAGTACATGACTGTTGCATTGGAAAAGATTGCTCAGATTTCTAAGATAGATCTAGAGCTAAATAAGATAGTAGGTATACTTTCTACTAAACAAAAGAAAATGGAACAAAATATTGAATCATGGTTGTTGTTAAAGGAGGTAAAATTGAGTAAGTTAGTACAAGTTGGGGTCATTCCCAACAAAGAAAAGTATGTGGAGTTCAAGGAGTCTATTAAGAACCACATACTTACCATCAATAATCTCATTGAGGATACTTAACAAGTATAGGAATATGTTAAAGAACATCGAGTTATCTTGGTGAATAGAATAGAAGAGCTTCCCAGGAGGCTTCTTGATGAGGATAATACCTTTCTCCGGGCAAGCGAGATTGCCCAAATTTACAAGGAAGCTATCCAAAAATAGATGGAAGATGAAGCATTCTCATTAACTTCAATGGATGCATTTATTGACATACAACTAACCTTGGATAATATCAAGACACATTTCAATAGGTGCAAGAAGATTTGTTCTATTGTAAGGAAGTATATCAAAAGGTTCACACAATTATTGACTACACCATTGGACTAGATGAGGCAAAGTTGCAAGAGATCAAGAAGAAGTATGAAGATTTTTAGGCCAAGAGCAAGGAATCATAAAATATTTTTACATCTCTAGAGATAGATAGTTCTCATTCTTTTTTCTATGCTTTATGTAGATAGGTTTTGACATTCTACATGTCATTTTGAAAAATTTAATTACATGTAAAAATGGATATGTTCTCCTACATTCATGGACAACACCTTTGAATAATCCAATTAGTTAGTTGAGGTTTTTCCTAGATTAGATCTCCTCTCTCATCTATAAATATGAAAGGATTCCTTTGTATTATTTACCTTTACCTTATGCAATGAAGTGTTTCCCAATTGTGAAGCAATTTTGAAGCTTTGTGTTCTAATTGTGAAATCATTTTAAGTCAATAAAGAAGAATAAATTGCATACCAAAATTTTATTTGGATCAATTTAAATTTATGTGAATATTCTTATGTCATTGTCGTTAGTTTATCTTATCATTGGATTGAATTGGTGGTGATTTATGAAGTGATATTGAAAGGATTTCAAGATAATTTCAGTAGACTTTGTGTTGCTTCTTTTACTTGGAATCACATAATTACTGATAATATTGGTAAGTTATCTTTAAGGCTTTGTACTCAAAGTTGTTCATGCTAATCATGGATCTATTCATAAGGTATATTGAAGAATTTGTGCTTCATTTATGTTGCTGGTTACTTTATTGCTGAATTCATCATTGAAGACTACGAAACAACTAAGTGCCTTTGTGAGCCTTTTGGTTACATATTTTATCACATGAGTACTCCTAGACTATGCTTTGACAAGTTAGAAGTATTAGGATTACATATTAGATTTTATTTAGAGTTGTATTGCATCCAGAAACATAAAATCATGGAACATTGTAAACATATTCTTTGAAAAAAGAGAGAATCATGAATGTGACACACCCCCATATGATTTGTATAGTGTATATATTAGAATAGTTTCTTTTTAGTTATGTAAGTAGTAAGAAGGGTGCCTCCCCTTTCTGAGAGGAGATATTTCATCTCACATAACTATGGTTGAAAATCAAGTTTTTCAATCTAGAAAGAGATTACATAATTTTCATCCAACACAAGTCAAGTGCATCCATAGTCATATAAAATCTTCAAAAAATTTCTTTGTCATTGTCATAAGCCTATTTGCGTACTAAAAAATCTGAGGGAAATTATTCATATCAACCAAAATGGAGAAGTGCAATGAAGGTGAATTAATGGTGGTATGAAGACTTTTCTAATATTATTCCATGTTTTTATGTCTTTATGCTTATTTGTACTTCTTTGTTTATTAGGGTTTGATTTATATGCTTTATTGACTAACCTTGATAATTTTCAACCCTGATTACAAGGACACTATAGGTTTGTTATTCTAAACATCTATTTCATTACATTATATTCATATAGTCCATCCATGACATTATACATATTTGAATTTCATTCATTATGCATATCATAATCCACATTCATTTCATATCATACATTCACAATCAAACATTGTAGTGCCATCCATGAACATCCACTTCATACATAAAAAAATGTCATAATTCCATATACATGTATAATAAATCACAATTGCATCACCACTTGCATCACAACTCATTAGTATCATATCCACATCATAAATAATAAATCATGAAACATCACATCCTGCATCACAAAATGGTAGACATAATCCATATCATCCATATCATACATGTCATCATAAATGCTTTTATGATCATCATCATCATCATGCACATCCATAATAGTCATCATCATACGTATATCTATAAAAAAAATCAAAGCATCACATACACATCTTCTATAGAACATCATCATAATCTGCCATATCATATATCTGTATATATATATATATATATCTCAAAATATAAAGTCCACATAGTCCATAATAACAGTCCATAGTATCCATCACAACATCCATAATGTCCATAATTAAGTCAATACATATAGAGTCAATCAAATAATAAATGAGTGTACAAAGGAATCTAAATATACAAATGAATATTACATCTAACACATCATGTGTCTTGAATCAGAAAGAATAAATTAATATCTGCTCTACTCTATCTAAAGAATCTATACAAAATAATATGTGTCTCATCTCAGCATCTATGTACATTACCTGCTATGCATCTATCAAAACTGGGGCCCTATACCCTTGTCCAACCTATTCCACTAGCATCCTTTCCCTCCTCTATTGCTAGCTGCATTGAAACGTTGAGGTGACTTAGGCACATGTTCCCTCCTTCCTTCACCTGGTGGTCCCATTTGGCTTCTAGCTGTCTCCTAATAACTGGACTCACTTGATCATGTGGGTCTAGATCTTGATAGAGCTAGCCTTTATGGAACTGCACATACATATGGTGGCACTCTCAATGTAGGATCAAGCATGACTGTATAATATGCACACATCCAATAACCTGCCTCCATATAGCATTGCTTGTGCCTAATCCCTCTCCAATATGTACTGGTCTTGCTACTGTTGTGACCTCCCCCTCTCCAAACCCCAGGAATCCTATGCTAATCTCATACTAGTCATTTGCACCTTAGCCTACCCTACTCTCCTCACTACCTCATCCCTCTCTCCCTACAGACTCTGCACCTATGCCTCTTCCTGCTCTACCTACCTCACTGTGACTTCTTGCTCCCTTTGCATGGCCTCAAATAGGCCATCTACTCTCTCCAGTTGTACCCCTGATTGTTCTATCAGTTCTGACACCTCATCCCTCTCCCCAGTGCTCCCTCCAGTAGGCCCTGCAATCTCTCTACCTCTTAATGCAGCCCATCTATCTTCACCGTTTCTTCACCCTTTGCTCCCCCCTCTCCTCCTCGTAGTCTATCCACCTCAACCTATAGCTACTCCCTCTCCACCTACAACTTCCTCAACTTGTGTTGTAGGTGTAAGATAGGGGGACTTCCATGTGCAAGGCCCTAGGTCATGGAGAGAAAAGATGTGGAAAGCTTCCCTAACTTACCTCAACTTAGTGGAATGTTTAGAGTATGAGGATGAGAATGATGAGGATGATGGAGTCCTACAACCACTCTACAATCCTGAGATTTGAAGTGGGGCTAGGTGAGCTAGTTTTTGAGCTCAATACTATATCTCAGATAGCTCTCTGTTAGAGGATGAGAGTGTAGTTTTAGGATGACAACATGGCACGCTGGCGTCTCTTAGGTGCGTTAGAGTCTGTACGACTAGAGGACCAAAGACACAATATGAACTTATCATAAAATGAGCTAGTATCCTAGCTAGCAACTTCTAGGAGAGAAAAATAACACTATGAAATATGAGAAATATAAATGAAGGTGATAGAGTAAATATACCAAAGCTAGGGTGATGAAGATGATTTCGTAGAAGAGCCTGTTCACCAGCTCAGTCCACAAAGCATGTACACCTACACACAGAAAGAGATGAAAATGTTGGGTGGCTATATATGTTGGCAACACAAGGATAGACAACTGAGAGGGGGAGTGAATCAATTGTCACAAAAATTCAAAACTTATTCAACTTATTAACCTTATTCTCAGATCTGATTATTAACCATGAAAACATAAATCATCAACACATTAGAAACATACATAAGACCAAGATTTTTTACATGGAAACCCTGTTAGGGGAAAAACCATGGTGGAGTTCAATTCACAAGATTATACCCTGTTAAAACTATAGTGAAAATGAAATATGGGGAATGCACATGCATTTAGGCACACTACCTAGAGCTCACTACCCAATTAAAAAGGAAGATGCATTGTCTTACAAAAAGAATCAGATTACAACCATCTAGATTTTGAACTGAGAAAATACCATCTGCTAATGCTTGATTATAGTTCCAATTAAGCACATGAAAAATTCTTCACTCTTCTTTACTCTTCTCCACACTCTGCTCTACCTTCGAATGATATTCACATATACACACACAAAAGAACACTCTTGCACCCTTCAATTTGAATAAACTATAAGAATTGGCTATGAAGGTAGCCACCCAAGATCTAGAGGCCTAATAGAAAGCACAAAAGAGAGAGATAAAATATGACAAGAATAAACTGTATTCCTATCAATGATATAAGATAATGATCCAATAATTACATAGGAGACCCCTTGGTTATATAGCCAAGGTGAGAACATAGGAGGGCATAAGATTATGACAAGTGTCGTAATCTTATGACATGAGACAACAATGAAAAGTTATCACTCCACCTAATGTGGGAAAGGATAATGTGATAATCTCCACAAAAGGTGGATCACCCACAAAAGGTGGAAGTGATGAGGTAATGACATGTCAAGTCCACCAAAAGTGGAAAATCTCCAACAACCTCCTATGTGGTCCCTAAGTAAACTTAACTAAGGTGTAATCATGACCTAGGACAAGGTACAAATTTAATTACACCAACACCCCCCCTTAAGTGCAACTTAGGGAGAATGTACAGAAAAGAAAAAATGCAAGATGGGTCCCGGCTAGTAGGCCATGTTAGGTACCCATATACAAATGCAAAGAAAATCTCTCACAAGTGGAGTAAAGATAGAAAAACCCAGTGGGAAAAAACTACCCCCCAAAAGAGAGATGAAATACAAAAAGCTATGAACATGGCATGAGAAGGAAAAAACCCCATGTGAGGAAAAAGTCCCCCCCATACAAGAGAAGAAGAGAGACAAGGTAGCCCCCCCTCAATGTACAATGATCACCCATGGAAGATGCTCGAGAAGGAATGAAGAAGCTGCTCCAAAACTGTTGAACAACATTCCTCCCCTTAGGAAGAAACAATACCAAAGGTGTATGAATGAAGTCTCCCCAATCCACAAGTGAAGAAGGAAGAACCCTCAAAATGTAAGAAGTCTTTGAAATCTGCTCAAAGTTCCCTATGTTGATGTTAAAAGATGCCTTTCCCAAACCATGTGAAGCTGCAATGTAGTCACCTCCTGGAATCTATGAGAAACCCTTTGCAACAACACTCTGATCTGCTGAAAAAGACAACTCAAGATCTAGCAAGGATGCAGGTAGAACATACTCCAAAGATGATGTCTCCTCAAGAGAGAAAGTGGCCTCCTCCAACTACTGGACAGATGCATCCACAATCACATCAACCTCAAAAGACTAATCATGTAGAGGAGGGTTAGAGTGTTCCCTCGCAGCAACTGAAGAAGAATCACCTTCATCAAAGAGAAGATGTAAGTAATCAAGTGTGTCTCCCAAATCTGCAATGTAGGACTCCACAAACAAACTACCAATGTCTGACAAGTAGTCATCCCATGAAACTGCTGCTAGAAGACAAGGTATACACTGTTGCATTGAATCACAAGGCACTGAAATTTTTAGAACACAAGTATCATCAGGTACATCAGTCAATGTAGGAGATGGAGTATCAACAATAGGTTCAAGAACCTCGGGAGTAGAGAGCACTTCAAGATTCAAGTAACCATACTCAATCTCCTCAAGTGTGTCCACACTAGGGTGAACTGAATCATCAATAGGAGCAAAATATGAGAAGGTGTAGAACCAAGAACAATAATCAACCTCCCCAATTGCAACAAGAGCCCTGCTATGCAAATCTCGAACAATGACAAAATCTAGTGTGAACTCTACACTCTTTCCTGAACCACTATGTGTAATCTAATAGATGGAAAGGATGTTCCTTGACAAAGTAGGCACACATAGAACATCATTAAATGCTCCACCTTCAATGTCAATAGAACCCTTCCCACAAACTGCCAAAGAAGTGTTGTTGGCCATCAAAATGGGTGGTGATGAACAAGAATCAAATGAAGAGAACATATCCTTGGATGAAGTCATATGATGTGAAGCTCCTGAATCAAGGATCCACCTATCTAAATTGGAATCTGCAACTACAAGAAATGCTTTCCCCTTATGTTTCTCATGTTGAGATGATGTAGAAAAAGGAGAAGAGCTTGATGTTGTTGCCATGAGAGTTGTTCCTTTTCCCTTAGAAGAAGTGGAAGGGGATGAGTCCTTCTCTTGATATGCAGCTAGCAAGTTGATGTTGTTCTTCATAAGGATGTTTTTCAACTCATCAATTTGCTTAACATGACAACGATGCTCCTTATGACCAAACTTTTTGCAATATGCACATGTTGGTTGCTCCCTCTGGCTTGAATTGTTGTACTTCTTTGAAGAGGATGAAGTTGAGCTTTGTTGTGGAGGAGTAGATTTTTGGTTCTCTCCTTGTGGATTTTGTGAAGATTGATTTTGCTTCTTATTGGAACCCTTTCCTTGAGTCCCTTGATTAGCCACCAAAGCTTTGGACTTTGAAGACTTGAGAATCCCCATGCTTACCAATTTTGCTTGCTCTAACATCAACATTTTTGTAAAAGCATCAAATGATGGCATAGTGAAAGAACTCCCCACTATCAAGCGATGGGTTTGGAAGCTAGAAACAAATGCTGCATATTCTGATGGAAGTTTTCCCAACAAATTATAGACCAACTGTGCATCCTTCTTATCAATGCTGAAATCCTTAAGCTGTGCTCTTAGCTCATTTGCCTTAGTGACATAGTCTTGGATTGTATAAAAATTCTTGGGATCTAACATTGTGAGATCATTGTCAAGCTGATAACCTCTAATCTCATCAACTTGGCCATACAATTGACCAAACTTTTCCCAAGCTTCTTTAATTGTTTTACACTTATCAATTTGAAAGATTAGATCTTTTGATACATATTTCCTTAAAGTTCCAAGAGCCATAGTATTTTTAGTGAGCCAATCCAAATGAACAACAGGATTAGCTTGAGGATCAGATGGTGCAACAACAGTTCCATCAATATAATGAGTTAATCCTTTTCCATTAACTTACTCCATGCATCAATTTTCCAGGAAGCATAATTATGTGGAGTTAACAAAGGAAACTTAGGAGAACCCATAGCAGCAAAATGAAAGAGAACAAGATAGAGAGAGAGGCACAATCACTCAAGACAGCCCCCCAAATTCACTCAATCAAAGAACCCCCCCCCCAAAAAAAAGATGATTTGGCACTTTATAAATAGTGCGTTTACAATGGCCACTTGCAAGCCAAGCAATGTGGGCTTCTGATTTTCAATGTTTTACAACAACATTAAGTAGGCTACAATAGACTCAAATGACTGATAAAAAAGACCAAACTAAGATCTTATCTTTACAAATGCCAAAATAGGCCAAAAATGACCAAGTGCTGAAAGTACAATTTCTGATCACAATCACTACAAACTGATAGCACCACTATGAATTTTAGAAAAAATTATGCACTTTAAAAAAAAATGGCACCTGAAAAGGAGTTCGTATGAGCCTAAACGAAGCCCTGGAAGTTGCAAAAACGGTGACAATTGAGCAAGACCTGAGAAAAATCCAATTTTATAGAAACTCCATGCACCAAAATCATAAAATAACTTCACCACTGTGATGTACACGAAAAATTAGCTCAGATAAAAAAAAATTGCATCAAAAAAGGCCTCAAAATGACCAAGATATGAGCCTTTGAAGATTAATTGCAAAATCAAAAACTCAATCCGTGAGGGGGTCTAAAATTTTCAAAAGGTGCTGATGTAGTGCTGACATCAGCAGTTCAACGGTTTAAATTTGATGGCCCAGTGCCTGTCATTGTCGCTGCATGTTGTTAAATTTGATGGTCGTTTGACTGTCACTGTCTGTCACGGAATTATGCTGGAATATTCCTTATTCGCCAAAATATGCTCGCAGGTACCAGAATCTTCGCATCTGATGGAATATTCTCCAAATGATAGAATTTTTGTGATCGCCGGATATTTGTTGAAGCCGCCGATATAAGGAAAGGGGGCCCGCGGGGGAGGCTGTCAAGCCAGTGGCTATGAGCCACGTGGAGGGCGCAGGGTGGTGCGGTACCCGCGGTACCAACGGTACAGTCTGCGGACTGTACAAGTCCACAGACTTGTACAAATTCTGATTTTTTTAATTTTTATAAACTTTTACAAAAGAAAAAAAAACTGCGAAATATTTAAATTTTTTTGAATGATTTTTTTGAAAAAACAATTTCGCATAAAATATTAAAGTAATATTTTTTTTGAAATAAAATCGTATTGACTGCGCAGGTTGGCCGTATGGCTGGCCTACTAAAAAAATTTGCCTCGACGAACGATTTGCTCTGATTTGGATGAATTGGCAGTCGATTTATAGGTTCTTGACCCTTCTAAACGCAATGGCATTGTCCTTTTGGCTGAAAATGCTCCAAAGTGGTAGCTACCTCTTGGATCTAGCAACCACCTCCGATCTTCAACCCTTTGTAGATTTGGCCTCCAATGTCCAACTGAGATGAAATAAAAGGAAAATCTGACTATCTCGGACACTCCGGACGCAATGGTGAGCTAAGATCTTATGCAACAAGCTCCCAAAATGCACCTGCAACACAAGGCCAAAAATGGAACCCTCCAAAAATCTCACCAAAGGACTAACTAAAGGCACTGCAATAGCTCTGATACCATGTAAGAATTGGCTATGAAGGTAGCCACCCAAGATCTAAATGCCTAATAGAAAGCACAAAAGAGAGATAAAATATGACAAGAATAAACTGTATTCCTATCAATGATATAAGATAATGATCCAATAATTACATAGGAGACCCCTTGGTTATATAGCCAAGGTGAGAACATTGGAGGGAATAAGATTATGACAAGTGTCGTAATCTTATGACATGAGACAACAATGAAAAGTTATCACTCCACCTAATGTGGGAAAGGATAATGTGATAATCTTCACAAAAGGTGGATCACCCACAAAAGGTGGAAGTGATGAGGTAATGACATGTCAAGTCCACCAAAAGTGGAAAATCTCCAACAACCTCCTATGTGGTCCCTAAGTAAACTTAACTAAGGTGTAATCATGACCTAGGACAAGGTACAAGACATTTAATTCCACCAACATAAACAATTGCTCTTATATATCCGCAACATGAAATTTCATCTCTTCATGCCAACTTCAATAAAATAACAAAATGAATATAACTATCGGCCCAAAACATTAAAGATTAACAATGTGAATCAACCAAAGTCAGCCATAGCTTAGTGAGGACCCTAAACAACATCTCTAGAATGAAGACACTTCAATTAATTTCTCCTCGAAGATCCACAATACGCTACAAACACTATGTCGGCCAAGAACAAGAAAAATATGAACACACAAGAGAAAATCGCCAACGACGAGCACAATGATTAATGTGGATGTGCAACAAAGATAGAGCACAATCTAGAAACATCCAAAGCATCATGAATCACAAGAGAAGAATCCACAACAAATGAACTAACTGAAATAGAATCCTCTTTAGTCAAGAACACCAACTAAAGCAACATAAAAACTGTCAGAATGAGAATCTTCATAACTCGATCAAATCTTCATGCGGATCATTGAAACTCAATGTGGATAAACTAGATATACTTAGCAACAAACCCTTTAGTCCACAACCTCTGATCATCAATGTACAAAACTTACCAACATACTGAACTTTACTTCACTACTAACAACCTGCAACTTGGTGTAATTAATTATTTAATTACACTTTCATAAGTTTACTTAGGCATTATTTTAATTCCTAGGTTGCATTTAGTTAACTTTATCTAGTTGAGCTATCTTTTTTCTCAAGTTAGGTTTAGGGTTGTGCATGTATTACTTTTGTGCATGCTTTCCTTTTCAAAGGCTTTTGTATCATTTGTAAATCAATTACAATCAATAATCAATATTCTGGTTTTGCTTGCACATTCTTGCTTGAGGGTTTACAAAACATCTTCTTTTATTATGGATATTTGTTGCATGTGATAGGTGATTGAATGCAGATGATTCTTGGGGATTGTGAAGTTGGTTTTTCAACTTCTACATAGTATCATAGCTCCAAACCTATGGCTCCCTGTTTGTGATTTGAAGATATTTCCTCACAATGTCTTTTTCTGTGCAAGGGTTTCAAGCCAGGCTAATTTTTAGTGGATCTAGGGGTTGCCTATTTTTTTGAGCATTTTTGGACAAAACAGACCTTGCCATTGAGTCTGTAACACCCAGAAACCCCTATTTTCATATAAAATTTGTCGATTTTGGCCACAGTTGACTGAAAAAGGTAATAATTTTTTTTCCCCAAGGCTGTATAGCCCCAGAGCACATAGATCAAGGTCAAATTTTTCAAAAAAATAATAAAAGCTATAGAATTTTTTTTAAATAGTGTAGAAAATATATGCAGCCCATGTAAAAGGATCCCACCACCGCTCCTCCGCTAAGTGGCCACTAGCCACCTGACGGCCACCACCCTCTCCACCGCTCTGTTGTCGATGATCAGCTCCCCAGGGCTTTACAGCCTGTACTAGGGTCCTTTGGAGGACCAAGAGCTACCGACCGAGCCCCAACGTTTAGACCCATGGGCCCCCAGCGCTTCAAGTTGGCAGTCATATAGACAACTAGGTGCTTAGTGCTTTCAGCCCCATTTTTTAAAAAAATCCCTGAAGCAGTTGGCCACATGAGGAACTGAGGGCCAGAGCCAAGGGGCCAAAATTTTGCACCTTGTTAGGGTTAAAAGTGCCTTTTATAGGCCTTTTTTTTGTTCCTTCATAACTTTTGCAAACAGAGGCCTTTTTTGAAAACGAGATATCAATAGAAAGCTGGTTCAATGAACTTCACAGTGGTGGAGGTTTGATTTTTTGATTTTTCAGTTTTAATTCCTTTTTCGACCTCTGAATTCAAAGTTGTTCTTTTCACTCCGAAGGGCATATCTTTTGCCTCATTTATTGGTTTTTTGTGATTCAAGCACCATCGAAAAGCTGGTTTTGTCCTCTTCTCAAATCTTAGGCTTGAATTTTATAGAATTTTCTCCAGGTATCTAATTTTTTTATTGGAACTCAGCCTTTGTTTTTTAGGTTATTTTCTTGGGAAGCGTGCAATTAGGATTTTTTTTTAATCAAAGGGGATTTTTTTTTCTTTGAGAGTATATATTACTATTTTCTATCATGGATACACATAATATTGCACCCCTTACTCCATTCAACTATTTTGGTTTGAAGAAACAAATGGTTGTACAGGGTAACCATGGGTACAAAAATTGAACCTACAGGTGCTACTAAGAAGAGAAAATGGTTTAATAGGTGTGATGAAGCTTATGGTACTTTATGTCTATCTCTTTCATTTGACCTTTTTTTTTATATTGAGTCTTGCACTACACCCAATTAGATCTGGACTACTTTAGAGTCTTTGTTTGAGAAGTAGGATAATATGAGAGGATTTCATTTAGAGAATGAGCTTATTGGATTAAATCCTAGGGATTTTGATAGCATCCAAGAGTTTTTCACCAAAATCAAGTCTCTTAGATTGTAGTTGTCACAATGTGGTGTTTAGAAGGAAGACTCTCAGTTGATATTGTCCATTCTTTCTAAGTTTGTACCAGATTATTCAGTTTTTGTATCTACCTTTTATGCCACTAGGGATGCACTTGGTACGAGATTCACTATTCCATCTCTTGATGACTTTGCTTCATCTCTCACTCAAGAGCAAGCTAAGTTGGGTAGCATGGGTATGGTGAAACCTTCTTGATCACAAGCACTTATTGCATCATAGGAGCCCAAAGATCAGAAGGCTTCTACAGGCAAAGGAAAGAAACAAAAACAAAAGGATCCCAAACCTCATGAGCAGCAAAAGGAGTCCTTAGATTCATCCTCCTCTTCTAAGGGGAAATCATCTAGGAAGGAGAAGGGTCCATGTGCATATTGCAGGAGGGAAGGACATGCAGAACATAGTTGCTACAAGAAGGACATTGATGAGCTGAAGTATCTTCTTCAGAAACATCAGATTGATTTTCCTTCTAGGATGTTTGCATCATATTCTTCCCCTCATTCTTCTTCTTCAAAGAAACATGACAGGGGCACATTTGGTTTGCATACTTCATCAGATATGAAGAGACATGCTCTTTGTGCTACTTCAGGTCTTGGATCAGGGAGATGGCTTATAGATTCAGGAGCATCTCATCATATGGCATCTTCACAGTATATGTTCACTTCCTTTGAACCTTGCACTATGTCTCCTATTTTGATGGGAAACAATACTTACATGAGTGTTACAAGGAAGGGGTCTATTAGTTTTGGGGACAACACCTTTCAGGATGTTTTGTGTGTTCCTCACTTGATAAACAACCTCCTTTCCATATATCATATCACACATGGAGGCAATGGGAGATCTTTTGAGTTCACATATGATTCTGTTATCATCAAAGACTTTGAGAGTAGAGCAGTTATTGCTACTAGGGTGGTGGATCACTCATCTCAGTTGTATTCCTTTTCTAATTTTGCTACTGATGGCGCTTCTATTCCTATAGTTTTTCATCACACTTCTAGTGTGAATCATCATTCAAAGGAGACATTTGGCTTCTTGAACATTGGAGTTCTCACTTTGGATCCAGTTCTTGAGCCTTTTGTTCCACCTCCTATTGCAGTTATTGATACTTCTATGGCTACAAATGTGGTTTCTTCTATTTCAGTGCAGCAGGACATAGTTGATCATTCATCTTTGGAGGTTTCTCTCTAGTCCTCACTTACTTTGACTTCTTCATTTGTTGAGGTCACACCTACTTTTGTGGAGACATCTTGGGCTACACCTACTTAACCTTCAAAGATTGCATTCATGAGGCCTCTTCCCTCTCACTTCTTTCAGGATATGTGGTTTCTTCAGTTTTTTTGGAGCTACTTCATTCTGGGGGGGCTATGTGGTCTATTCATTCCTCTCTTCTGGGGGGGTTCATTATTGTATCTTTGTGATGGATGGTGTCCTTGGGGAGTCTTATGGATTCCTCCATATTTCATCACTTAGTTATTTTTTGCATTCTGTTTTGGGGAGGATTTTTGTTCCCACATGTTTTCTCCTTTACCCCATTTCATTTAGTTTGCATTGCATTTGTAAATGGGTACCTAATGAGGCCTTGTTGCTGGGACTCATCTTTTGCATAATAATTTTCTTCTCCCTAAGTTGCACTTATGGGGGGTTTTGGTGTAATTAATTATTTGATTACACTTTCATAAGTTTACTTAGGCATTATTTTAATTCTTAGGTTGCATTTAGTTATCTTTATCTAGTTGAGCTATCTTTTTTCTCAAGTTAGGTTTAGGGTTGTGCATGTCTTTCTTTTTTGCATGCTTTCCTTTTCAAAGGATTTTGTATCATTTGTAAATTAATTACAATCAATAATCAATATTCTAGTTTTGCTTGCACATTCTTGCTTGAGGGTTTATAGAACATATTCTTTTGTTCTGGATATCTATTGCATGTGATAGGTGATTGCATGTAGGTGATTCTTGGGGACTGTGAAGCTGGTTTTTCAACTTCTACACAACTCATTTATTACAATTTTCTCAATATCCTTGACATATACAACTTCAAATGAATTAGTGCTAATAGTGATCAATGACAACCACATATCAGCAACATAACCACAACATCCAACAATCTCCCCCTTTGGCATTGATGGAAACACATGATGTGAAAAACACCATCAATGCAACTAACTCTTAACACTTACTCCCCCTTAGGATTTGACTCATCTTCTCAACACTTTCACATGATCTTTTCCCCACAAGGCTCTTCTCATCAGTTTTACACATGACTCCTCTCCCCTTTTGACATCAATGAGAAAGATCTCTAGACTCCACACAAAATTTGAACCACATATTTGAACATCTGAACATCTAACTACTCCACCTGAGTAGCAACCACCACAACATCCATTTGAAACAAGTTATAATTATGAAATGCATGAAATGATGCAATGCAATGCATCCTTAGTTATGATTAGGAGGGGTAATCACCCCTAACTTCCCTCTAAGATAATCAAAAGTATCCTTAGGCAATGGATTGGTAAAGATGTCTACAATCTGCTCCTTAGTAGGCACATACTCTAATCTGACTTCCTTTTCACTTACCTTCTCCCCCAAAAAGTGAAACTTGATAGATATATGCTTCATTTTTTAATGCAGCACCAGATTCTTGGAAATGTTAATAGCACTTGAATTATCACAGAATATAGCAATAGGCTCATCATATACAACTCTGATATCCTTCAGCATCTATTTCATCCACAAGACTTGAGTACAATTGTTAGCAACACCAATTTATTCAACCTCTGCAGTAGATAAGCAAATGGAATTCTTCTTCTTGCTTAACCATGAAATTAGCTTCTTACCCAAGAAAAATGCTCTACCACTAGTACTTTTTCTATCATTCACATCTCCTTCCCAATCAACATCAGTAAAGGCACTCAAAGTAAGATCATCATCTTTAGGATACCATAGACCAAGATCAACAATTCCCTTCAAGTATCTAAAAATTCTCTTCACAACAATCAGATGAGATTCCTTCGGATTAGCTTGAAATCTTGCAACAATACATACAACATTCATGAAAATCGGGCCTAGTTTGAGTTAAATACAACAATCAACCAATCATTGATCTGTATCTTGTCTGATTTGCTTTCACAGAATCATCTTCTATTGTCAACTTGCATCTGGTCACCATGGGTGTACCAATTGACTTTGAATCTTCCATACCAAACTTCTTCAACAATTCCTTCACATACTTGGACTGAGATATAAAAATCCCTTTATCTAACTGAGTAATTTGCAATCCCAAAAAATAATTTCATCTCACCAATCATAGAAATCTCAAATTCATTCTACATCTTATTAGAAAACTTCATGCACAAACCATCATCTCCTCCAAAAATGATATCATCAACAAATACTTCAACAATCAAATCTTTATTATGATCAATCTTGAAATACAAATTGCTATTAGCAGTACCTTTGTTAAATCCAAGCTTTGGCAAATACTTATCCAATCTTGTATACCATGCTCTACGGGCTTGCTTGAGTCCATACAATGCTTTCTTCAACTGAAACACCATATCTTCCTTATTAGTCAACTGGAATCCATTAGGTTGCTCAACATACACTTCTTCTTCCAATTCACCACTTATAAAAGCTTATTTGACATCCATCAGATAAATTTTGTAGTTCTTGTGTGCAACATAGGAAATAAATAATCTTACAACTTCTATTATAGCAACAAGGGAAAATGTCTCTTTAAAATCAATTCCTCCCATCTGTGAATATCCTTTACATACCAGTCTTTCTTTGTTTCTAACCACTTCACCTTGCTCATTTAGTTTGTTTCTAAAGACCCATTTGGTTCCAATGACATTCTTGTCCTTAGGTTTGGGAACAAGAATCCATGTATCATTCTTTTCAATCTATTTTAATTATTCTTTCATCACTTCAACCCAATGCTCATCTTTTCATGCTTCATTCACACTAGTAGGCTCAATCTTTGAAATCAAGCAATACTCTTCTGCAATCTTTCTCCTAGTCTAGACACCTTTGTTCTTATCACCTATAATCTGATCTTCTAAATGATTCAATCTTACATACCTTGGAGTCTTCTTAGGATATTCTTCAACTTCAGTCTCTTCTGATCTCTCTTTTCCTCTTTCACAAGTTCCTCCTTCATTTTCTTGATTCACCGAATTGATTTGCACTTGATTTGTAGTCTGAACTTGCTTTCCTTGGTTTGTACTTTCATCTTGATTATCAGAGTCATATCCAGAGGTTCTGGATGGTGTACCTAAGTCTTCATCAACCTTAACATTTTCACTTTCAACCATTTTATTCAATCATTTATTGTAACACTGGTAGGCCTTACTTTTAGTAGAATAACCTAGAAAGATACCTTCATCACTCATAGCATCAAACTTCCCTATCTTCATCTCTCTTAATATAAGATTTGCTTCCAAATATCTTGAAGTATTTAACATTGGTCTTTTGACCAGTCCATATCTCAAAAGGGGTATGTTATGAAATAACTTGCACAATAGAAGAATATGATATGAAATATGCTGCAAATACTTGATAATAACTGAGAATAACAAGCCACTTCGAGGGGGAAAACCTCCAAATATCTCTAATGAGAACACACTTCACACTTGATGATGAAATAAGACTCACAACCTCCTATATATACCTATTTATGCCAAGGATATCACCTAGGCCGACTTAGACACACCTATATAAGACTTAGGCCAACCTAAACAACTAAATAACAATATACTAATGATAATATGACTTAATAGAGAGTTAAGATAGCCACAAGCCGACTATTCATAACCCAATGTACAATAATATTAAGGGCATAGCATGCCCCCCTTCTTCAAAGAAGCATTGTCCTCAATGCTAATCAAGTTTGGAAACTTTTGAATGAACTCCTCATCTTCCCACGTGGCATCTTCAACTGGTAACTTCTTCCATTGGATGAGATACTCAATGATAGTTCTATTCCTCAGCTTCTTTGTGCATGTTTGATGAATGCACTCTGGTTCCAAAATGATTCTTCCTTCTTCATCCAACTCGGGAAGTGTTGTTTGAGTGGGAATGTTATGCCCAATTACCTTCTTCAAATAGGAAACATGAAAAACTAGATGTATCTTTGTTGTTGGTGGCAACTCAAGCTTGTAGGCAACACTACCGATCTTCTGCATGATTTGGTATGGACCATAATACTTTGGAGACAACTTATTATTCTTTCTTTGCTACTTTAGTGAGATTTGCTTATAAGGCTGAAATCGCAAGAAGACTCAATCCCCAACTTCAAAACTTCTTTCACTACGATGTTGGGCTACCTGTTGCTTCATTCGATTTTGTGCCATGGATAAATTCTCCTTGAGTCCTGAAAGTACTTGTTGTTGATGAAGCAAGTGGTCTTCTACTGCCTAAACTCTTGGGGACACCTTAATTGATGATGTGATGGAAGGAGGATGATATCCGTAAAGTGCCAAAAATGGAGACATTTTTGATGAGCTATGAAAAGAAGTTTTATACCACCATTCCGCAAGTGGTAGCCAATCTACCCACTGAGACTATTTCTCTGAAGTGAAACAACGTAGATATCCTTCCAAACACTTATTAACAACCTTTGTTTGCCCATCTGATTGAGGGTGGTATGAAGAGCTAAGAGCCAATTGAGTACCCAAACATGAGAATAAATCTTTCCAAAAGTGACTAGTGAAGATAGGATCACGATCACTAACAATAACTTTAGGTGTACCATGTAGCTTTTGGATATTCTCCAAAAAAGATTTAGCCACTGCACTTGTTGTAAAAGGATGTGCTAATGTAATGAAATGTGCATATTTAGTGAGCCGATCAACTACCACCATGATGACATTATGACCTTTAGATTTGGGAAGCCCTGTGATGAAGTCCATGGATACCTCTTCCCAACGCTAGCTAGGAATAGATAAGGGTTGCAAGAGACCTGGTGTCTTAATTGTCTCCCCTTTATGCCTTTGACACACCAAACATTCAGCCACAAATTTTTGAACATCACCCTTTAGCCCCTCCCAAAAGAAATCCTGCTTGACTCGATGATATGTCTTCAAAAATCCTGAATGACCACCCACTGGAGACTCATGCAACTTTGTGAGAATCTTGATTTTAAGGTTGGAATTCTTGCAGAGATACAAACGCTCTTTATACCAAAGAGTATCTCCCTTCCAACAAAACTTATCTAAACTACTAGGATCACTTTTTAATTGCTCGATGAGATTACTTGTCGCAACATCATTTTGCCACTCTGCTTTTGCTTCCTCCACCCAATTTGCTTGTAATATTGAAAGGGCACACAATAAGGCTTCATCTTTCTTATCCTTCCTTGATAGTGCATCTACGACAATATTTTCTTTCCCTTTCTTATATACAATCTAAAATTCATATCCTAACATCTAAGTGACCCATTTTTGTTGCTCTTCAGAAGATAGTTGTTGTTCCAAAAAATATTTTAGGCTATCATGATCCATCTTAACCTTGAAATGTCTACCCAATAGATAAGGCCGCCAGTGTTTCACTGCATGGAGTATTGCTAGCATTTCCTTCTCATAAATAGGTTTTAGTTGATTCTTACCTTTTAATTGAAGACTCTCAAAAGCAATTGGTCGACCTTCTTGCATGAGCACTGCTCCTATCCCATTTCTAGAAGCATCACATTCCACAATGAATTCCTTGGTGAAGTCAGGAGTGGCAAGTACTGGAGTTGTACACATAGCCTCCTTCAATCTCTCAAATGCTATATTGGCAGACTCGTTCCAATGAAAAGAATCCTTCTTCAATAGAGTGGTGAGAGATGCTGCTATACTACCATAATTCTTCACAAATCTTCTATAGTACCCTGTCAATCCCAAGAATTCTCTCATTTTTTTAATGGTTTTTGGAATACGCCATTCCATGATAGCCTTAATTTTGTTAGGGTCCACCTTTACTCCTTCATGTGAAACTATGTGTCCCAAATACTCCACCTTTGTAAGACCAAAAGCACACTTGGATGGCTTAGCATAGAGTTTATGATCTTCAAGTATTTGTAATGCTTGGTCCACATGTTGCAAATGTTCTTCCCAAGTCTTTCTATAAATTAATATATCATCAAAGAATACTAACACAAAATTTCTCAAGAACTTCTTAAAAATGGAATTCATCAAACTTTGGAATGCAGATGGTGCATTGGTAAGACCAAATGGCATCACCAAAAATTCATAATGACCCTCATGAGTTCAAAATGTTGTCTTACAAATATCTTCCTCGTTAATCCAAATTTGGTGATAACCAGATCTAAGATCTAACATGGTAAAAAACATAGCTCCATTTAATTCATCTAGCAAATCTTCAATGACTGGAATTGGAAACTTATCTTTAATGGTGTACATGTTGAGCACTCTATAATCTGGACACATGCGCCAAGTATCATCCTTCTTATGTACCATTACCACAGGCAAGGAGTAAGCACTTTGGCTATGCCTAATGATTCTTGTCTCTAGCATCTCTTCAACAATCTTTTCTATCTCACTCTTTTGTATGTGTGGATACCTATAAGGCCTGATGTTCGGTGGTTGGCTCCCTGGGACTAACTGTATGGCATGATCATGATCCCTCTTAGGAGGAATTCCCTTAGGCATATCTCCAAGAACAACTGAGTGACGATCAATTATAGCTTTCAAATCTAGATGAGTGGGAGTATTATATTGAGACACTTCTAATGAACATAGTTGGGCCACAAATCCATCCACTCCTTTCTTAAGCAACTTTTGCATTTGATGAGAGCTTACCATTTGTGGAGATTTTTCCTTCAACCCCATTAGCTCTACTAGCCTTCCTTCTGATTGAAATCTCATGAATAGTTCTTGGAAGTTCATCTCAATTGTTCCTAATGTAGTAAGCCATTGTACTCCCAAAACAATATCTGCTGCACCCATGGATATCGCATACATTGGGGTATCAAGTTGATAATCTCCCATGGATAATTTAATGCTATGACACTTCCCTGAACAACTAACTGTACCACCATCTACAATCAAAACTTGAAACTCTGGAGCTGGATATGAAACAATTTAGATGAGTAGCTAACTTTTTGTTGATGAAATTATGAGTACTACCTGAGTTCAACACTGTTACCTTCTGCTTCTTTAGGAACCCCACCACCTTGAGAGTTTGTGGAGCACTGAAACCTGAGAGTGCATGACAAGAAATGATTGGTTGATAATCATGTGATTCCTCATTTGACTCCCTTTCATCTTCTAGTATGGGTTCCTCCTCTTCTTCCTCATTGGGACCTTCAATATAAAACAATTTCTTTTCACTACATTTATGTCCTTGACTGTATTTGCTATCACAATTGAAACACAAGCCTTTTTCTCTTTTCTCCTCAATTTTTTGTGGAGTCAACTTAGTAGGTTGTGTTGAATATCCTTTCTCTCTTGTCACATTATCCCCTTGCTTCTTAGGAATCAAATACTTCTCCTCTACCCTGCGTGCTAAGATAAAAGACTCATTTATGGAACTAGGGCTAAACATGCATACCTCATGTTGAATGTGATCCTTGAGACCACCCAAGAATAATTCATTCAAGTTTTCCTCCGTAATTGTATCCACCCTTAAGGATAGATTTTGGAATTGCTGAATATAATCCTTAACTAATCTTGTTTGTTGAAGTTTAGCTAGCTGGCTGAAGAAGTTGTCTATGACGCTATTGCTATATTGTGCTTGGAGTTCCTCTGTAAAAATTGACCATGAGATGGTGAGCCCCTTTTTACTTCGATGAGTGCAAAGCCAATGATACCAAATGAATTGATCTAGTTCTAGATATAAGGAAGCCATTGTGACCTTTTGTCCATTTGGGATTTGGTGTACTTCAAAAAAATTCTCCATTTGGTTTGTCCATGTTAGAGGATCCTTACCATCGAACTTGCACATATCCACCTTTGGAAATAAATTCCTAGATCCCATAGGAGTACTAAAGCTTGTGTTAGTAGTAGCTGACCTAGAATTTTCACCTTGGCCACTTGAGAACTCCTTTCTTGATTCAGCCCTATAGGTGCTTAACATGTTTTGTATGTCCGATATATCACCTCTTAGGTCACACATATCCATCTTAATTGAGGAAATGTCTTACTTGACCTTATTTATTTCCTCATTATGAGTAATATCCTCGATTGTTTCACCATCCTTATCAGGAGTCTTCCCTGGAGTGACATTCTTTTTACCCCATGTTCCAGGCCCCGGCATGATGGAAACCACTAATGTTGAAATAAATCACAAAAAAGAAACTTAAATTCTCTCAAATTTTTACTATAATATCCTTTATTATTTCTTCAAAAACCCAATAAAAATCAGACTCCAATTCAACAAGATGTACGAGATATGTAGATTCCAAAAAAATAGTGTAGAAATACTAATTCTACAATAATTCGCTTAATTCTACTCCAATTCTTCTAAAATATGGATTGTAGATTCTTCAATATTTTCTTCAAAAACTCTTTAAAAATTAGAATTTTTTTTTCCAAAATATGAAAAATATGCTCTTCCCAAAATCGCCTATAAAGTTGAGAAAAACCTTGCCTCTATGGTGCCAAGATCATGCTCTGATACCACTTGTTATGAAATAACTTGCACAATAGAAGAATATGATATGAGATATGCTGCAAATACTTGATAATAACTGAGAATAACAAGCCACTTTAAGGGGGAAAACCTCCAAATATCTCTAATGAGAAAACATTTCACACTTGATGATGAAATAAGACTCACAACCTCCTATATATACCTATTTATGCCAAGGATATCACCTAGGCCGACTTAGACACACCTATATAAGACCTAGGCCGACCTAAACAACTAAATAACAATATAATAATGATAATATGACTTAATAGAGAGTTAATATAGCCACAAGCCGACTATTCATAACCCGATGTATAATAATATTAAGGGCATAGCATAGAGAATATATTTTGAGTCTTTTCTAGGTTTTATTGAGTCTAAATTGTATGTAGTTTAGAAGTTTTCGCTTAATAGTACTATTATTTTTTAATAAAATGGCACAATTATTTGGCCAATTGTCTCCTATTGTATACTCCATACAAATTATGAATGAAAATGATCAAGGATCTTTCAATTCATTATCATTGTCTTTTCATTGAATTTATGTTCTTATTGTAGCTCTTATTCAATGAATGAGTTAAAATTATTTAGTAAGAACATAGATTTGTGTGAATATGATAAGTATAATTGGTTGGGAGTTTTGATTGTGGTAATGTAATGCATTATTTTAAAGCTCTATAATGCTTGGGTAAAAATATTGTTAAGAAAACATTAATTACATTTGTTCTTACTCTATGCCCTAGGTTAAGACATTAGTCTTTTGAATTTACATCTGATTACTAGCTCTAGGATCACAAACATAAACATTTACAAAATTTATATTTAGTTAAGTTATTTGTTAAGTTTGAAGTCCTTCTATGTTCTATTGCTTTGAAATGTTAAAATGCTTAAAGGATATTTCCAAACTCACTCATTTTCAAAATCATCAATAAAATTTGTTTAGAACATAATATATTATTTGTAGTGTTTAGGATAATTTGGCATAGGAGAATCTTAAGAATACTGTCAGGGATCACCCTCTCAAGTTTTGTAGAGCCCAAAGTGAAGAGAGAAAGCATTATCCAACTCTCTCCTAACAGTTGGCCAATCCCTCCAAGTAGGTGATCATTAGGAACGGAAAATCCTATAGATTATTTTTGAGATCTAGTTGGGAATTGAAAACAACTAATAGTTCCATAGGTTGAGGCTAGAAGAAATCTAATGAGAAATTCCCATAGGAAGACAAAGGATTAAACCCACTATGATGCATTGTAAATATCTCATTTTCAAAGGGGAAATTTATGCACTTGTGAATAATTGATAGGATGACATTCATGGAGTATAACCATGGGTAGCCTAGCTTCACAAAAAATTAGTCCAATGACCGGATGATGGAGAATGAGACATCTAATTGTTTTGGTCCAATTTTAGAGGAAGAGTGATCGAACCCATCGCGGGGAAAGAAAAACCATTATGATTTTTTATCCATGATTTCAATTGTTCATAACAATCTTGATAAATCTCTTGCACAAAGGGGAACTCCTCAATGATCACATTCTCTACATATAGGGATTAATGAGTATTCCATGTATAGGTTTTTCATTGATACGACCAACAATGTAGAAATGACGATTGAGTGAATTTCTAAGTGCATCATTATTGGTGAAAGAAATATCAAGTAACATAGTGGTTTGGACCTTATGAGGTTGAACGTTGATTAAAGAAACCTTGTGATCTTCTTCCTTCTCTTCATTATTATCATCATTCATTCCATCACTAGTATCATCAATCTTATCAACATTCATCTCATCATTCTTAACATCACAAGCTTGCATAAATTCATATGAGTGGTAAGGAATAGGATTGGTAAAAATCTATAAGTTTTGGTTAGGAAGGGAAATAGACTTATTCCCTTGGTCATTAACACCACCCAATTAGATTTGATTAGAATTGATGAGGTCTTCAACTTGATGTTTAAGATGCATGCATCATTTTGTATCATGTCCACTTGTGCAATGATATTGAAAAAATCCATTTGGATTGTAATTTAGAGGTAAAGGTTTGGTTGTACCCATAGGCCTAATAGGAGACAATTAGATTAGATTCTTATTTAAAATTTGCAACATGATCGAATGGAGAGTGTTAGGTAACTAGTTGAATTTTCTATCTCTCGATCTAAACTGGTATGGGGTTGAACTTATGGCAATAACTTGAGGTTCAATGTGGTTGGTTTTTTGACGTGTATGAAATTTGATAAAAAAATTGTTTTTTTCTTTTTCAATGGTTGATAGTTTTTTTGATGTATAGGTTCAAATTTCTCAATATGAGTTGATGAAGATGCTTCCTCATACTTGATGAGCCTAGTTTTTGGTTTAATTTGGGTAGAATCTATATCCTATTTACTGGTAGATGTCATGGACTTTAATGATTAAATGTTGGTATTTTCATAATGTTTCCCTCAAACCATCGACATTTAACATTATCCTATCTCTGCAAAGCTTTAATGACATTTGGCATATTATGTGGGTTATCTATATTGATTTTTCATGTGGTTGATGAATGTTCCTTAGAGTGGTTATATATGTGTAGTTATTATGCGTAGTGACTTTTCCATGCATATTTAATGTGCTAAGTTGAGGAAGACACCACCAATTGGGCATGCACCATACTGTCTAGTTGAGGAATCACTTCAAGTCAAAGGTAGTCAATAGCAAAAGATTCTTCATGCAACTGAACATAACTACCTTATATTGGGCTTTAATGATTGAGCATGCATGGGTGTTACTTATGATTTGGATTTGCGTTTAGACTTGCATGTCTGTCTAGATTCCATCCATGCATAACTGCCATCACTCCACTTTCCCTATTTTCCCTAAATGGTGTCCTCCCAGTCATGGAGTTGACTGCCTTATTTAGCTATAGTATAAATAATTATTTGATGCTCCTTCTTTAGGGGTTGCATGATTTTATATTGTACTCTCATTCTCTAGTTTCAGTAATACAGATACATTACTCTTTTGTATGCATGATTTATAGTGAATAAAATGAAGTTCTGCGTTTAAGCATCTGAGTTTTCATTAGTTTTAGAGGATACTTATCTAAGGGGACCCACTTGGTGACTAATCTATCTTCTTAGTTTCACATTAGTTTAGTATTACTTGCATTTTAGTACTTAGTTAGAAATTTGGCAACAACTATTCCCTCAGCCACTAGAATTTCATTCTATGACTATTCCTGCAGCCAAAGCAGATAGAGCAGTGTCTTGTCTGTTGCTTAGATTTTCATTCATGTTATGCATTTCAGCTTAGCATAGTCATTGATTGATGTTCAACATGTGTTTCATTCCTTTTCAAGAAATTTACTTTCAGTATTGTGTGTTGCTTAGTTGTAGAATGGAATGGCTACTTTGAGTTCCTAGTGCACATATTGTGCTAACCCATTTCAAGTTCACGTCCCTAGGTTTACAAGTAAAATACACCTTCATGATGATTGAAATAGCTATTCAGGTTAGATGTCCAATCTCAAAATCATGGCTATAAGGGCTTAGTTATTAAATCATTGTAGGAGGCCAACATTTTTGGCATCGTTGCCAGGGATGGTGTCAAACTAGGAAGTATTTTGGAGTCATTTGTAGTTTTTCTTGTTGCAGTGTTTCTGGAAGTTATTGTTAGTATATCCTCATCTAGGAAGTAATCACCCCCCTTATTCTTTACCAATTCTTTGTGTGATCTAATTGATAGTGAGTGATACCGCATGCATAGAGGAAGGATAAGGGATGCTTATGGGATATTTCTTCCTAACAATCCTCATCCATTCCAGCTAGTTGAATATCAGAATCCACCAGAAGAAGAAGAAGAACATCCACACCCCTTTGTTGATGCATATCCTGATCTGACTAGCTCTGAAGTCTCCTCTGAAGATCAAAATCAGCTTGAGAACCCCTTTGTCTTGGAACCACTTCAAGCATGCATGGGTGATGCAAATAGGAACAAACAAAACCAACCAAATTTTCTTTTCCCCATTTCCCATTAGAATGAAGTTGACAACATCAAGAATATTTCTGCCTCAGCACTCCCCAAGTTTTATGGACTTGTAATAGAGGATCCTGATACCTTTTGTTAGTGTAATTAATTATTTATTACACTAGCATAAGTTAACTTAGGTCTTGCATTTAATTAATTTAGTCCTAGGTTTCATTATCAGATAAATCATAAATAAGGGGGTAATTACCCTTTCCATGTTTGTAGGGGATAAGATTCTTTCTAGAAGATGAGTTGTCCTTCTAGAACTTATCTCAATCTTTTATCATTTCCTAGGTAGCATTCACATGTTGTCATATGTTGTTAGATCATGACACATGGCAACATCATATTGCATCTTGCATCTCACTCATGCCTATATATTCAGCGCATTTTTACATTTGTAATCATCTCATATTCTAGATCAATAGCAAAGTCCATTTGAATGCCCTTAGTTGCAATACTTTCTGTGTGGTTGAATTTCTCTTGGAAAGATCCTTTGAAGTGTGCATAGCTTCATTGGATGATTCAACATCCATTATTTCAACATGGTATTAGAGCCATTCCATTGAGAGTTCATCCCAAGATCAAGAAAGTTGGGCTTGTGAGATTCATTGTAGGCTTGAAGGTTTCCATTGTAGGCTACTTGACTCCACCCAGGGACCAAGATGATTTCTGGAGCAGATTGAGTCAAATCCAAGCTCGCCATTGTCTTCAAAAGGCCTCAAAACCCTAGGATCACCTATTCATTCATCAAATTCGAACACATCAACCTGGGAGCCATTCGAGGTATTTTTGGGTTTGCAAAATCAACCGTACTATCCATACAATTTGCAGTAAAAAAAAAATCATCCCAATTAGTTGTCCTCTGAGGAAAAAAAAATTTAGTCATAGGCCATTTTCTATTTCAGAAAAAATTGGGCTCATATTTCCATCATTTTGGCAAAAAAATATTTGGACATTTTTCTATAGTTCTTGCAGAAAATTTTAAAAAAATCTAGAGCGACCTTGTAATTTATTCATCCATTAGCATCTATATTTTCTATCATCAGCATTAAAAACATAGGGTTTGATTTGTTAAACCCACCAGTTTTTTTTTTGCAGATAATCTTTTATTTGGGTTTGATTTTTATATCAAATGACATAAAATATTTGTAGATCATTGATTTTTTAATTGCATTCTATGCAATATTAAAAAATCCATCAAATTTTTGGTTGGCCGATTCAAAATTTCAAATGTCTATAAAAATATTGTCACTTGTGTTCTAATATCTGATAGGGTGTATTTGGTTCATCGACCACATCATTCTTCTAACAGCAGGGTGTACTTGTTGACTGGCCGTCACTTTGTGTCCTACCGATGTTTGGTTTTCCCTAGCCAGTCGTTCATCACCCACCATTCAACACCGAGCCCTCCACTCTCTACGTTGTCAAGATTCTACTATTGATTAGGTCAAACACCCTGCCCGATTCCTTGTCGTCTGCCATAGAGTCTCAATCGGCCACCTTGACTCTCGTCAGCTACATCCTGTCGAGCTCCACCGTCTATCTCACGGTCTTGTTGGAGGTGTCAGGTGTCTATTACTAGAGGAGCCACCATACCAGTGCTTCCAATCTCCACCAAAGCTCCACTCCACCGCTACTAGATCCGGTGGCATTTTTTTTCTAAACTGCCAATAGCCCAAAGGTCACATCAATGACCAGGTGCCCATTTGAGGGGGCTTATTTTTTTCCCTAAATTAGCCTGTCGAATGCCTCATCTAGGAATTTTTTCCATTTTCTCATAAATTTTCACCAGGGTATCAAAAATTAGCAAATGAGATACTATCGGAAAGAGGATTTTCTCTACTTTCTAGTGGTGACATCTGTTTTGCAAAAAAAAATTATCATCAAAATCTATAATCAACTGAATTCAAATCCCTAATTTGGACATAAATGCTTATATCTTTGCAACCGTTCATCAAATTTCAGTGATTCCAGTGGCATCAGGAAGATAATTCAAATCCTTTTTCATCAGTTCAGATAATTTGATCAGTTTTAGATCCAGGTACTCTTGCATTTATTTTTTCAATTTGGTGCATTTGTTCAATAACTTGGATATCCTGAAGCTTGGGAAAATATTTTTTGATTTGGGTGGCATCACTTCAGTTGTATATCATATTTGGAAGTCACTATTTGCTATTGAAGGTCATTGTCTTTGTATTTTTTGGAGAAATTTCATAGTACATTATGGGTCTTCCATATACTCCTTCTTTGGTTATGTTGCACAAGGGTAACTATAAACAATGGTAGGATGGGATCATACACCATATCCAATCACTTGATTTATTGCCACATCTATATGGTACAGTTCCCCATCCAAGTGAAGGTATTTAGGAATTTTCTTGGAGTTGTTGCAGATACACTACCTTGGAAATCATTTCTATGCAAGTTGATTGTGATGTTTTGAATGCTATTGATCATTGTGATTGTCCTCACATCTTTTGGATTAAGATTAGGGAGTTGTATGGAGATTCAGATACTCCACCATTCCCCGATGGTCATGATTTAGAATGTCATTCCTCAAATCAAGTACCCCATGATGATATTGTTATGAAGGAGATCGATTGCCTTGAATCTTCTAAAGAGGTTGACAAGGTTTCTTTAGATGTTTTTTCTCCATTAGAGACTATTGGTATCCCTTCACATTCAATGATTCCTTGTCTAGAGTCATTGATTGAGGCTTCCATCATCTCTATTCATCAGAATACATTCAATTTTCCATACTTGACATCACAACATGCCTTTGTTTCAGGTATCATTGACTTGGCTACTTCTACAGGTTTGGAGGACATTCTTGAGGGGATATCACTCCTCTATTCAAATTCCACTTTGGAGAGTTTTCTTGAGTCTCCTCATCCTTTTCTCTCAACCTTGATTGGGGATCCAGAGACTATCTTGGAGGCACTTGGTTTCTCTTTAGATATTTCATATATCAGACTTTTTCCCTCTCCATCAAATTTTCTTTAGTAGCCACCATTGGACTGGCTTCAGACTTCTCTCAGTGGTTTTGAGGATACTTCACTCAAGGGGGAAATCTAGTCCTATCTTTGGATCTTGTTTAACATCAGTTTCCACATCGTCCTGATTTGTCACCTTCTACATTGATTGGGCATGTACCTCATTTGATTGGGCATGTACCTCATTTGATTTTGGCATCTTCATCTTCATCTTCATTAGGCAAGGAAGCACATGAGCAGTTTCCAGAGACATCATCCACATTCATCTTTCCTTCCTTCAATTCCTATCCGGAAAGGGAAGCATCTCTGCACTTGCACTTGGTTTTGTTTCTTCCAAAAGGGAGACAAGTTGTTTGTTGACATTGGATCATGTTTTGTCTTCAGACACTTACCATTTTTGTAGGTGATCTCATCTTCTGGGGGGGCTATATAGTCTCTCTATTTCCTCCCTATTTGGGGGCCATTGATTGTATTGTATCCATGTGACATATGGTGTACTTGAGGGGTATTTGGGAGTCCTCCATCCTTCCCATCCTTTCTCACTTTTTTGCATTTCATCTCTTTTTTGGAGAGGGGTTTTCTTCCCACTAGGTTTTCCCCTTTTCTCTATTTGTGGGAGATTAGTTGCATCTTCTAGTTTCATCATGTAAATGGGTACCTAACATGGCCTTGTAGCCAAGACCCATCATCGATCATCATCTTTGCATAATAATTGCATTTTTCATCTCCTCCTTAAGTTGCACTTATGGGGGGTGTTAGTGTAATTAATTATTTATTACACTGGCATAAGTTAACTTAGGTCTTGCATTTAATTAATTTAGTCCTAGGTTGTATTATTAGATAAATCATAAATAAGGGGGTAATTACCCTTTCCATGTTTGTAGGGGATAAGATTCCTTCTAGAAGATGAGTTGTCCTTCTAGAACTTATCTCAATCTTTTATCATTTCCTAGGTAGGATTCACATGTTCTCACATGTTGTTAGATCACGACACATGGAAACATCATATTTCATCTTGCATCTCACTTATGCTTATATATTCAGGGAATTTGTACATTTGTAATCATCTCATATTCTAGATCAATAACAATCTCCATTTGAATGCCCTTAGTTGCAACACTTTCTGTGTGGTTGAATTTCTCTTGGAAAGATCCTTTGAAGTGTGCATAGCTTCATTGGATGATTCAGCATCCATTATTTCAACACTTCTTATTTAAGTTTGACATACTTTGCAGGAGTTATGATTATACTACTGATGCCCATAGGCTTAAGTTATTTCCCACCACTTTGAAAGAGGCTGCATTAAGATGGTTCATGAGCCTAGGAAGAGATACTATAGAAACTTGGGAAGACATGAAGACAAAATTCCTTGAGAAATACAAGGAATACTGCAGAGGCAGTGACATGAGAGGAGGTGACATTTTTCAAGATGCAACAAAAGGAAGATGAGAACCTAGAAGATTACATTGCAAGGTTTTTATTCTTCCTGCAAAAGTCTCCACACCATGCACTGAATGAAGATTCACAAAAGTTATTTTTCCTAAGAGGAATTAATGATAGTTGCACTGATGCCTTGGACCTAATGGCAGGAGTAGATATCTCCCAAGTTCCTTGGGAGGATATCAAGAAAATATGCCAAAACTACTCTAGAATAGCTTCAAAGAAAGGGAGAGCTTATCAATCTTCCATGGGTAATTCAACTACCAGTGGAGTTTCAAGAATGGAGATTACTCATTTACTAGTTGATTTCAAGAAGGACATTATCAATAATCTAGCTACTCAGCTAGATACACTTCAGGCCAAGAAGAAGCAAGAGGAGGTAGAGGCAATGTTGACAGAGTATTTCCCTCACTACTGACAAAAGAAGGACTAGAGATGCAAGATGGTAGATAACCTTGAAAGCAAGCAGATTCCAACTGAGTTCAAGCCAATCCAGATTAAAGAATACCAATTCTACTATGTTGGACAAAGGAAGCCTTGGGCTCCAAGACAATGTATGCCACTAGATCCACTATCCTATGATGGGCCATATTTTAACTCATATTCATCTGGTAACCAATGGCAGCCCCCATATCCACCCAGTTATGGAGGATATCAACCACAACCTTGGAGTAACCCTCCAAATGCTTGGCCCAGTCATTAGAGTTCTCCACCCTAGTGGAAGAAACCTTAGGGGAATTGGCAACAATTTCAAGGGCATTGGCAGCCACCTCCAGGAAATTGGCAGCAAACAAATCAATGGAGAGGAGGACAGCAATGGCCTACCTAGACAACTAGTTACATGTAGCCACCTTCTCAGCCCCAACAACCTGCTATAATTCCTCTACCTACCAACCCAAGCTCAAATGCACCTAAACCTACTCAGCTACTAGCTCAACCCACACCTAATCCAAATAATAAACCACAACAACCTGCATACTCTATTGATTCAAATCAATTCCCTACATATTTTGTGAGTGTAAGTGATATCTACTTACATTCAGGTACTACCCTACCAGCCCCTTACAAGCCTATTATCATTGAGCTCCCAATGGAAGAGGAAGAGGAGCTTCTGAATGATCCCATTCAATCAATTGTACCTAAAAATCCTGAACTAATCCAAGTCAAGCAAACTGAACAAGAGCCACCATTTCCTCAGAGATTGGAAGTTTCCAAGAAGAAGGAAGAAAAGGAGGATACCACCTTTGATATCTTGGATCAACTGAAGCATATATGTGTCCAAATGCCTCTATTTCATACCATAAAGTATGTTCCAATCTACAAAAAAGCAATCAAGGAAGCCTGTCTCAAGAAGCCAAATAGGAAAAAGAAAGACCCAACTATAGTTCATGTGGTGGACCAGCTAGCTGCCATCATGCTGGGATAAGTGACTATTCCCAAGTATAATGGCCCAAGCAACCTTGTGGTAGCAGTTGTCATAAATGAGATCCAAGTGAAGAATGCTCTAATTGATTTAGGGGCAACAATAAATGTAATGACCAAGGACATCCTGCAAAAACTAAGCATTGCAAGCATGAGATCCACTCCTACTATCCTGTAGATTGTTGATAGCTCTATTGTTAAGCCTAATGGTGTATTGGAGGATCTTGTGGTAGTTCTAGACTCCTGGGAGTACCCAAAATACTTTATGATTCTTTCTCCTAAGGATACACTAGGCAGGTATCCCATTATTCTTGAACAACCATGGTTAGCAATTGTAGATGCATACATTGGATGTCAGTCAGGTGACATGACCATTTCAGATGGGAGGAGTACAAAAAAAAAATTCTCTATCCACGTGCTCAGCCATCTCATGATGAAGATGATCATGTATGGCCACAAGTTGGTGAAGAGGTCGAGGAAGTTAAGTTTGTGGTGCAACTTATGATGCTAGGTAGAAGCTCTTTCATGCAGCTCCAAGATGAGGATGAAGTATTGGCTAACATCATTCAAAACCATTATGAAGTGGAGGAAGCATCACTTTCACATTCTTCTACTCCATTTAAGACACTTTTGCCTACTCTTCCTATAGCCACTGTTCCTATAGATGTTCTTCCTGCAGCCACTCTTCCTGCAACCACTCTTCCTGCAGACAAACTTCCTATATCCACTCTTCCTATAGCCACTCTTCCTACAACAATAGTTATGTCCCATACATTATTTCCATATGAACTAAAGGTACCATTTGTTAATGAAGCAACCATGATAGAGTTAACTACACAAGTCCAAGTGTCAGAAGGAAAATATTTGAATGTTAATAGTCAATTAAATGAAGAACAAAATTGTTATTGGTGAACCTATTAAGGACCAATCAGCATGCATTTACATGGGATTATCATGATATGAAGGGATTGGATCCTAAAATTTATACACACAGAATTTACATCAGAGATGATTGCACCCAAATAAGAGAACCACAGAGAAGAATTAACCCTACACTAAGAGAGATTTTGAAAGGAGAACTACATAAATTACTAGATGCGGGATTTATCTACCCCATTTCAGAAAGTCAGTGAGTGTCTCCACTAGTGATTGTGTCCAAGAAAGGAGGGAAATGGTGATTTTTTGTTGATTATAGGGAACTTAATGTTGTCACCAAGAAGGATCACTTTCCTCTACCCTTCATTGATCAAGTTTTGGACACACTTGAAGGAAAGCAATAATTTTCTTTTGTAGATGGATTCAGCAATTACAACCAGATCCAAATTACACCAGAGGACTAGGAGAAGACCACATTTACCTATCCATGGGGGACCTATTCCTATTTCATACTCCCATTTGGCTTGTGCTATGCACCTACAACTTTTTAGAGGGTAGCCATAAGCATATTTTCAAATATTTCTCATGATTGCATGGAGATTTATATGGATGACTTTACCACTTATGGTGTTAAATATTAATCAAGCATTGGAAAATCTCAAGAGAGTCCTCTAGAGATGTGAAGACCAAAAATTGTCCTTAAATAGTGAAAAAGTGCTTCATGATGATGCAAGAGGGTGTAGTTCTTCACCACTACATCTCCCACAAGGTAATTCAAGTGGATCCTACAAAGATTGAGGTAATCACAAATCTACCCACACCTACAAAATAGAAGGATGTTAGGAGTTTCTTGGGTCATGTAGGATATTATAGGTGTTTCATCAAGGATTTTAGCAAGGTAGCAACACCATTGTACACTGTTCTCACTAAAGATGTCGAATTTCAATGGATTGAAGCTTGTGAAAAGGCATTTTCTAACTTGAAGGCAGCCTTGACTCATGCTCTTTTACTCAAAGGGACTAATTGGGAGCTTCCTTTCCACATCCACACTGATGCACCATATTATTCCATAGGAGCGGTCTTAGGACAAAAAGAGGAAGTAGTTGAAAATTTTATTTACTTTGTCAACAAAAAATTACAAGGAGCCGAATTCAACTATACCGTGGCAGAGAAATAGATGTTGGCAGTAATCTATGCACTGAACTAATTCAGACATTACATAATAGGCTACCAAATCTTTGTACACAATCATCATGCAACCATTAGATATCTCTTGAATAAGCCTTTGACCATAGGTAGGCTGAGAAGATGGTTATTGTTGATGCAAGAGTTTGATATAACCATTGTGGATAAGCCAAGGAAGGCCAATGTTGTTGCAGATTTTATTTCAAGGCTAACTACATTAGAAGATAATTAACCCATAGATGACTCTTTTCTCGATGAGCATCTATTCTCCCTGAGTGTACAAACACCCTGGTATGCTGACATAGCCAATTAGTTGGTCATGTTGTGCAGTTTTACACAGACGCCCCACTTGGAGTAGGGACCCTCTTTTTGGGATGTTTGTTGACCTTCGGTTTTATTAGATTTGTTTTTTTTTGAGGTCTTGAGATGTTGGTCTTACTGCCTTGGGTTTTTCCTTAAGGTTGGGATTGGTTAAAGTTAGGTTTCAGATGAAATCCGAGTTTTGACCTGAGTCCAGGATTTTCCAGTTCTAGTAGATTTTCCCGGTCCTAGTTCATTGTCCGTTTCATGCATTTTTTTTTCTAAATCTGAGTTTCTGCTTGACTATGGGATTTTCCGGTTCTGGCGGATTTTCCCGAACTATGTCAAAATCCTTAACTTCGTTAAAATCCTTGTTTCTGCTGTATCCGCAGAATTCGTGTTCGTCCAAATTTTTCTGAAATTCCGTCTTAGGCTCGGGTTTTCGGATTTTTAGACATGTCTTGTCGCTCATTAATGCTCAAAGTACCTTGGCTCGGGTACGATTATGGGTGGATTTAAGGTCTTTTGGGCATCATTTTGATATCATTGTTCACTTGCTTGCTGCTTTGGCGATTGAGAGTTTTCATTCAAGCTTCGATCATTGGGTTTGAGCTACTTGCGTGTTAATTGTTTGGGCGCTAGTGTCAGGATTCTTGTTGCTAGGGCACACTTGTTTTTCAGTCACCTCTTTGAGCTCGAGCCTCATCCATATTGATCCATGGTAAGTTGCGGCTAGCCCCTCCCTCTGTTTGCGTGATAATTGAATCTTTCTAAGTCGATTGATAGTCATTTTTGGGTTGGGCTTTGCTTGGATTATGACTTTGTATTTATAAAGCTAGGGTTTGACTCATCTTCTCGCAATTTCATCGCCCTCACTATGCATTTTTTGTTTATCAATCGAGTGTTGGATGCATATTTGTAGTTATGTTTGGGTAGGACTTTGCCTCCTAGGCGTGCCATTCACTATATTTTGTGAAGATTAGGGTTTCGGTTCATTTGCTCAAATTTTCCTAGGTTTAGTGGGTTTATCGCAATTTCATGGTTTATGATTCAGCCCAACCTGCTCATACCTTAAGGAAATCCCTGTGTGCTTTGATGGATCGTCTCAATGATAGTGTTCTTTGAATTAAGTTTACCCAGGCTTTCATGGCAGAGGTCTGGTTATGGGGTTTGGGGCAACGTTGTTTCAACTTGAAGACTAGTTATTCAGAGGTCTTTTGAAATTCAAGTTCAAGTGCATTTTGAATTTTGTTGATTGGCGTTGATTTTGAGACCATTAGAATCCATGTAGAGAAGTTCGCATGATTGTTTGATTAATGGTTTGTGTGCTAACATTTCGTCGGGTTTTCGAGGTGTCCGCGGAACTCCTGTGCACCCGAATTTTCCTGGTCTCGGCCAATTTTGCGGAGTATGGAAAATTTTGGAGTCCCAAACTATCCGCAGAAATCAATTCCGTCTGGGCTTTTTTGGTTTTCCTGCCTAGTTTCATTTCTTTTGATTTCCTGAAGTTAGGGGTAATGGAGTAAATGCTAAATGCTGATTTCTTGTTGCTAATGGATGAATTTCATGATAATCTTATAATCTTTGGTCCATACTAATGATTTATTTGGAGAATGATGTCTTGGCAGCAAGAATCTGTCTGGGTCGGATTTCTTTGAATTCTACCCTGACCTTATTTTCCCAGTTTACCTTGTTTTCCTAGATTGCTTTATTTTTCTTGATTTTCAAGGATTGATGATTTGTGATGGATCTCAATTGCTTTATATGATTTTATGCGGACCTTTGGATTGGAATATGTATGATAATTGCATACTCATGATGTCCTTTTGTAAGCGCAGGCTGAATCAAGCAAGTCTGCTGCAGGAAAATCTAAGGGAGATATGAAAGGGTCCTCCATTTCAGAGGCAGAAAGACTAAGATTGGATACCAAGAGTCAGCTACCCAAAAGAAAGATATCTTCTGTGTGGTCTGAGGTCTTGGACACCAACGTTGGAGCATGGTGCTATGACGAATTCAAAGAAAGAACAACTCAGAAGGATCTGTCGGTCCTGAGATAGGGAATGATGAAGTCTGGACTAGTTCATGTGGCAGGGTTCCCTCCTGTGATTCAATGCTATGAATTAATACTTGAGTGTGCTCGGCAATATGATTTTGACACACAGAGGGTTGTTAGCACAGAGGGGAGAGTCTTGGCAAATTTCAACCCCGTTTCTATTACCCAAGCCTTTGACATGCCAGATTTTCCTTCTGTGTGTGCCTTAAATATGGATCTGGCTAGGACATATTATGAGAATGAGCCAACCAAAGCTCAGTAGATGATTAATTCTTGGTTGGAAAAGCCAAAGTCACACTACTCCAAACTGCCCAAGCAATTACACAAGGTTAAATTCAGGTCAGATATATACGATGCAATCACATTCTTGAGCAGAGTAGCAAGATTGAAGAGTGCTGGTGTGTTAGAAAACTGGATGGTCCATGTGATTAACAAGATTGAGCAGGGTACTAATTACCATTGGGCAGGACTTATTAGTGCTGTGATTGATAAGCAGCTAAGGGATGTCCTAGAAACAAAGAGGTTCACCATGTCTTCTTATGTGATGTATGTGTTGGCTAGATTCTACGCATACAGGGGTTTGAATCCATAGGGAACATTTGGACAGGATGTAATTTATAATATTTACCCAGAGTTGCACCTAGGACACAAGGATTACAGAAGAGCCAATGATGCATTTACAATGCATATCACTAGGATGCTTCAAAATGCGGAGCATGTGAGATTTTTAGATGGAGCGAAGGAGTTGATAAAGAAATACGGGGCTTGGTTCATTCAGTTTCCCACCTCTTACATTAGAATTGACGGATGCTCGACTGCTCCATACAGGATACCTAGGTACCCTACTGATAATATTGTGTTACTAGAAGTTGTGAGACAGATATGTGAATTTGATGCAATTGTCAAAAAGGCAATGCATAAAGCAGGTTTTGGTGGAGATTTCCCACTTGGGATTGGCGTAGCAAAGGTGTGCCCTTCCATCCAATCGGCGCATACAGCTAGGGATGAATTGGAAGCTTTTGGTTTCTCCTTCCATTCCAAGGGGACAAACTTTGATATCATCGGGCAAGCACAGAAAAAGACCACCAAAGAATACCTCCACAAGGATGACCTAGAAGACTATTGGGAAAATATCAAGGATGATTTTGAGGCACGGAAGAAAAGGTACTCAAGGCTTCTTGTTAATGTGGTTAGGCAATACAATGTCAAGTTAATCCCTGACTAGTTAGAAGATGATGGAAACCTGGTGCAAGACCATGCATATGAGTCTGTTAAGGACAAATCAATTGGGGAGATAAACTGGAATGATGATGAGGTCGTTGAATTGGAAGACCTAATGGCCCCTGCAATGAGATTTACCACTTCATGGTTGAAGCATAAGGTTTGGGAGTAGGAAAGTGAGAAGGTACCCTGTACCTTTAATTTAATGGGAAATCTAAATCCTATGTCTACTTTAGAAGAATTTGGGGAAGATGACCCCAAAGGGAAAACAAAAGGGAGCTCACCCTTCAAAATCAAATTCAGAGGTCCTCAAGAAAGTGAGCCAGAACCGAAAAGAAAATCGAAGGGAAAGAAAAGAAGTCGAGCCTTGAAAATAGGCAAGTCCTCTAAAGAGGAGGAGGTTGAAAAGGCAAAGGAAGAAGATGCTCCTCCACCACCAAAGAAGACGAGGACAACTAGGGTTTCAAAGAAGAAGGGTCAGGATACCTCTAAAGATGAGACTTCGATTATTGATGTGGATAGTTCAGGGGAAAAGACAAAGGTTTATTCGAGGAGATCAAGGACTCCATCCCCAAGGGAAACTGTGCAAAAGATGGATCCTCCTCCAAAGTCACCAGTTGTGGAGCAACCTAGGGTTACTTCCCCTTCGCCAAGTGTACCTGAGCAAGAAACAGCCCATCAAGAACAAGAAACTAGTGGAGAGACAGAGCCATTCAAGGAGGGAGAACTCTTTGGTGCGGTGGCGGAGCTTGAAGTTGAAGAAAAAGAAAAGCATCCTTCTCCATTAGTGCAATATGAGGATTCTCTAGAGAATAGCAAAGGAAACGGATCACCTGAAAAGGAGAATATCCCTGTTAGAACCCCATCGCCTGTGCAAGAAGATGAACCTAAATTATTTGATCAGGGTGAACAGTCTCCTAAGAAAGGGAAAAGATGAAACACTGGAAAAACATGAAGAAGTGAAGACAAATGAAATCCGGGTAGAACCTGCTGTCCCGGATTGGTTAGAAAAGGAGATCACAAGAAAGAAACAAGTAGTCTTTGAAGACACTCCTCTTGATTGGGATGAGATGTTATCTAAGATTGGCAAAGGGAAGAAGAAAAAGGTGGCCAAAGTAGTTTCAAAGATAGAAAGAGATGAAGCAAGTAACAGGGTCATTCACATTGCCACCCCTGCTGCGGATAAAACTAGAGAAGAGGTCACTGGTAAGGATTACAATGTGCAAACTTTTAACCTTGGACCAGCATCTATGGAACAAGATATTGAAGAGTATGAAGGGTCCAGTGCAGTAATAATTGGGAGGCTAAGGAAAGAGACTCAATCAAAACATGAGCTTAAGAAGGAAAATGAAAGGCTTAAGAAGTGCTTAGAGGATGTAATGAATCCTCTACAATCTCTCCACCCTTCTTCCTCTGCTACTCCTGGTTTCTTGCCCAAGGAAACCATTTCCGAGATTGAAAAGATAAAGGCCTCTACCCAGACTACAATGGATTGGTTAAAGGATGTGCAAGTGAAAGGAGATAATGCAATAAAGGATGTCCTTTCAGTTGGAAAGGATGCAGTCAGAGCCAAAGATTTGTTGGAGCATGTGCTATTCCAAGATAAGGAGGACATCGACCTTCTGTTGCAGAAATCCAAAGTGATTATGGAATATGGCAAAGATCAGTTGGCTGCAGATGGGATTCTTCCTTCCTCTAGACTTAATGAGCCTTGGGAATTGTTTGAGGCTTTGCAGATTCGGCAGAAGGCCATGAGGAAGATTCAAAAATGAAAGAAGCTAATAGATGGTGATTTGACTGGAGTCTATGAGGGGTGTATTGCATTTTTTGAGATTATGACTGGCAAGAGGAAAATTGCTCCTAAGTACCTGAGCCTAGAATAGTTAAGGGAATGCTGGCATGACGTTTATGCTCCTGACTCTGAAAATGTAATAACAGGACATCAACTGGATGATGTGGCGACCTACTTAGCGGTGATGGATAAGTATCAGGCCCACAAGTATGATTGGAATAAAATTGTCAAACAGTCAAAAGAGGAGATTGGCTCCATTGAATGTCGGCTTAAGATCTTGCCTTTGCCACCTGTTGTCGAGTTGGATAAATTGTTTTTGAAGGTTCAAGATCAGAATAAAGGAGGCGGTAGTTAATGCTCATTTTGAGATTTGTGCTTCCCTATTATCATAGGGCATATGTTGATCTAGGAAACATTGGGGAATGTGTCTAGGCCAACCTTGATAGTGTATCGGCATTTAATGTGTGCCTTATTTTGAAATTCTTGAGGCCAACTTGTTTTGGCTAATTTTACTTTTGGTTGGGCTGACATGTCTTATGATTTTTCTATAAAAGGAATTCCTGCCTCATTGTAAGGGATATATAGATAGAAGAGAATAGAAGAATAAGAGTTAGAGTTTGGTATAGTTGAGTTAGAGCTTTTTTTGCAGAATTTAGTTCTTGCAGCAAATATTGTAACAGAACAGTGGAATTGTTGCAGCATTTTGATGATCTAATACAATTGAAGACATTGTGGTTTTTCCTGGTGAAACCTCTTGTGTTAGTTTATCGTGCATGGTTCCTGTTGTTTCATCTTTCAAATTGCTTAAAGATCTAGGGTTTAGTATTTAGAACTGAATTAAGTTTGGTGGATGATGTTCATAATTTCATATTTGGAATGTTTGTAGCAATCTCTAGTCTATACTCCCAATAACTATCTGATTGTAGTAGGCTAGTGAATTCAACCTGGACCATATATTTATATGTGCTTAGTTCGATTGTGGATGAATATCTATGATTTGAAAATTTATATACCTTAAAAGATTGCACCGTTCTTGTGATATTGCATTGTGGGTTGATCAAGAATTGGTTATTTGAGATTGGTCCATTCCAGATATCTATCATTAGCATTGTTCATTCTAGGAATAGTTTAGATCTTATCATATCCTTGCATCCTTATCTTTTGCTATTTCTTTATCATCTGGTTAGATTTAGGATTTGAGATCATCGTATTGCGAGATCATTAAATTGAAAAGATATAGTTTGCATGTAGTAAGGTCCGATTGTGATTACCAAATTTCACATATTATCTAAGTTATTTATGCATTGTCATGACCTGACACCCGAGAGACCTTGGGGTGATTTTTAGTAATTTATTGTTGAAAATAACCTTTCAAGAGAGATAGAATATTGCATTTTGTCTGAGTTGTTGCTGTACAGAAAACACCATCAATAGATTGGCGCTAGAAGGAGGGCCTGAATGAGCACACTAGATCATTTCTTGAACGCCATCTCTCCAGAGAGATATAGGAGAAATACCAGATCTACCACAGGAGAGGAAGATTTACAGGAATTGCAGTTCCCCACTAGGTCAAGAAGGACTCGAGAAATGGGAGAATCATCATCACCCATTCTTTCACCAGCATCATCCATATCTTCACATCCAGAAGTTGAAGCCATACCCATCCCTGAGACAGTTCCCATCTAACAACCTCAGCCTATTGTTAACCAACCACAACCACCACCCCCACTTTTGCCAATGGCCTTCCTTGCTAATAATCCATCTCCTTTGTTTTTCAACGCTTACAATGTTATGCCCAAAAACCCTGAGCACTTCTATTCAAAATTCCACGTTAATGACCCAAATAGGACTGCAGAAGAACATATAAGGATTTTTCAAACCTGTCTCAAAGACAGAGGGATTTTTCATGAGGATGTCGCCTGTAGGCTGTTTCCTTATTCACTAGGAGAAGAGGATTTTTACTGGTACAATCACCTCCCATCTGGCTCAATTCTTAATTGGAATGATCTTGAAACTGCCTTTTTACAAAAGTTCAGAATACCTATCAGTGCCAATGAATTGTATTTGCAATTCACCAAAGTAAAGAGAGAGGTTAATGAACCAATATCTGGTTTCAATAATAGGTTCCATCGTGCATACACCAGACTTCAAGACCCCTATGTCCTAGACAATAATACAACCTTGGGAGTCTATTATGAAGCCTTGGATAGCCTGACAACCACCTTTCTGAAGTGGAGACCTAATCCTCCAGCCACCCTAACTGATGCTTATATAGAAGCTGTTAAGCTTAGCACAGATTTGAGACAACACTTGACTGGACCATTTCCTTCTTTAGGACCAATTGCACATCCCAATCAGGTTCAGTCAGTGAATCAGGCTCTTACAAATCATACCCCAATCATGAATCCAGTACCCCAGTTACCATTGGTGCCACATCCTGGTCTCCCCATGAGCCAAGTTTCCCCTATGATGAATTTTCCCCAGCAGCAGGCTAACCAACCCATGTATCAACCACAGCCAAATAGTTTCCCTACTTATCTGCAAAATTATGAGGTATTGCATCAATCTATGGGATCTACTACAATGCCCGTCCCTCCTCTGAGTAATCCAAACCAGATCCCTTATCGAGATCCAAATAGGGATAGGATTGATGAAATGGCTGAGCAGATAAAGAAGTTAAATCTAGAGGTGACCTACCTAAGGAATCAAAATAGCCAATTACAAGCTGCTCAGAAGAGCATGCAGTCCAATCAAAATAGAGAGTTTCCACAAGGATAGAATTTTGATAGAGGACAGCATAATGAAAGAGGATTCCATAGTGACAGAGGATACAATCAGGATAAGGGTTACAACAATGATAGAGGACTCAATAATGATAGGAGATAGAATTTTGATAGAGGACAAGGTAGTGGATCAGGATTTGATAAGAGGCAATCATAGGGATAGAACAGAACATGGAATACAAGACCCAATAATGGAGGAGTCCCCACCCCATTGGATCAACCAGCTAATCAAATTGTCAACCAATCTGCAAATCAGCTAGAATGGCCTCCTAGTGGTGTATATTTGGCTGAAGTTGCCTTATCAGGATGGTGTAGGCTTCATAAGATGAGTCAGTATTCAGAGTTAGAATATCCAGAATTCTAAACTGTAGCCTCCATTTTTTAGTATGAGGTAGAGAATAATGCAAATGGGTAGGAGATTGTTCCCTCCACCCCTTATGATTCTTCTGTGCTAGTATTAAATCACGCTCCCTTCCCAGCAAGTAAGGAAAATGTGCCAGAGGAGGAATCTGGTTCTCAGGAGGGGAAAACATATCAGATTTGTAATGGAGATGAAGTGGCTCAGTTATCCAGTGAAGAAACAATGAATGACAATGGCCCCCTCAATCAGGAAGAGGCTTATGTTGAAGAAGTACAGATGTTTTAGAGGCAAGGTCTGAGAGATATGCCCCATAGGCACCCACAGGCTGGGGGACCTTTCACTACCTCTATTCCTCCTAATAATTTCAGTACTCCTCCAGATCTGAATGCTAGCAATAATCTGTCTTATCCACATGTTTCTAGACAGTACCTTTTGAAGGAAAGACAAGTTCAAACTGACCCACAGAAGGAAAAGGTTGTTCAAGCAGGTAAAGACAAGGTGGAGGAACCTTCTAGGGAAGTCCCCACTGATATGAGCGAGGAGCAGATAGCTTCATATGTTGCTGAGGAGTTCAAGAAATTAAAGGTAACTCTTTCAGCATTTGAGTTATTAAGGTTCCCTCCCATTAGGAAGGCAATTTTAGGTACTTATGATGCATATCCAGTGTCTTTGGGTAAACCTTCTAGTGAGAATATCAGCAAGATTTCTGGTTCACAGCCTGTGAGAACACAAGATCAGGCCCACAGTCAGACTAACTTTTCCCCTGGAGATAAAGGAAAGGAAAAGGACAAGACTCAAGTGGCTCAGGTAGATACTCAGCCAACTTTGTTTCAAGGGAAGATAGAAACCCCACCATTTCTGATCTCTGTGCGCATATTCGGTAAGAATCTACATAATTGTTTACTGGATTCTGGTGCTTCCACCAATGTGATGCCATTTGGAGTTTGTAGAGCTTTAGGGATTACACCTGCTAATTCCTAGAAGAAAGTAACTCAATTGGATAGAACTGAAGTAAATGTGGTAGGAGAATTAAACATGATTCACATGCAGATAGCTTCGGACCCAAGGATTTAACAGGTTATCAATATTCAAGTAGCTGATATCCCAGATGCATATGGTTTGATTCTAGGAAGAGACTTTACTAAGGCTTTGAATGGATATGTGTCTACTGACCACTCCCACATGTGGCTTCCTTAGAAAGGAGTGCCAAATCAGATCAGAATTGAGAGAGAACCAAGAATGAAATACATGATTACAGAATACCAAAATACTTCAATAGAAGTTTTGATATCAGAAGTAGGTATGGAAAATTATATGATGTCAACTCATTATGAGGAGTCAGAATCAGAGGAGGTACTGATGCTGCACATGATGCCTATTGATACAAAAACAAAATCAAGCCATGTTACCGTTTCGACAGAATTAGTTAAGGAAGAGGAAGAATCTGAAGATAATCAGATCAACCTATTAGACAGTTTCCAGGAATTCATCAAGCAGTGTGTTGAAAATCAAATCCACCTAGGCAGAAAGACAAGCTTTGAAGAATTACTCTTACCTAATTGGTGTAGAGTTCATAATACTTCCCATTCAGAGTTGGAGTGTTGCTTATGCCAGATAGCAATAGAACAAGTACAGAAATGCCTAAATCCAACTCAAGTAGCTAAGATAGATGTGCAAAACCCTCAGGAAGGGTGTGAAAACAAGAAACTTATGCTGTCTAAGGAATCCTCCAGCACTAATAAGCTGAAGGATGTGAAAAGGAGGACTACTCCTGCTAAATGCTGGACTCTCAGATTTGATGGATCCAAGTCCAAACATGGAGCTGGGGCGGGGTTCAAATTGATCAGTCCAAAAGGTAAAAATTTCTTTGCAGCCCATAGACTTCAATTTCACTGCACTAATAATGTAGCAGAGTACGAAGCGTTAATTCATGGACTTCTTATGGCACTCAAGAAAAGGGTTAAGATTCTACAAGTTTTTGGTGATTCTGAGTTAGTAATTAAGCAAGTAAGAAAACAATATTCATGCAGGAGGATGACTAATTACAGGCATAGAGTGTGGGACCTCATTGAGGGATTTGATGCTTTCAACATCCAACTGATACCACGGCAGAAGAATCAAATTGTGGACTCTCTGGCTCAGGCAACAAGTACCCTGCAACCTTTATCTTTATCAGGTTTGAAGAATTTCACTATAGAATTGACTCCTGTGCCGTCAGTCCCAAACAATGTTACCAATTTTTAGGTGTTTGAAGATGATAAACATATTCTGGATTTTATCACAAATACAAACGTTTTTGCTTCCCAAATCATCGATGAAGCAGAACCCCAGGAAGCAGAACTGGATTTAGAAGGTGTGATGAATCTGAAGTATAATACTATTCCAAGAGGAATGGTACAGTTGGAACAAATTTTTGATATGGATAAGATCAAAGATCAGGAACAAGAGTCCAATAAAGAGTCGATCAATGGACAGTGCGACACTTACAATTTGGGAACTTAAGACAATGCCAAAAATGTTTTCATTGGCAAGGTGTGTACTCTAGAAGAAAGAAAAAGGATAACTGAAGCCTTGCATAGCTTTCCAAATATCATAGCCTGGAGTTATTAGGATTTGAAAACTTATGATACATCAATCATAACTCATACTATACCCCTGAAGCCAGGTACTAAACCTTTCAGGGAAAGACAAAGACCTATCAACGCGTTGCTGGAACCACTCATATAGAAAGAAGTTCAGAATTTATTGTCTGCCAGAATTATATTTCCCATCTGGCATTCAACATGGGTAGCAAATCTAGCTCCTGTAAGGAAAAAGAATGGAGAAATTAGGCTCTGTGTTGATTTCAGGAATTTAAACAGATCGTCAGAGAAAGACAACTATCCAGTCCCTTCATTGGATGAAGTACTTCAAGTGGTTAATGGATCTCAGATGATGTCCTTTCTGGACGGTTATTCAGGGTACAATCAAGTAATGGTTCAGTATGAGGACAGGCATAAGACTGCTTTCACAACTAAATGGGGTACCTTCACCTACAAGAGAATGCCTTTTGGACTCATTAATGCAGGGGCTACATTTCAAAGGGCTATGGATATTGCCTTTAAAGATATCGTAGGAAAATGCATCATTATTTACATGGACAACCTGACTGTTTTTTCAAAAAATAGAGGGGATCACATCTCAGATTTGCGCAAAGTGTTTCAAAGGTGCAGAGAATTTGGCATATCCTTGAATCCTAAAAAGTGTATTTTCAGAGTAACAGAGGGAAAGCTACTAGGACATGTGATATCAGAAAAGGGAATTGCTATTGATCCAAAAAGAGTGGAAGCTATACTGAAGATTCAACCACCTGCTAGCAAAAAGGAGATGAAGTCTTTCTTTGGCAAGATCAACTTCGTCAGAAAATTCATCACTGGATTCGCTAAAATTGTCAAACCACTAAATGTAATGCTGAAACACGATGCTAAGATCGAATGGACTATGGAAGCGAAGGAAGCATTTGCAGATATCAAAAGGGCCATTGTTGATGCTCCCGTATTGGTAAGTCCAAATTACAATAAACCCTTCTATATCTATTCATTTGCTTCAGACCATTCATGTGCGGGAATATTAACTCAAAAGCCCGATGAGGGAAATGAACATCCTATTGCTTTTATGAGTGCACCATTAAAAGATGTCGAATTGAAATATCCGAGTGTGGAAAAGCAGGCATATGCCCTGGCCAGAGCGGTAAAGAAGTTTAGACATTATATCCTCAGGAATAAGGTGTATGCAATTGTCCCAAATTCTACAGTCAAGTTACTTTTAATGCAAAATGAATTAGGTGAGCATAGAGCTAAATGGGTGACAATACTACAAGAGTATGATATTGAGATCCAACCCATGAAGCTGGTAAGGGGGCAAGGACTTACTTAGACTATGGCTAAAACTGGTACTAAACTAACTATTCAGAATTATAATGTCGAAGAGGTTTCTCCGGATGGTTGGTATGATGACATAGTTTATTACTTGCTAAACCAATGATCTCTAGGTCATCTTAATGTTGTATAGAGGAGAGCTCTATGGTTAAAGAGTGATGGTTTCATATTAAAAGGAGTTGTTCTATACAAGAAAAATCATGAGGGCATTTATCTGCGGTGTCTCGAAAAACAAGAAGCTGAAAGAGTGATGAACGAATTCCATAAAAAATATGGCACTGGCCATGGTTCTGTGATTGCCATAGCAAATCAGATTTTGAGGGCAGGATATTATTGGCCCACGTTGTTCAAAGATGTCCACCATCATGTCAGGACCTGTCACACCTACTAGACCGCAGCAACAAGGGAAAGGTATGCAGCACTTCTGCTTCAATCGGTCACTGAGGTAAGGCCTTTTGCTCAGTGGGGTATGGATTTTATAGGTCTCATCAACCCACCATCCTCTGCAGGACACAGGTACATTCTCACTATTACTGATTATTTCACAAGATGGATTGAGGATTTTTCTTGTAGGCAATGTACATCTGAGGTAGTGATTGATTTCTTAGAATATGCTATTCTTAATCGATTTGGATGCCCTATTGCTGTTGTCTATGATAATGGTCCTACTTTCACATCTTTAAAATTTTCAAATTGGGCTTTTGATCATGGCATTATTGTGAAGTTTGCCTCTAATTATTATCCTTAGGGTAATGGCTTAGCAGAGTCCTCTAATAAAAACTTATTGACTGTCATCCGCAAGCTGCTAGAAAGGAATCCAAAAGACTGGCATACCCAGCTTCAGTTTTCCCTCTGGGCAGATCATACAAGACTTAAGTCATCCATCGGAACATCTCCTTATCACTTAGTATATGGTCTAGAGCCAGTATTTCCTATTCAACTCAAGATCCCAACTTTAAAATTTATAAATGAGTTTTATGATGAGGGGGACAGAAGGGAGGCAAGGTTAACAGAACTATTACACCTTGAAGAGAAACGAGACAATGCCCTTGAGAACTTTGCCAAACATCAGGGGGTAGTTAAGAGGTGGTTTGATAGGAGGGCTAAAGTCAAGGCCTTTAGGATTTCTGACCTTGTCTTATACTGGGATAAATCTCATGATTGAAAAGGGGACCATGGGAAGTTCAATAAACTATGGCTTGGCCCATATCAGATCGCTGAAATACTTGGAGATAATGCCTTTCGTCTGAAGACTCTCACGGGAGAAGATATTCCACTGCCTGTCAATGGGCAGTATTTGAAACATTATTTTCAGTCCTGAGCTCTTTTCAGCTCCCGACTTTGTAAATAGTTAGTTTAGGTTGCTCTTTGTTTGTTTTGTTAGAGTAGATTTCCTTTTTCTCTGCTTGTTCTACTTTGGTTAGAGTAGGTTTGCTTTGGTTTGTTTGTTTTGGTTTGCGCTGCTCTTGCTCTCGGTTCCTTCCCTTTTGGAGATCCCTAGTTGCATTTGTATGACAGTGGTGACAAAGTAGGTCTGATGTTCTTGGTATCTCTCTTATAAACTCTAATCATCCTTCTAGGACATTATGGTATGAATTCCCTACCCAATGTCACTTATCCTTGTGCTGAGGCAAAGGGTTTTCTAGTCAGATTAAACAGGAATACATTAGGGTCTCATATTTTAAAATATTAAAGATACCTGAAGTTGCATAAGGTCCTTATGAAGTTTGAACAAGTGAAAAATCATTTTCTGCTCTAGTGCCACTATGGTTCTCATCCCTGAGTGTGAACTTCATTGTTCATAGGTTGAAGTGAAAGCAGTGAAAAGATAAGCAGTATAAAAAAAAGAGAAATAAATATTGAAAATTAAAAGGTTTAAATTCAACTCATCAGGGGAATCTAGATATCTCTACCGGGGTTATGGATGCCTGGCTGGCAGTAGAGCTATGTTCAGGAGGATCATGGTGGTAACCTTGTCAGGGCTATGGACGCCTGACTGGCAGCGAGGCTCTATCCAGGTTACTTTTAGAGTATGAATCTTAATGTAGCTTGTTCATACCAAGTTTGGTTCCTGTTGCAACTAAAGGAGGATAATAAATGCATATGCACACACTTTGACCCTGTGTAGGAAAGTTTAGATGACTGGGAGGTTTTTTGTTTTAATCAATGGTGGTGGAAAGATAGGTGAGTTGAAACCATGAGCTCTGGGTTCTTCATCCCAGTTTGTCATTGAAATACTCAGGGGCATTTCCCCGTAGAGTCACCATTTGTTGTGCAGTTTTACACACACGCCCCACTTGGAGTAGAGACCCTCTTTTTAGGATGTCTTTTGACCTTCAGTTTTATTGGATTTGTTTTTTTTTTAGGTCTTGAGATGTTGGTCTGACTACCTTGGGTATTTCCTTAAGGTTGGGATTGGTTAAAGTTAGGTTTTAGATGAAATCCGGGTTTTGACCTAACTACGAGATTTTCTAGTTCTGGAAGATTTTCCCGGTCCTGGTTCATTGTCTGTTTCATGCATTTTTTTCTGAATCTGAGTTTCTGCTTGACTCTGGGATTTTCCAGTTCTGGTGGATTTTCCCAGACTGTGTCGAAATCCTTAACTTCGTTAAAATCTCGGTTTCTACTATATCTGCGAAATTCGCATTCGTTCGAATTTTTCGTGTGTCATGGTTTTTTTTTAAATTCTGTCTTGGGCTCGGGTTTCCAGATTTTTAGACATGTCTTGTCGCTCATTAATGCTCAAAGTACCTTGGCTCAGGTGTGATTATGGGTGGATTTAAGGTCTTTTGGGCATCATTTTGATATCATTGTTCACTTGCTTGCTACTTTGGTGATTGAGAGTTTTCATTCAAGCTTCGATCATTGGGTTTGAGCTGCTTGCGTGTTAATTGTTTGGGCACTAGTGTCAGGATTCTTGTTCCTAGGGCACACTTGTTTTGCAGTCACCTCTTTGAGCTCGAGCCTCATCCATATTGATCCATGGTAAGTTGCGGCTAGCCCCTCCCTCTGTTTGCGCGATAATTGAATCTTTCTAAGTCGATTGGTAGCCGTTTTTGGGTTGGCCTTTGCTTGGATTATGACTTTGTATTTATAAAGCTAGGGTTTGACTCATCTTCTCGCAATTTCATCACCCTCACTATGCATTTTTTTTATCAATCGAGTGTTGGATGCATCTTTGTAGTTACATCTAGGTAGGACTTTGCCTCCTAGGCGTGCCATTCGCTATATGTTGTGAAGATTAGGGTTTCGATTCGTTTGCTCGAATTTGCCTAGGTTTAGTGGGTTTATCATGATTTCATGGTTTATGATTCAGCCCAACCTGCTCATACCTTAAGGAAATCCCTGTGTGCTTCGATGGATCGTCTCAATGATAGTGTTCTTTGAATTAAGTTTACCCGGGCTTTCATGGCGGAGGTCTGGTTATGGGGTTTGGGGCAACGTTGTTTCGACTTGAAGACTAGTTATTCAGAGGTCTTTTGAAATTCAAGTTCAAGTGCATTCTGAATTTTGTTGATTGGCATCGATTTTGAGACCATTAGAATCCAAGTAGAGAAGTTCTCATGATCGTTTGATTAATGGTTCGCGTGTTAACATTTCGTCGGGTTTTCGAGGTGTCCGCAGAACTCCTGCGTACCCGGATTTTCCCGGTCTCGGCCAATTTCGTGGAGTATGGAAAATTCCGGAGTCCCAAACTATCCACGGAAATCTATTCCATCCGGACTTTTCTAGTTTTCCTGCCTGGTTTCATTTCTTTTGATTTCCCGAAGTTAGGGGTAATGGAGTAAATGCTAAATGTTGATTTCTTGTTGCTAATGGATGAATTTCATGATAATCTTATAATCTTTGGTTTGTACTAATGATTTATTTGGCGAATGATGTCTTGGCAGCAAGAATTCGTCTAGGTCGGATTTCTCCGAATTCTGCCCTGACCTTATTTTCCCGATTTACCTTGTTTTCCCGAATTGCTTTATTTTTCTGGATTTTCAAGGATTGATGATTTGTGATGGATCTCAATTGCTTTATATGATTTTATGCTGACCTTTGGATTGGAATATGTATGATAATTGGATACTCATGACGTCCTTTTGTAAGTGCAGGCTGAATCAAGCAAGTCTACTGTAGGAAAATCTAAGGGAGATACGGAAGGGTCCTCCATTTCAGAGGCAGAAAGACTAAGATTGGATACTAAGAGTTAGCTACCTGAAAGAAAGATATCTTCTATGTGGTCTGAGGTCTTGAACACCAATGTTGGAGCATGGCGGTATGAGGAATTCAAAGAAAGAATAGCTCAGAAGGATCTGTCGGTCCTGAGACAGGGAATGATGAAGTCTGGACTAGTTCATGTGGCAGGGTTCCCTCCTGCGATTCAATGCTATGAGTTAATACTTGAGTGTGCACGGCAATATGATTTCGACACACAGAGGGTTGTTAGCACAGAGGGGAGAGTCTTGGCAAATTTCAACCCCGTTCTATTGCCCCAGCCTTTGACATGCCGGATTTGCCTTATGTGTGTGCCTTAAATATGGATCTGGCTAGGACATATTATGAGAATGAGCCAACCAAAGTTCATTAGATGATTAATTCTTGGTTGGAAAAGCCAAAGTCACACTACTCCAAACTGCCCAAGCAATTACACAGGGTTAAATTCAGGTCAGATATATACGATGCAATCACATTCTTGAGCAGAGTAGCAGGATTGAAGAGTGCTTGTGTGTTAGAAAACTAGATGGTCCATGTGATTAACAAGATTGAGCAGGGTACTAATTACCATTGGGCAGGACTTATTAGTGTTGTGATTGATAAGCAGCTAAGGGATGTCCTAGAAACAAAGAGGTTCACCATGTCTTCTTATGTGATGTATGTGTTGGCTAGATTCTACCCATACAGGGGTTTGAATCCATAGGGAACATTTGGACAGGATGTAATTTATAATATTTACCTGGAGTTGCACCTAGGACACAGGGATTACAGAAGAGCCAATGATGCATTTACAATGCATATCACTAGGATGCTTCAAAATGTGGAGCATGTGAGATTGTCAGATGGAGTGAAGGAGTTGACAAAGAAATATGGGGCCTGGTTCATTCAGTTTCCCACCTTCTCTTAAATTAGAATTGATGGATGCCCGGCTGCTCCATACAGGTTACCTAGGTACCCTATTGATCATATTGTGTTACTGGAAGTTGTGAGACAGATATGTGAATTTGATGCAATTGTCAAAAAGGCAAAGCATAAAGTAGGTTTCGGTGGAGATTTTCCACTTGGGATTGGCGTAGTAGAGGTGTGCCCTTCCATCCAATTGGCACATGCAGCTAGGGATGAATTTGCAGCTCATGGTTTCTCCTTCCATTCCAAGAGGACAAACTTTGATATCACCGGGGAAGCGCAGAAAAAGGCCACCAAAGAATACCGCCACAAGGATGACCTAGAAGACTATTGGGAAAATATCAAGGATGATTTTGAGGCACGGAAGAAAAGGTACTCAAGGCTTCCTGTTGATGTGATTAGGCAATACAATGTCAAGTTGATCCCTGACCAGTTAGAAGATGATGCAAACCTGGTGCAAGACCATGCATATGAGTCCATTAAGGACAAATCAATTGGGGAGATAAAATGGAATGATGATGAGGTCACTGAGTTGAAAGACCTAATGGCCCCTGTCATGAGATTTACCACTTCATGGTTGAAGCATAAGGTTTGGGAGTTGGAAAGTGAGAAGGTACCCTGTACCTTTAATTTAATGGGAGATCTAAATCCTATGTCTACTTCAGAAGAATCCGGGAAGATGACCCCAAAGGGAAAACTAAAGGGAGCTCACCCTTCAAAATCAAATTCAGAGGTCCTCAAGAAAGTGAGCCAGAACCGAAAAGAAAATCGAAGGGAAAGAAAAGAAGTCGAGCCTTGAAAATAGGAAAGTCCTCTAAAGAGGAGGAGGTTGAAAAGGCAGAGGAAGAAGATGCTCCTCCACTGCCAAAGAAGATGAGGACAACTAGGGTTTCAAAAAAGAAGGGTCAGGATACCTCTAAAGATGAGACTCTGATTGTTGATGTGGAGAGTTCAGGGGAAAAGACAAAGGCTTATTCGAGGAGATCAAGGACTCCATCCCCTAAGGAAACTGTGCAAAAGATGGATCCTCCTCCAAAGTCACCAGTTGTGGAGCAACCTAGGGTTACTTCCCCTTCCCCAAGTGTACCTGAGCAGGAAACAGCCCATCAAGAACAAGAAACTAGTGGAGAGACAAAGCCATTCAAGGAGGGAGAACTCTTTGGTGCGGTGGTGGAGCTTGAAGTTGAAGAAAAAGAAAAGCATCCTTCGCCATTAGTGCAATATGAGGATTTTCTAGAGAATAGCAAAGGAAATGGATCACCTGAAAAGGAGAATATCACTATTAGAACCCCATCACCTGTGCAAGAAGAAGAACCTGAATTAGGTGATCAGGGTGAACAGTCTCCTGAGAAAGGGAAAAGATGAAACACTGGAAAAACATGAAGAAGTGAAGCCAGATGAAATCTGGATAGAACCTGCTATCCCGGATTAGTTAGAAAAGGAGATCACAAGAAAGAAACAAGTCATTGTTGAAGACACTCCTCTTGATTGGGATGATATGTTATCTAAGATCGGACAAAGGGAAGAAGAAAAAGGAAGCCAAAGTAGTTTCAAGGATAGAAAGAGATGAAGCAAGTAACAGGGTCATTCACATTGCCACCCCTGCTGTGGATAAAACTAGAGAAGAGGTCACTGGTAAGGATTACAATGTGCAAACTTTTAACCTTGGACCAGCATCTATGGAACAAGATATTGAAGAGTATGAAGGGTCCAGTGCAGTAATAATTGGGAGGCTAAGGAAAGAGACTCAATCAAAACATGAGCTTAGGAAGGAAAATGAAAGGCTTAAGAAGTGCTTAGAGGATGTAATGAAGCCTCTGCAATCTCTCCACCCTTCTTCCTCTACTACTCCTGGTTTCTTTCCCAAGGAAACCATTTTCGAGATTGAAAAGATAAAGGCCTCTACCCAGACTGCAATGGATTGGTTAAAGGATGTGCAAGTGAAAGGAGGTAATGCAATAAAGGATGTCCTTTCAGTTGGAAAGGATGTAGTCAGAGCCAAAGATTTGTTGGAGCATGTGCTATCCCAAGATAAGGAGGACATCTACCTTCTGTTGCAGAAATCCAAAGTGATTATGGAATATGGCAAAGATCAGTTGGTTGCAGATGGGATTCTTCCTTCCTCCAGACTTAATGAGCCTTGGGAATGGTTTGAGGCTTTGCAGATTCGGCAGAAGGCCATGAGGAAGATTCAGAAACAAAAGAAGCTAATATATGGTGATTTGAATGGAGTCTATGAGGGGTGTATTGCATTTTTTGAGATTATGACTGGCAGGAGGAAAATTGCTCCTAAGTACCTAAGCCTAGAACAGTTAAGGGAATGGTGGCATGACGTTTATGCTCCTGACTCTGAAAATGTAATAATAAGACATCAACTGGATGATGCGGTGACCTACTTAGCAGTGATGTATAAGTATCAAGCCCACAAGGATGATTGCAATAAAATTGTCAAACAGTCAAAAGAGGAGATTGGCTCCATTGAATGTCCGCTTAAGATCTTTCCTTTGCCACTTGTTGTCGAGTTGGATAAATTGTTTTTGAAGGTTCAAGATCAGAATAAAGGAGGTGGTAGTTAATGCTCATTTTGAGATTTGTGCTTCCCTATTATCATAGGGCATATGTTGATCCGGGAAACATTGGGGAATGTGCCTAGGTTGACCTTGATAGTGTATCGGCATTTAATCTGTGCCTTATTTTGAAATTCCTAAGGCCGACTTGTTTTGGCTAATTTTACTTTTGGCTGGGCCAACATGTCTTATGATTTTTCTATAAAAGGAATTCCTACCTCATTGTAAGGGATATATAGATAGAAGAGAATAGAAGAATAAGAGTCAGAGTTTGGTATAGTTGAGTTAGAGCTTTTTTTGCAGAATTTAGTTCTTGAAGCAAATATTGTAACAGAACAGTGGAATTGTTGCAGCATTTTGATGATCTAATACAATTGAAGACATTGTGGTTTTTCCTGGTGAAACCTCTTGTGTTAGTTTATCTTGCATGGTTCCTGTTCTTTCATCTTTCAAATTGCTTAAAGATCTAGGGTTTAGTATTTAGAACTGAATTAAGTTTGGTGGATGATGTTCATGATTTCATATTTGGAATGTTTGTAGCAATCTTTGGTCTATACTCCCAGTAACTATCTGATTGTAGTAGGCTGGTGAAGTCAACCTGGACCATATATTTATATGTGCTTAGTTTGATTGTGGATGAATATCTATGATTTGAAAATTTATATACCTTAGAAGATTGCACCGTTCTTGTGATATTGCATTGTGGGTTGATCAAGAATTGGTTATTTGAGATTGGTCCATTCCAAATATCTGTCATTGGCATTGTTCATTCTAGGAATAGTTTATATCTTATCATATCCTTGCATCCTTATCTTTTGCTATTTATTTATCATCCGATTAGATTTAGGATTTGAGATCATCGTATTGCGAGAACATTAAATTGAAAAGATACAGTTTGTGTGTAGTAAGGTCCGATTGTGATTACCAGCATTTCACATATTATCTAAGTTGTTTATGCATTGTCATGACCTGACACCCGAGAGACCTTGGGGTGATTTTCAGTAATTTATTGTTGAAAATAACCTTTCAAGAGAGATAGAATATTGCATTATGTCTGAGTTGTTGCTGTGTAGAAAACACCATCAACAGGTCACAGGTACAATTCCTTCTCACTTCTCCCCAAGAGAGAAAGGGGAACTCATTGAAAAGTATTTTCCTTTCTCTTGGATTGTTGGATGTTTGTTTTATACTGGACCTGACCATGTCATGAGGAGGTGTGTGAGAGAAGATGAGACATATGATATTTTGCATGCATGTCACAATGAACCATGTGGAGGACACTTTGCAGCCAAGAGCACAGTAATGAAGGTTTTGAACATGGGATATTACTGGCCAACACTCCACAAGGATGCAGGAAGGTATACCAAAAAATGTGATAGATGTCAAAGAATGGGTAGACCAACCAGCTCTGATGAGATGCCATTGTGCCCTTAGATAGTAATCACTCCCTTTGACAAGCGAAGATTGGATTTTGTAGAACCCATTGACCCTCCATCAAATGGTAAGTCTTACATATTGGTATGCACTAATTATGTGAAAAAATGGGTAGAACTTAAGGCTATGAAGCATGCAAGAGATAACAAGGTTGCATAATTTCTTTATGAGGATATTTTCACAAGATATGGAGTCCCAAGAGAAATAGTGACTAATCAAGGAGCTCAATTCACATCAACTCTTGTTGCAGCATTAGTTAATGAATACAACATAAGGCACAAGAAGTATACTCCTTATCACCCCGAGGCTAATGGCCAAGTTGAGGTGATCAATAGAGAAATTGAAGCCATTCTAACTAAAACAAAAGTTTTTCATAGAAAGGATTGGGAAAATAGATTACCATAAATCATTTGGGCCTATAGGACAACTTGGAAAACATCTAAAGGCTTCACCCCATTTGAGTTGTTGTATGGAAATAAAGTTGTGATGCCAATTGAATTTGAATATAAGAATCTTGTAGAATGTAGTAGATTTGGGGATGGATATTTCTAAGGCATAGAAAGAAATAATCATGTAGCTAAATGCTTTGGATGAAATAAGAAGAGAAGCCCTGCAGCATACAAAAGTAGTGCAAAATCAAAGATCAAGTGGCATGACAAATTTATCAAGGATAAGAAATTCAAACTAGAAGATTGGGCCCTACTCTATGATTCAAGATACTAGGACAATGCAATACAATTGTAGACAAGGTGGCTAGGACCATATGAAGTTGCTGAGGTCTTTCCCAATGGAGTTGTTCAGCTTACCACCATTGACCCTGTCAGGTTTAAATTACTTGTTAATGGTCATCACCTCAGATTATACCACAAGCCAACTTCTAAAGAAGAGTTCCTGCAACAATTCATCCAGCATTCAACACCCAAGCTTCCTACGGCCGAAGGCAATGGACCTAGTGTCCCTCCTTCTAGCTAATTAAGGTACATACTTTTCATAATAAAGACTTTCTCTTACGTGGAAGTCCATTTCTTCACCCATCCGCCCATCCACCCATCCATCACCACCTTTCTCACTCTTTCATCACCTCATTCCACTTCATTTTCATTAATTGCTCAATTTATTCTCCAAAAAGGCAAGTAGTACTTTCTCCATGATCTTTGTAGTAAATCTTCCACACATTCAGGTATGTGCGCATTAATTGCTATCCTTAATCATTTTTTAAGTGTGTTCATTTAATCACTATACGTTAGTATAGACATCCACATAAATGTCATTATTCCCTGTCCAATCACCACTCCCATCTTACATATGTGGACACATGTCCAAATTTAGGTTGGGGGGAGGGGAAAGAAAAAGATGCAAATATTTTGTGAATTTATTGCCCATGTGTCAATTCATACTAGACTATGCCAGAAATTTTAAATGAGCTACTTAAAATCTAAATGAGAGGATGGCTTGCATGTGTGAAGTGATAATAACTGCAGCCACCATTTCTTCCCATCATATTTCTCCTTTATCGCTCCTTTTCTTTCCATTATTTCCCCTGTCATAATCATGAGTTGCAAGCAAAAAGGTGAAACAAATAAAAGAAAATTCAGTTGACATTGGCACTAGAAATTTAGCAAGTTGGTACTAGAATTTAGCAGATATTGCAGGAAAATGCATTTGATTTTTAGACGGGAATTGCAAGAAAGAAGTTGCAAAGATTTTGTTTCATTTCGACAATGAGAGGTGGGTTAATTCGAAATGAACCCACGGTGCATGATATTTTATTGTAGGATGCACAATGCCTGGCTGAATTTACAAACTGTGGATGGTTAGATTATTTTCTGAAGCTAAATGGCTTTGATGAAAGCATTGCCCTTCAATTTTCCCAAACATTTTCAGAGGGAAGAGCCACAATAAAAGGGTTGAAAATTGTGGCAACAGAGGAAAGAATTGTAGAGTCCACAAGGTTACCTATTGATCATGAAAATTACCCTACTTCTAGAGATGTCAGATCATCTAGGGCCAAATTTATAGAGTCGAACAACCCCCCATTGAGAATTGATAAACAAGGTGCAAAGAGAGTGTCTCTACCCAAGCCATGGAAGTAGATAGTTGTGTATGTTATCAAATACATCACCTATGAGGGTTGCCAGTCAAATTTGCATTTTTTCCACTTCAAGCTTTTGAATCACATGAGGCACAGAAGGAGGATGAATTTTCCTAACATGCTATACAATCTTCTTTCAATCATGGCAGTTGAGACCCAAAAAGGTAGGGATAATTTTATTTACCACCATTGTCTAATTAAATTGCTAGTTGAAAAGTGTCTACATGATGTATTTGGAATGAATTAGGAAGAGTTTATAAATGTTGATCAAATTAGACCTAAAAACTTGCAACATAGGGCTTTGCCTCAATCCCATAGCTCTATCAGGAAAGTAAGCATGGCTAAAGCCATTCCTAGTGCTTCAACCTCTAATGCTAGCTCTAGTGTGAATCCTTCTACAATAGAAGAAACCATAGAAATTATCTCTTCTAGAACAAAGCACTCAGAAAAAGAAAGATCTTCCTCAGATTCTGATGATGACATTCCACTTGAAACTCTAATGAAAACTAGGGCATAGAAGAGAGAAGTAGAAATGGGAAAAGGAAAGGCAAAAACACAACTTGTAGAAAGAAAGGTGCCAAGTTCTAAAAAGAGGAAAGTTGATACTATTCATCCTATAGCCAAAGGAAAACATGAGAGACCTCCCAGGAAATCAAGACTAGCTAGGCCTGCGATTGGTATGCCTCCATAGGAAAGCCCTAAACTTGGTGAGACCTCACATGGAGACATTGAAGCTGCAATGGAGTAGGAGAATGTTGAAGAAGAAGAAGACATATTCAAGTGAGCAACAAATATAAAACTAGCCAATCTTGCTAACATTGCAGAAGAATTAGAGGAAAATCAGGACTTCCTACAGTATAAGCAAGAAGTCCTGCAACATGAGCAACAAGTCCTGTAGCAACATCTAGAACTAGAGCAAGAGTTCCTGCAGCCACAACAAGAACAAGAACAAGAGTCCCTGCAACAGCAACAAGTAGAAGAAGAAACAACACCCCTGCAGCCAAAGATAACTGAATAGCCTGAGTCCATGTAGATAGTGCCATATGAGGAGCCACCACCAAAAATACTGTAGGAATCCATAATCCTCCTGATTTTACATTACATACAACAATTTTAAATTTATGGAAGGAAATACAAAGAAGAGAGGAAGAATGGAAAAAGGAAAAACAAAAATTGAAGGAGGAAATTCAAAAGAGGGATGAAGAGATTGAGGATAAAAATGCAGAAATTTCCACCCTGAAGTAGAGGGTGGATGATATGGAAGCTTTGATACCACAAATTTTGGAATGTAGGACCCCTCCAAGGGTCTATGCTCTACTCCTGAAAGAGAAGTATCTCTCTTTTAAGCTTTCAAGAATTGCCTCAGGTTTGAATCCTTCTATTGACACCCCCTTTGAATTCTTCAATGCTTATAGGCTTTCCTCACCCAAGATGAAGAATTTTCTATGTGAATTTTATTTGCATAATTATGATGTCACAAAAGACCATGATTGGAATTCACTGTTGTATGTTGGGGATGTTCAATTGAGAGCATTCATGTCTTGGGTACAAAATGAGATTATTTGGGGACAACAACATGGTGCTTATAAAAAATTGGAGTCTGATATCCCTCTGCCTGTTAGAGCTAAATCAAGTAACCCAAGGGATATTTATAGAGAATGGCATAGAATGCTTCTCATACCAAGTTATGGCAATATGATTATGCCTTGTATTGAGCAATTTTACAGTGATTATGAGGTAAAGACAACAAAAAAGGAGGAAACCATGAGGAGATGTTTGTCACATAGATGGAATAGTCTAACTAATGAGCTGAAACAAGCTGAGCCTCATTCCATCCACAATTATGCTGCAACACTAAAGAGGATTGATAGGTATATTTAGATTGGGAGAACATAGGGGCAACTCTGGCTTCCCCTAACTTTCCAACCACCCATGCTCATGTGGTCCATGCCAAACTTTAGATTTTACCAGTATGACATTGCTTCAGAAAAGCAGAGATGGAATAGGTTTGAAAAATTGGGAGGATTCTATTGGGATCCTAACTCATGCACTGTAGCCACTAATGTTGGACAACTCTCAGTTGCAAATTTTAGAGCTTTGACCAAATAGAAAACCAATCCTTCCCCTCCTAGAGGACCAAAAAATGTTCGGTTGGGGAGAGTGATGAGCCTAGTTTTGGTCTAATTTGGGGTAGAATCTATAGCCTATTTTCTAGTAGATTTCATGGACTTTAATGATTAAATGTTAGTATTTGCATAATGTTTCCCTCAAACCATCAACATTTGACATTATCCTATCTCTACAAAGCTTTAATGACATTTGGCATATTATGTGGGTTATCTATATTGATTTTTCATGTGGTTAATGAATGTTCTTAGAGTGGTTATAGATGTACAGTTATTATGCGTATTGTCTTTGCCATGCAGATTTAATGTGCTAAGTTGAGGAAGACATTGCCAACTAGGAATGCACCATAACGTCCAACTAAGGAATCACTCCAAGTCAAAGGTAGTCGATGACAGAAGATTCTTCATGCAACTAAACGTAACTACCTTGTAGTGACCTTTAATGATTGAGCATGCATGGGCATTACTACTGTGCTAGATTCGTTTAGACTTGCATGTCTGACCAAATTCCATGCATGCATAACCGCCATCACTCCACTTTCATTGTTTTCCCTAAATGGCATCCTTCCAGTCCTAGAGTTGACTCCCTTTTTTAGTTGTAGTATAAATAACGATTTGATGCTCCTTCTTCAGGGGTTACATGATTTGATACTATACTCTCATTCTCCAGTTTCAATAATATAGATACATTACTCTTTTGTATGCATGATTTATAGTGAATAAAATAAAGTTCTGAGTTCGAGCATCTAAGTTTTCATTAGTTTTAGAGGATACTTATCCAAAGGGGCCCACTTGGTGAGTAATCTGTCTTCTTAGTTTCACATTAGCTTAGTATTACTTTTTGTTTAGTACTTAGTTAGAAATATGGCACCGACTGTTCCTACAACCACTAGAATTTCATTCTGTGACTATTCCTACAACCAAAGCAGACAGGGCAATGTCCTGTTTGTTGCTCAGATTTTCATTCATGTTATGAATTTCAGCTTAGCATAGTCATTGATTGATGTTCAACATTTCTTTCATTTATTTTCAAGAAATTTACTTTTAGTATTGTGTGTTCCTTAGCTGTAGAATGGAATGGCTACTTTGAGTTCCTAGTGCACATACTGTGCTGACCCATTTCAAGTTCACGTCCTTGGGTTGAAAAGTAAAATGCGCCTTCATGATGATTGAAATAGCTATTCAGGTTAGATACCCAATCTCTAAATCATGGTTGTAAGGGCTTAGTTATTAAATCATTGTAGGAGGCCAACAATACTTATTAATATAATTTTGATAGTCATAAAGAGTCATAGACAAATGTATGAAGGATGAGAATTTCATCAATAAGACTTTGTCCCTTATATCGGTTTGTAGTTTGTCAATGAACATTCTTTGGATATCTACATCAGGAAGAGTTAGATTAATTTGTGATAATATCAATTGATAGTAGCTTATGAAATCTATAACCTTTTTACCTTTCATTTTTTTACATCACATTAAATCAATGATGTTGATATTAGGACCAATGATGACTTGTAAATGATTAAGAAAATATTCAACATGCTCATTAAATTAGTGGATTGAATTATTCAACAATGAACAAAACCATTCCAAATCCATGTCTTTTAGTGACCTAGGAAAAAGTTTATCCAAGATTTTATCCTAAAAAATGAAGTCACTAGATAAGGTTGTGTATGTCAATATATGATTGTTAGGGTCCCCTTTACCATTGTACTTTTCAAATTGGGGTATCTCTATATTTTGTGGCCTTTTATGCTTTCAATATTTTAAGTGACAATGGGATCCTTTTGACATATTTTGATGGTTGTCCATTTTGGTTTTAGTTCAAGGTTGATATTTTTTGTTGAAGTGAGGTGACATTTTGAAAATTTTGGTTGATGATGGAATCATTGGTTGACAATTTTTGGGAATGTGATGAACATGGTGGAATGGTGTATGTGTTAGGTGGGATACTATGTTGCAAATTTATGAGAGGTGATGAAACTTGGGGTGTGACATAGGAAGATCAAAAACCATAAGGATTTCTAGTGGAAAGGCCTAATATTGGATTTATACCAATTCTTTTTTGTCTCATTGAAGCAACAATTGGATTTGTGTATGTAGGAATATAGGTTATAGTTTTAGGGAGGGAGACTTGACTTCCTCCTTGAATTTGAGTGTATCCTAAATCTTGAGCACAACTAGCCATTGTAGGTACATTATCATCAATTGTATGGGCTATGCTACATAAAACCTCTAATCCATGATCATCATTAATCATTTCCCTCAATTTTTTATAAGAACTGTTGTAACAACAAAGTATTCAGTACTCACAAAGTCTTGAAGTTTTTTTATGTCCTTGTCTAGTTTTTTTAGTTTTTTTTTAGGAACATGGACAACCATAGTCTCAACATTTGTAAAGATAGGTGTTTGTAAGGTTGTCATTAGTATGGTAACATCAAGAATAAAGTCCAAAGTGGGTTTAGTATTGAAAAAAAAATTCATGAAAGAGTTAGAAGAATCATAATCCACAATTAATGGAAAACTAGCATGAGATGCCATAAGTCTAGAAATACATATCACTAAAGTATTGGCAATAGGACACTAGGTCATGAAACTCATGCAAGTTTCAAAACACTAAGTGTGCCAAAGATAAACACTAAATTGTCAAACAGAAACATCACAACACTCAAAATCAAAATTCAGACAATAGAACATATTGAGAACACATAAAATAGAGATTTGATTCAAACTTTAGTCAGAAATAGAAAGAAATAGGTGCCTAGGGTGTTTATGTTTTAGATAGGGTTTCTAGGATTTCAAAGCTTGGCTATTTAGGGTATTGTTTAAGGTTCTCAGATCTGTATTCAAATAGGTTTGATAGTAAATTTTTTTCCAAATTTTTCTAATTTTAGAATTATGAAATTAACAATGTAAACATACAACAATGTAGAAAGTAAGTGATAGTTTTGAAATGCGGAAACAAAATTCAAATAGTAGAATCCAATAGAGAATATAGAAATAGAGCTTTGATTTAGGTTTTAGTCAAAAATATCAGGACATACGCACCCAAGGTGTTTGTGTCCTAAATAGGGTGACTAAAATTTCAAACTTTGATTATGTTTGTTATTATTTAAGGTTCCCAATTTTGTGCATAGATAGATTTGATAGTGAATTTTTTTCCATATTTTACCAATTTTATGACTATGGAAATGAAAATGCAAGTGCGTAAATCTATTAAATATGCATGACAACTTTTGAATGTAATTTTAAGATACAAGATGCAATGATTGACTAATTCCAAGATACAAAGTCTTAAAAATGATGATTTGATGCAATTTTGAAACAAAACTATGCAATTTTTTCACTTTTTTGACCTTAAAGAAATATGCCTAAATGAATGCAATGTACAATTTAATATTTTATATGACCTAATGAATGAAAATTGAATGTGGTTCTGATTTAAGAGGACTAAAACAAACCCTACTTTAACCTTTAATGCAATATGAATGAAATATTTTTGTATTTTTGTCTTTTTGTGATGCAAAAATGAAACCCTTAAATGAGAAATGAAAAAGAGTGATATGTAAAACCTACATATATGATGAGTTTTCAGAAGGCATATAATGTTAACAAGTCAGGTTCTCCCAAATGAAATAATGGGAAAGGAAAACCTCTAATTTTTCACCTTAGGGTTTGACACCTGTCCCAAATGTTTATGAAGTAAGGGGGTTATGATAGGGGAGATGTAGTGGATTGACATGCAAGGATGGAATGAGAGTTTGATGGATTTGGATAAGGTATGAGATTGACTTATAGCCTAATAGGTGAATAAACTATCCCTTAACTAAATCTGGAAATGTCCTAGTGTTGAAATGCAATTATCTAACTAGGCTAATAGTGCAATTTGTTGTTTTGATACAAGTACTAAAAGTACATAAGTTCACAGACAAATTCAAACAACAAAAATGAGCTAAGTAGGACACTGTTCACCTATGATTCAAATTTTGGGTAGAAAATGGAGGAAACAGATGCCTAGGGCGTGAGTGTTCTTATATTATTTTATATATCTATTTTTGAGGTCCTCCAATGTTGGATCTAAGCCTTATAATTCTACCTTCATATTTGTCAGAATACTTTTGAGTGTTTCTATAACTGAATTTTTGTGACTTGACAAGGGGTATGATAACAAATGCAACAATGAATAATTTGTTTTCAACACCTCTTCAATCTTCCTCAACCTGAAATATACACATTCATAAAGAGAAGAAATGGTGGGGAATTTTAGGGGCTTGCCTCAATCAAACCTCATGTAAGTTATTCCACTTCCACAATGGAAATGTTAATGATAAATGGATAATCAATAGGAAGGAATGATGAAATCACAAAGTTTTGCAACTCACCACCCTTCAATGGATTCCTTGAAGGACTAAAGTCATACACATCACCTCAAGGTCTTGATCTTGCTTGCTTGAATTCTTGAATACTTTGGACACCTACAAAAGTGTTAGCCTTCACAAAACAATGATAACATGAACATACATAAACTCACATAGAATTGCGAAAGATGTTAGGATCTTGAATTGTTGCAATAAAGAACTAAAAGTTTTGCTCTTGACTTGCTCAATAGTTCTCTTGATCATAATTTTTCCAATAATTTTTTTTCTTAGGATTGAAATGATGCAATAACTAGGTATTTATAGGCATTTATTCAATTTCTTGAAAATTAAATCCTAATAGCTGACATTAGGCAATTGAAAATGCAAATATTAAATTGTCAACACCAACATTTTGAATTTGGAACCAAAATAGGGGAACACTCATTCCAAAGGCATGAGTGTCCTTACCCTATTTTTTAGGATTTTAGGTGTCGAGGGAAAGGTATTGGATAGATCCAATTGATTCTCGCTTGCAATTCCTCAAAAATTGTCAAAAATAGGCCATAGAATGCATAATTTAGGAAATTAAATACTCAAATAGGTCCAATAATTTAAGAGGGGAAAACATAAGGTGAAATTTTCATGGGTGATAATTTACAATGCTATAACCTTTTTGCAAGAAAAATATGGTAAGCACATCTAGTAGAATCAAAATGGACAAGTTTAATGGTGGAAACTTTGAGTTATGGAAGTTGAAAATGGAGGATATGCTCATGGATAGAAATTTGTGGGCTACAATATCCAATACAAATCTAGCTAGCATGACCGAGGAAGATTGGGATTTGATAGATTGGAAATCCAAGGATTTCATAATAATATATTTGGCTAATTTCATTCTCTTTAATATCCATGAAGAGAAGACTATGGAATATCTTTGAAAGAAACTTGGAGATTTTTATCAAGCTAAATCCCTGGTGAACAAGTTATTGTTGAAAAAGAAATTATATTCTCTAAATATGGAAAATGGAGGGTCCATTGTAGATCACTTCAATATGTTCAATATATTTGTAGCTTAGTTGGGTTCTTTCGACAACAAAATAGAAGAGGAGGATCATTTCATTCTTCTATTATTTTCTTTGTTGGACTCAAGGGATCACCTGGTGATGGATATTGATAGTAACACCACCAAGTTCAAAATGGATGAGGTGGTTGCATCATTTTTATCCATAGACCTATAGAGGAAATATTTGAGATGGCTAAGGAGTTCCTTTTTGTTCATGAAGATATAAAGAGAATGATAAGAAAAAGGACAAGAATTCTAAATCCAAAACTCCAAGGAGATCTAAGTCTCCTGGTAAGTCCAACACAAACCTACAAAAAAACTAGTCATTTCCAAAAAGAGTACAAGAAGGAGAAGAAAAATAAAGGTAAAAATAACTTCCCTAATTTTGATTCTAATAAATCCTCTTAGAATGTTGTAGATGCATTTTTCACAACCTTAGCAACACATTCATAAAAATATGTGTGGTTAATAGACTCAACTTCTTCTTTCCACATGACCTTGAATAGGGGTTGGTTTACAAAGTATGAAGAATATGATGGTGTAAAGGTGTATCTAGGTGATGATTCTTATCTAAATATTGTTGTTCATGGTAGAGTAAATATTATATTCTTTGATGGAAGAGTAAAGGGGATTGATGGTGTTCTACATATCCTAGGTTTGGCAATTAACCTATTCTTTGTGAGTAAATTAAATGATTTGAGTGTACAATTTTTTTGTTGAGTGAAGGATGTAAGAGGATTAGAAGAGATATGATGTTGGCTAAGGGTGTTCAAATTAACACCTTTTACAAGTTGGATGCATGCACGATTCAATACAATAGTTTATCTAACAAGTCAAATAAGAGATCTTTGGATTCTTCATCCTCTCCATTGGATCAAGAAGAGAAGAATTTTGTAGCGTCTAGATTTGATGGTTGCATTTTGGGTTAATGATAAATAAAGATTCAATATCAATTGTTGGGAAATTCAATCTCTATCTAAATATGACTTCAATAGATGATATTCAAGGCTTGGACTACAACAACATGAAAATCTAAAACTTATATGTAAATCTAAAAATTAATTTTCCTTAATATGGAAATAGCATGATTAGATCCATCTTCTTTATGATGTTTGTTACTCATTTTTGTTATTTACTCAAGTTGATTGAGTTTAGAGTGTTTGCAAACTGAAAGTGACACATATTTCTTATCTATCTTCCCTCTATTGCATTTAATTGTATAAACATAAAAATAAAAGAGATTACAAGTTTTAGTAACAAATTATTGCATTTATACAAGTGCATACAATATGAAAAGATTTGCACAAGTCTTTCTAAAAGTAATCTTTATTGATACAAAAGTACATATTTGTCTCAAACAAGCCATAAGACTTAACTTTTCCAATGAAAATGAAGAAAAATTTATACATTGATGGATAAAAGAGAAAGAATGCACATATAGGGGAAGAGACCAGTCATTGCCTAATGATTGTCAGTGTCTGGCTCTATCCCTTGCTTTGAGTTTTTTTGCATCCTTTGTAGTTCCCTGCTCCCAGTCCCTGCATCTGGAAATTACAATGATGTTAGAGCAGTTCTCTAAGTAATGATGGTCTCTAACACTACATGTACATGCACCCATGAATGTATAAACTGACCCTCAAGTGCATTAAATAGGCATACAAATTGTACATGTCCAAAGAAAGAAACAGGACGATCAAATACATCAATCATATGCATATATTTTTCTAACTATTTGTTTCATGTGCAGACACAGGAATAGTAATGTTAATGTTTCATCAAATCTCAGCATGTGGGTTAAATGTGGCTCCCACAAGGGTTGAGCTCGGCGTGCTACTTTTTTGTGCTTTTAACAGGCATTGGAAGACACTCATAAGATAATTCACTTCTTTCTGGCCTACTCAATCAAGTATACATCAAGAAAGATAGAGAGTTATTTGTCATTGTCTTAAGTGACATATACTTGCTTAAGAAAATTAAAAGAGTGGGTGAATTTATTAACAAGTGGATGAAGTAGATTCCACGAATTCATTGATCAACTTGAACCAAGGAAGCATAGGAAATGTGAATAAAGAAAGTAGTTTGTACAAAGCTCAATAGGTTGCATATAGGGATAATGCACTGTTAAGTGAGTTAGAGAAACACACAGCCTATAGGAATTTGGGAAAGAAAGGTGTTGACAATGAAGGCATCCAGATTTTGAGTGCTAATATATCTGCATTTGAGTTCTTTCAAAAACCTATCTATGTTTATGGTATCACCTTCAATTGCATCTATGAATTTTTTGTGTACAAGATATTATTGCATATCAATGGAAAAGTCAAATGGGGAATGCTAAAGAGGAAATTTTGAGTTTAAACATAACAACAAAGGATAGCATTGTCAAGATAAAAAATAATAATAATAATAATGAAAGTGACTATCATAGATAGTGAGGACAACAACACAATAAGTGCAATAACAACAAAGTGATTAGGAATAATGGGGGTTAGTCGTTCATGGTTGTCATGCATGTATAGTGAGTCAAAGAACAACACAATGGTTGGGACAATCCTAAGACTCATGAAAATTAAAATCTAATTTCCCCTATGGTCAAGCTCTGGATAGCATGAGAAGCTTGGGAATTACTTGTAGCCTTTAGTCTGGAAGATGGGAAGAGTTTATATAGCATAACACATGTGAAGTATGTTGATAATGCAAGATATTTAACTATAACCTTCATGAATATTACAGTAATTCCTATTTCATATTAAAGGAGTGACAACCATAGCAATTCACTCAATAGTAAGTTGCCTTTCAACATGGTACATGTATGGATAATGAGGGTATGAATAAGTTTGTTTGACTAGTGCATGAATAAGAGATTAGAATGCATGATACAGAAAGAGGATTTTTGCTAAAAGGATAGTTAGTGCAATCATAAAAGAAAGGTTTTTATCAATAGTAATGCATATAGAGAGTAGTGACAGGATAGTCTACAAGAAAACAGTGTACAACATGATTATCTTAGAAAATAAGGACAATGATTAAAAAAAATGGACAATCATGTATACTGTATGATGAGAGATATTACTATGAGGGAAAATTTATTTTTTGATCACAAATGTTTTAGTCATTTTTAAGAGTATTAAGTATTATGTCAAAAATGACAATCATGAGAAATCTTTCTAGCACTATGTTGTGCCATAGTCAAGATAATGAAGGACAACCAACATATGTCAACAAATTACAGTGAGAAAAGCAATGTTTTATCATTAGGAAAATTAGCAATGCATAAAGATAGTGAAAGAACTAATGTATAGAACAGTGTGTAGATCAAAGATAATGACAGCAAGTGTCACAGGCATCAAGGTTTTTTCCAAGTTCAAGACAATTACTTAGTGGGGACTCTGTTGGAGAATACAAAGAGGGATCCATTAATGTGATCTCAACTGCTCCTATGGATTGGGAACCTTCTCAAATGCCATTTGAAGAAAATAAAATAAATAAATTTGCTTCTGTAATTGCTTTCAAACCAGAAATAAATGTAGGTAGCTCAAGTCTAGAAAAAGCAGCAGCATTCACTAAAGTCAACTTAGGAATGGAAAATATGTGTGGAGTTATGTGGATAATTCCCACATTATGCAATGGCATTGAACCATTTATCAAATCCATTTTTCTTCACATGGCAGCATTTTCTTGTGGAATAATTGATTGATATCTCTTGTTTCAATCATCTTTGTTGGCCATTACTACTTGAAATCATGAGGGAAATAAGATTACATGGTTTTAGATCCAACACTAAAAGGAAAGATGATCTACAGAAGTACATGGCCATAGCCATTGGATAACTCATAAACCCAAAAATCCACAAAGAGGCTGAGCTCGAGTGTTCATCATCATTTCTGAAATACATGAAAAAAAAAATGAAAGCATTTTCATTTCTTCAACATAAGAATCATAATTTCATAATACAAATACACAGGAAAATAAAATACCCAAAATACCAGTATGGCTACAACCAAGAATCATAATTTCTATTCTTAAGTGTGAAACTTTCAAAAAATACAAGTAATCTCCAAAATATGCATTAAAAGAATGGAGGAAACATTAATAGAGAGAAATAAAATATAATGCATCAGAAGTCATGATGATAACCATAGCCAAGAGGCTTCAAAGCTTTCTAATTGAGAAAAGGTGCTCTTATTTTCTCATTGGCAGAGCTCAAAATGAGCAGATTTTATATAGAAAATGGAAGGAATGATTTTGTTTACACAGAAAGAAGCTTACCCTAGCTCGTCCTTGACCATTTTTTCAAAAAATTGCATATGAATCAGCCTTAGAGAGCTCTGCACAGTGAAACCTTGAACCTCCAAATACTAAGCATGGTGGCACCTTCAAGTTGTAGAAGCTTGGAGAAACCCTTGTTAGCGGCAGAGAAGTTTTACAAAGGGTTCGATACAGAAATGAGATGCTAAAAATTTGGAATTGTTTTGATTTTAGGGTTTTAACCCTAGAGAAGGACGATAACTAAAATGTATATTTTACCTTTTATTTGAAATATTTTTCCTTATGTATTATGTTGCCTTTTATATCCTATATGTGATTCCTTTGAACTTAGGATTTTTTACATTTTGATCTCCCATGAAGGTCGGGTCAAGTGCCTTTTTATTTTGCATAAGTTTTAAGCTTTTGAAATGTAAAATAATTATTAAAGTGATATTATATAAATCACTTTGTTAATTTCATATTAATGCAAGATAGAGGCACTGGTTTTCAAGGTCAAGTCAAGGGGAAAAATGAATGAGTATTTATGCTTTTGCAAGCATATAGGGGAGTTGTGAGAGGTCATCAAACATAAGGAAAGCATATAGGAGAGACTTTATTTGCCTTGTTGGAGGATATGAGAGCATCTAGGAGGTATTTTTGCATGTCTTTATGTTTCACTTGGTCAAACTTGACCTTTTCAACACATTAGAGCCTTTTTGAGGAAGATTTAGTTGCTACTTTTTAGGCCTTTTGGAGGCATATGACCCAAGAAGTTTCTAGGACCTATTTTGGTGGATCTTGTTGGGAGTTGGGATATAATCACTTCATAACTCATTTGTAAGTCAATTCTGACTTATGCTTTTTTGCTATGTTTTGTGACTCATTTTGGAGTCCTTGGAGGAAAATACAGAGTTTTGTAACTCATTTTCAATCATGTATAGCAACTTACACTTTGCAGAATAATAATGATAAGCATTTTTCCTTCTCTTTTTCTATTATATTGTGTGAATCTTGATGATTGATGCCATTACAAGTGAAGTTATCATTTTCCTTTTTTTTGTGTCTCATTTGCATCACCTTTGTGCAGAAGTATATGTTTGTAGGTTGTGAGTTGTATTTTGTTGCAAGCAATTCAAGCTATGAAAATTTCCTTTTCCTTCTCGAATTGAATGCATTGGAAATCTTCTCATGAAATATTTATGCAAATCATATGAGTATTGGAGTTTTGCATGCTAAGCTTGTTGTTTTTTGAAAACTCTATGTAATAAAAACTTTACAGGTTATGAAATCATTTCGGTGTATCACCTTAGGAGGTAGTTTTCATTTTATGTTATCTCTTTACCCTTTTCTCAACAAGTCAGTAGAGTAGGTTAGAATTAGGTGAGAACCATGAGGAATTCAGTGTTCTCCAGAGGTTGACCTCTACTTATCAAAGCCCACATTTTGATAGGTCTTCCCATGTTACACTGGATTGTTGAATTTCACATTCAACAGGGTGAAAATATGGTAGATAACAATGTCAAAAATTAGTCAACATAACATGCTTATAAATACTACCTTATGTGAACTTATAACAACAATATATGAAGAATAACATCACAATAATATAGCAGCAATGAGGAAAAAATAAGCAACACAATATCATCGCATAACACATAATTTATGTGGAGAAACCCCTATAGGAAAAAAATCCACCAAGAAGAGAGGAAAAGAATGCATTATCATCAAATAAATTAGATTACAATACATTCACTTCCATTCTCCTCTTTGCCTCCAATATGGAAACACCTATGTACCTATGAAAAACCTCCTTATGCCACAACATGTCCTTGTTCCTGTAGAGTAACACTACATTCAATTGTTGCACATAATTTCTACATCCAAACATGATGCAAGAGAATCCTTGGTTGTAAAGAAATCTTGTATCAACTAAAAACATTTATTTTATTGCATTTCATTCAAATGCAATTTCATAATTCATTCCACATTTTATGACATTACCATTTCTCAGCTCACATAGCAGGATATAACATCTAAACAAGGATATCTATCACATATCTAGATTTTAGATCATTTGCATTTATTTTCAAAAATTTCTCTCATAATTTTCCTATGTTTCTTAGTCAGAGCATTTGGGGCCAACCTGGTCCATATTTCTTAGTGTGGACCTATTTTGGAATCTGTGGAGCTTAATGGGACATCACATAAGAATTTTGGGTCCAATGGGATCTATCTTGTAGATTCACAAGACATTTCATTTTATAAAGGATTGTCTTTCATATTATGAGGTTGACCTTCACAGTTGTTCATTCTTCAGGTTTTGTAAATCATTGTGGTCGACATGGACCTTTGTTTGACCTTTGTTGGATATATAAGTTGTTCATGAGCAGAGTGTAAGATTTTTCACTTCCCCATTAAGGGATTGTAATAAGGCCTTTGTCTAGTTGTAATGTTGAATGCCCTTGCGGTAGGCCTGTGAGCTCTAGTTATACACCCATGAGGCACATGTTGCATGTAAGATTACCAATTCAATAAGGATTCATATTTGTAGATCATTTTCCTGTGTTATTTTTATTGTGTTGACTCTAAGTTGCATGGTTTGGACTATTCTTTCTGAAACCTCCATTTGTGACTACACCAAGTGCTATCAAAGTTAGTTTATGGGTCTTGAAGTAATTCCTTGAGGTGAACAGATTGTCAACCTAAGGAAGATTGCATGTGTAGACACGTAAAATGTATTGATTGATGCTACACGTCTAATCCTGATTTTACTAACACCATTTTGTCCTAAATCATCCCTCTGTCTAACCATTTAATCGAATACCCTTATTTGATTAAATTCATCAATTTTCCTCCCTTAATTAAATAAATCATTATTTATCTGATTAAATTTTTCCCTTTTGTTAATTAAATTAATCAATCTGATTTTATTAACCCTAGGTCCTTATTTAATTAAATAATTCAATTTATTTAATTAAATCTATAAAGTCATCTTATTAAATTAACTAAATAAACCTTATTTGATTTAATCTAACATCATCCCCTTTAGTTAAATAAATCAAAATATTTATTTAAATAGGTCTAAATCATTTTCCTCTCAACTTTGATTTATTTAAATCCTAAAATCTAAGTCAAAATTGTCAAATCACCTAACCTTCTCTTAATTTAATCAAATCCTAATTAAATCTAATCTTAATCCATGTCCCATCCTCTAGCTTTTGCCACTTGCACATGAAAATACATTTAATTCATTTATTAAATCTCTATTTTCTCTCAACCTGGCATCTTTAGAGAATATTCCTTCAAATTTGATATCCCTCCAAGTGGACTTTGTCCTTCCAACAAGACATTCATTCCTTCTTACATGTCCTTGTGCATTGAGCCAAGTGGCATTTAAGTCATTCCTGTTTCCCTCTTACATGTCATTTCATTATTTTCAAATTCCACTTAATTGCATTTATGGGCACATTCATTAAAATATGTACATCCTTTTCCCATTCATCTTTGACAAGTAGCATTTGGCCATTGGTTGAAAGTTAGTCCCACATTGCTTCATTTTGGGAATTTCTCCATCTTGTCTTTCAATAAATAAGAGGCTTCTCTCCTCATTTGATCATCCACAATTTGAGCAAATGTATTATACTCAATTTTATCTTCAAACATTATCATTTTCATCTATCTTATCAAGTTTATATCTAGGTTATGCAGATTTTTCATCATGGAGCATATTTGAATCCTCAACAAAGTGGATCACTATTCATCGCTCATCAACATTGCATCATAGGAGTTGGGAAAGGGCCAATTTTCACATCAAATTGGCACCAATTCCCCCATGGGATCAAGAGTTTGCATGTTTAATTAGGATTTCATTGCTTTCTTATTGTGTTCTTCATTTTATTTCCTAGTTTGAGCATTCCTAATGGATTTCATGGGGAATCTTGATTCTTACTTGCATTTTGATCTAACCATGTGTTTGTTTATTGTGTTTTATAGGTTTTAGGATTGGGGTTCTACAGCATGTGTTTTCAACTAATCACCGACTATGAGGTAGTTGAAACCCTTGTAGTCAGATTGCTTAATTGGGGCAGTCACACTGAGTCCAAGGGGAGAGATGTCACCAAGGAGAGTGCCTGTTATGGTGAATGTTGTTGGAAGAATGGATGAAATGTTCGAAATGATGCATGAAATCTGAGTTTGATTAGATGTAGTAAAAGAAGATCGAAGGTGAGGCCTAAACCCTAGGTATGAGGATCAAGCAAATCATGTTGTGAATTGAATTGAGGAAACCCTAGGCAAAGAAGAAGAATCATATCAAGTGAAGATTTTGAAAGCTATTTCAAAGATTGGAAAAAGACCTAGATTTGAAATTAAAAATTATGTGGGAAGTTTAAATTCTAAAGAGTTGATTGATTGGATAAATGAAATGGAAGAATACTTTAAATATGAAGAAATTGAAGATCCTAAAAGAGTAAGATTTTTAAAAACAAAGTTGAAATGTCATGTTGCTTTATGGTGGAAGGAAGATCAATTAGATAGAAATAGAAGAGGAAAAGACAAAATCATTAAATGGGATAGAATGGTGACAAAGTTGCAAAATCAATTTTTACTTATTGATTATGAACTTGAATTGTTGAAAAGATTGTAGAACATAATACAAAAGGAAAGATCTATGAAAGAGTACACCAAATAATTCCACAAGATAATCATTAGGACTAGGTATAGTGAAGCAAGTAAAGACAATATGGCATGATACATCAATGGACTAAGAACAAAGATTCGAGAAGAATTGGTTCTAGTAAAGATGACATCAATTGAAGAATCATATCAGTTCACAATGAAGTTGGAAGAGAAGATGAACAAGAAGTTTGAACAAAGACAAAGAAGTGTAAGAGGAGTATTCTAGAAGAGCATATCATAATCCATAGAAAGAAGACCTTATGTGAAATAGAAAAAAGATGGAAAACCCGACCAAAGTGAAGAAAAGGATGCTAGTTCATATTGTAGAGGAAAGTAAAAGAAATTTCTATCATAGTGATAAAGGAAGCCAGAATTCTTATCACAATGATGGATACTAAATAGAGGAACGAAGATCTAAGGGGAGACCATTTAGAGGAACTTATTTCAAGTGTGGAGGTGAAGGACATAGAGTGTTTGAGTGCCATCAAGGATGCACCAGTAAGAAACTTGAGCATATCAGATGAACAACATATGTAGATGAAGAACATGTTGAATCCCCTAATTCAGTTGGGAAACTAGAGAAAGGAAAATCATTGGTGATGAGGAGATCCTTGATGCATGAATAAGTGACTGAGGAACCACCACAAAGGAAAAAAAATTCATAAAAAGATGTAAGTCTAGAGGAAAGGTATGTAAAGTTATCATTGATAGTGGTAGCACTAATAATTTAATTTCAGAAGAGATGGTGACCAAGTTTAACTTGGAGAGATTAGAACACCCAAACCCTTATAGGATAGCATGGATTCAGGATGAACATAAGATATTGGTGAATAAACAAATGTTTGGTGAAATTTATATTGGATCATATAGGGATGAAGTATTGTGCGATGTTATGCCTATGGATTCCTGTCATTTACTATTAGGAAGACTATGGCAATATGATAAGAAATAAATTCATGATGGAAGAAGGAATACTTATACTATGACTTCAAATGGAAAGAGAATCAAGTTGATACCTCTAGAGGAAGAGGAGAAGACAGAAACTTGTGGCACTACTAGAATATGGTTGGTAGAAGGAAGGAAATTTTTGGATGGATTGAGGCATGAGAATATGTGTTTTGTGTGATAAGGAAAAATGAACAGGAATAAAGATGCATAAACAACATCAAAAATCACAAAATTTCCTATTATGAAAAGATTTCCCAAATCTGTAATGAAGTACAATGCAATAAAAAGAATTCAATACATAGAATAATATCACCTAATTTCCATGCTTGCTTGATTCATCCCCATTATCCTTCTCAACTTTTCTTTGAAATGCTCAAATCCCCTCAGATTGTGAGTATGTAGTATTCGCCTATAAGTATTATGACATCAAAATTTCAAAGATTGTGATTACAAAAAATGGAGTAAAAAGGCTTCTTTTATAGAAGATTTACAAATTCGATGGTCGAGATTGATTTTAATTCGAATGGACCAGATTGAGTGTGAGGACCTAATTGAGCAGTTAAGTGATTTGCATAAAAGATTGATTGAACTATTAAGTGATTTGATTGATTAGTTAGTTGGATGCATGGGAGGTTGATTGAATAGTTAACTGATTTGATTGATTAGAGTGTGTGACTCAAAAGTGGTGATAGATCAGTTAGTTGAGTGAACTAAGAGAGTGTTAGTCAAGAGTGTAGAGAATTATGCATGAGATTATTTAATTGAAAATTTAGGAGACCTGCTCAAATACAAGAATCAATTATTAAATTAATTCTTTATTTTGTGGATGAAATTTGTGTACATGAATCAAATGAATTTAATGAATTATTCAATTTATGGAGTGACTTTAGATGAGAAGATAGAATAATTAATTAAATAAATAAATATTTATTTAATTAAATGTGGGAGAATATGATGATGTGTAAACAAAGATTTTTGCACCCGAATGCTTTATGTCCTTCTAGGGTTTTTCACCTAAAAGGAGATAAGATTTGGGGCCAAAATGCAATGTTCACATTCAAAGATTGATGTGATGTGGGCACAATATGTCTAAATAATATTATGTAAATGTAGAAAACTAAAGAAATGTATTGATTGTTAAGTGAAAACTAAAGAAATGCAACTTGTTGGAAAACACATTCTGATATGCAAAAACACCTAGAAATAAATGTAAATTGTAACAAAAATGAATGAAACTAAAGGTGTACACCTGTAAAATTGTTGAGGATGAACTGGAACTCTAAAATCCTAAAGATGCTATTTTTTTAGGTCTGGTGGGACTCATTCTCCATTATGGGCGAATCAGCCCTAGTTCTAAAAAATTGCACCTTGGCCCATTCTAGCCAAATGGGTGTCCAAATCTGCAAAAATCTATGGGAAATAGGTACAATGGGACTCATTCACCACTTTGGGTGAATTAATCCACTTTCTCTTTTTTGAAAACTCAAAAATGGAATCTGAAGCTCCCGGTATGCTCAATCTGCATCTCTAGGTTTCCAAATATGAAACCTTGATTTTTTAGGCTAAAAAGGACTTTTTGTGAGGATTTTGGCCTTGCAAAAGTGAAGATGACTTCAACAAGTTTGCAACCTAATATTCAATCATGTCCAAGCCATCTAAGCACCTAAAATTACAATCACACAAGAAGAGAAAGAGAAATGTTGAATGTGTTGAATGTTAGGGCATGGGGGTTTTCCTTGGTCAAACCTCTTTGTAGGTAATTAAACCAAAATGAGGAAATAATGTAATGAAGCATCCAATAATGGAGTTAATACCTTTCCATGATGTTTGATCTTGATTTCTTGCAACAATAGATGAGTATTCTACTCTTGAATGTCTAAAAATGATCTTGAATGACTTGGAATGTAAAAACCATAGCTTGCTTGACTTGAAGTGGAAGAAAAATGATGAATGAGTTGTGAAATGAGTTAAGAGATGTAAATTAGGGTTTAAAGGCTTGATTTTATAGGCAATTATCCTAATTTTCCCGTTAATTGGATCCCTAAGGCTGACATGAAAAATTAAACTTAAAACCTATTTTTTCCCACTCAAAAGTCAAAAATAGCCCAAATGGGACTCATTCGCCATCCTAAGTGAATTAGTCCCACCTGGATGGGACTCATTCACCCAAACTAGTGAATGGGTCCCACAATGCAATTTTCCAGCTAGGATGTTGGTGAATGCATAAATTAGGTTTATATGCTGATTTTATCAGGTATTTGATCAATTCAAGCCTTGGGATGCATAATGTGGGGTCATAGGGGCCTATTAATGATGATATAAAGGTCAATTAGGGCTTGGGACACAAAATTCAATGTGAAAGTGTGATTAAATACACTTTTCAACACTAAAATGATGTCCACTTAGCCTAGAAAGGCATAACATCCAATGTGAATGTGTAAAACACATTACAACACTAGATAGGAATTAAGTTTAATTTACAAGCCTTCTAGATTGATGTGAGGATGCATTTAAATGCATTTTATAATGTTGAATTAAGGGAAAATGGGTTTAATAAGCCTAGAGAAGTGTTAAATTCTTTTACAACACCTTTACAAGACATCGTTAAATGCATTTGCAATGGTCCAAGACCTAATGTGGATGTGTAAAACACCTCACAAAACTAAATCAAGGCCTCAATATGTCCAATTTTTCATAAATTAATCCTGAATCAACCAAGCAAAAAGGGATACTTTTTTTGTGTCCACAGTTAGCCCCCACTTTAGTGAGAGGATGAACTTGCTTCAAACTCACACTAAAGTAGACATTCAAGAAGGGTTCCAATCATACAAATTTGGATGGTCTAGGATGACAAGGATGAAGGAAGTGGCCAAGTCCCCAAGATCCAATATTCTAAGTGAAACCATCATAAGTGTGAAAGGACACACAAGGTGTATATTTTGCAGCAAGACAAGATACATGATCATGCAATGGAAAGAACTAGGAAGAAGAGAAATGAAAATGAGGATAAAGCTTTGATTATTTGTCCAACACGTTGTGGATCAGATCTAGGCTTGTTTGTTTGGAAAGAAAATTCATACTCACTCTAGGGTGATGGAACTCATGGCTATTCACCAGGTAAGAAGGCCCAAGTATTCTCACTCTAGGGCCATGAAACTTCTGGTTGTCCGCATGGTGAGAAATCCACAAGGTGGCTATGGGGAAAGTCATGCCTTAGAATGGGCTTCCACTCAACCATATCAAAGTTATACCTCTTGATAACTTTAATAAGGTGCCATAAATAAAATAATTTTTGAGCTCTATGAGATAAGAAAAACTTCATATGCTTAACACTCATAGACAAACAGGATGGCACCACATGCATTTAAGTTGTATTATGCAAGATGGCCATATAATAATTGTTGTAAATTCAAAAATAGTGTATGGTGTGCTCAAAGATATTTTTCTTAGTTCATGCAAGGTCTCTTCTTAGGAAACACCATGCCTAATGTTTCCAAGAGAGGAAAATTCAAAGAAATATCATGCTCTTGGAGGGAATCAATCCCAATGACTCCACCAAGAAAAGGATACATTGCAAGAAGAAAAAAATCACACAATGAAATGTGAGTATCGATGTATTCCCCCACTTTAAAGTGGTTGCAAACACCAGTATTGTGAGCAATTTCTTTAAAGTAGAAGAAGAAGAAGACATGAGAGCTTACATGGAAATCCCTATGCCAAGCCATAAGCTACATCATGAAAAAGGGAAGTATGTCACATGCGAGCCAACTTAAGGCATGTCATCCACATCCAAAGCTTGTACTTATATGTTCATGAAAGGTTAATGACTAGCCAAAGGAGACAACAACAAGTGACATTCGAGGAAAATGCTACGTAATTCCTTTCCCCCACTTAGTGCAGGTCAAAGGTGAGTCGAAATGATTGATAACATGCAAGGTAAAGTGAAAATTAGTATCAATTAGAGGAATTAGGTTCCCCCACATAAGGGAGAATACCAAACTCCTTAAGATGTTGGATTTTATGACTCAAAGCCTTACATGCAATGGCGGAATGACCATGAACTCTATGAAATGCACAAAATGAAGTCTTGTAATAGAATTTCTTTCAAGTTTGTGGAGGAAGGGTGATCAAGTGATCTTGGAGAAATCTTGACAAGATACTCTCTTGATCAATGGGAGAAGGTGGTCCTATAGTTGGTAACAAAGATATCGCTTTCTTAGTATTAGTTTTCATACCGATGCAAGACTCTTTAGATTGCAATATTTTGTTCTCTCCTTTACAGGAGGGTGTAAACTCTAACAAATTCAGATCATTCATGTTTTGTGAGATAACATTGACATTAAGTGAAGAGTTCGTTGTTTGTTTCATGTTTTGTAAAGAATGACTTTCAAGGTCACTAGTGACGATGAGTTCAAGATGTATGACTATGAAGGTTGGTTTAGGAGAATTTTGTGTGAGAGCATTGATGTTGAGTGAAGGCTTGGCAATTTCTATCAAAGGACAATAACCAAGACCATAATTTGTTTGTTGTGTAAGAGGATCTATGGGGACACGGGTACCTTGTTCATTAGCATCACATCCTTTTCCACTATATCCAAATTGTTTCATAAGTTCATAACCTTTTCCATAAAGCATTTACATTTCTTTTGGATCAGGTTGTTGGTAATTGTTGTGTTTGTCAAAGGTTGGTATGTAATTGGTTGTGTTTTGGTGTATAGTAGCTGAGGTGGATGCTATCAAAGGATCATCCATGAGTGGTGGTGTGAATTCTAAGCAACCCCAATCATCATGTAATAGCTTTGTGTGTTGTTCAATATGTTGTGTGTCTTGTTGGTGGATGGGTTCCACTTGTGGAGTTGGTGTTAATGTGTTTAAATGATGCACATTGTTTTTATCAATGTGCAAATGACTATTGGGATCAGGGTTAGCTTCAAGTGTGTACACTTTGTTGTTGTGAATGTATTTCATTATGTGAGGAAGAGTGGAAGGAACTGCATTCATTTCATGAATCCATGGTCTTCCTAGAAGGAGATTATATAAAAGTTCATGAGGCATAACATGAATTTGTGTATCTAGTGTGGCCACTCCAATTGTAATAGGCAAAGTAATCACACCAAGCAGTTATTTTGGTACATTGTCAAATCCTTTAATAGATAGAGAATTGGGTTGAATTTTTTATTTATCCACACGAAGCCTATCCAAGATTTTTACACTACACATTAAGAGAAGAGCCAGTATCTACAAGAGTTCTCTTTATCCCTATGGTATTGTATTGAGCTATTATTTGGAAAGCTTCATTTATTTTTTGCATTTCCAAAGGGGGGAGTTCAATTTGGTGGAAAACAATGTCATTATTGTGTCCTAGAATCATGGTTATGATGTCATTTAGTTGTGCATTAGAAGGGATGGGAAATTTTTGTAAGGTCATTTGAAGCATAGTGTGATAGGTACGTGAAGCCTAAAGAAGGTCCCAAAGAGATATCTTTGTGGGAGTGCTCTTAAGTTGTTCAAAAAGATCATACTCCCTTAAGCAAGGAGCTTTAGGCAGTATAGAATTAGGAAAAGGTAAAGAGGTTGGGGTGGGTTGTTGTGGTTGCGGATTGTTTCTAGTGTTGTATGTATGAGCAATGGTATTATGACTCGGTTGCTGCGACACATTATTTTGAGGTGGGTAAATGGTAAACTCGGGTTTAGGTGGAGGTTTATGTGATGATGGGTAAAAGATGAGTTCAGGTTGGTGATGAGTTTGTTGTTTGTGTGAAGGGGGATAAAGGACAAGTTGAGGTTGAATAATATTAACATCCCTTAGTGAATGAGAGTCTAACCTAGGCTCTTCACTTTCTCTCAAGGACATAATATCATTATTGTGAATGTTATCCTTGTCTTGCATCATGATATCCTCCCTAGGAGGTGAGTTCTTAGGAGAACTACAAACCATGTGTTCTTGACAATCAAGGGTTAGTTCTTCTAAAAGAACCTCATCACAAGTAGGGGAATGAGCAATGATAGGATTATCAAGAGAGGGATGATTAAGAAAAGGTGCTATTTGATTATCTAAGGTCTCATTCTCTTGTTTCATGTTATCTTCCATAGGAGGAGAGCTTGTAGTATGTTCTTCCATGGTTAGAGTCTGTAAATAATTTTCATCATAAGGAAGGGATGCAGGAGGAGAAGGACAACTAAGATTCCTTTGTTCAAATAGGCCTTTCCAAATGTTAGGGACATTAGAAAGGAAAGAGATAAGGTTATCACTTTCAATCCACATATCCACTTGGCAAGGGTGATTTTCATGATTACTTATTGTTATGTGCTCTATTTTAGTAATTTTTGATCTAATAGGAGAGGTAAGAGGAAAGAAAAAACTCAGATTGTCAAAACTCTCATCAATTGGTTCTTCTAACACTATAATATCTTATTCGCAAGTGGGAGAGAAAATAGGAAAGAAAAAATGTAATTGTTATAATTATCCAAGGTTTCTATCACTAGACTAACCTTATCGACATAAGGGAAAATAGGAGAGGGATTGATGACGAACAAAAAGATAGGGGAAAGGACCTCACATTCATATGCACCTAACAAAACTTTTTGACAACATGCAATAAGATCTAAAAGAAGAGCATGAAATATGATAACTATAGAATTTTGTAATGAAAACATGATGTACTGATTATTCTAAAAACTTGAAATGTAACTATGCTAAAGCAAACATGCAAAAGAGGAATGCAATTTTTTAGATTTTAAGGATGACAATTGACTAATTATGCTATGTAACAAAATGGGAATGCAAACTTGGAATTTGAACCATGCATAAAATGAGATAATTTAAGCTAGATCAAATGAAATGCATGTTACAGAAACTTAGGCAACTAATATAGTTAGGTAATGGCACCAAACAGAAGCTTAAAAATATGGTTTTTTAGTTCTGTAAAGGGTAGTTTCAAGGGTGAAAAGGGACTGATTCACCCAAGGTGGCGAATGAGTCCCAATGGGGATTTTTTTTATATTTTTTAGAAATTTCTTAGTGATTTTGATGTTTTCTATGCTATAAGATGCAAAACTAAGATGAAAATGCAAAATTTCATAAAATTTTAATGATTTTAGATGGCAAAAATGTAACCTAAATGCACTTTTCATGAATGTGAAATTTGAAACCTAGCATGCAAATTAATCCATGCAAACCCAAATGTAAGGTCAATGCAAGGCTACATCTATGATGAAGGACTCCAAATCAGAAAATAAAAGTATTCTCAAGTTGGGTTCACCAAAAATGTAAACAAATATTTTGGCACCTGAATGCTTTATGTCCTAGGGTTTTTCACCTAAAAGGAGATAAGATTCGGGGCAAAAATGCAATGTTCACATTCAAATATTGATGTGATGTGGGTGAAATATGTCTAAATAAGATGATCTAAATGCAGAAAACTAAAGAAATGTATTGATTGTTAAGTGAAAACTAAAGAAATGCAACTTGTTGGAAAACACATTGTGATATGCAAAAACACCTAGAAATGAATGCAAATTGTAACAAAAATGAATGAAATGGAAGGTGTGAACCTATAACCTTGTTGAGGATGAAATGGAACTTTGAAATCCTGAAGATGTTGATTTTTAGGCCTGGTGGGACTCATTCACCATTTTGGGCGAATCAGTCCCAATTCCAAAAAATTGCACTAGGGCCTGTTTTAGCCAAATGGGTGTCCAAATCTGCAAAAATATTTGGGAAACAGGTATAGTGGGACTCATTCCCCACTCTGGGTGAATTAGTCCACTTTGGCTTTTCTGAAAACTCAAAAATGGAATTTGAAGCTCCAAGTATGCTCAATCTGCATCTCCAGGTGTTCAGATCTAAAACCTTGATTTCTGAGGCTGAAAATGACTTTTTGTGAGGATTTTGGCCTTGCAAAAGTGAAGATGACTTCAACAAGTTTGTAACCTAATCTTCAATCATTTCCAAGCCATATAAGCACTTAAATCTATAATCACACAAGAAGAAAAAGAGAAATGTTGAATGTTAGGGCATGGGGGTTTGCCTTGGTCAAACCTCTTTGTAGGTAATTAAACCAAAATTAGGAAAGAATGCAATGAATCATGCAATAGTGGAGTTAATACCTTTCCATGATGTTTGATATTGATTTTCTGCAACAATAGATGAATATTCTACCCTTGAATGTCTGAAAAATGATCTTGAATGACTTGGAATGTAAAAACCCTAGCTTGCTTGACTTGAAGTGGAAGACAAATGATTAATGAGTTATCAAATGAGTTAAGAGATGTAAATTAGGGTTTAGAGGCTTGATTTTATAGGTAATTCTCCTAATTTTCCCATTAATTGGATCCCCAAGGCCGACATGAGGAAAAATTAAACTTAAAACCTATTTTTTCCTACTCAAAAGTCAAAAATGACCCAAATGGGACTCATTCCCCATCCTAGGTGAATTAGTCTCACCTAGATGGGACTCATTCACCCAAATATGTGAATGGGTCCCACATGGGCTATTTTTCTAGCTAGGATGTTGGGGAATGCGTAAATTAGGTTTATATGATGATTCTATCAGGTATTTGATCAATTCAAGCCTCAGGATACACAATGTGGGGTCATAGGGGCCTATTAATGATGATGTAAAGGTAAATTAGGGCTTGGGACACAAAATTCAATGTGAAAGTGTGATTAAATACACTTTTCAATACTAAAATGATGTCCACTTAGCCTAGAAAGGAATAACATCCAATGTGAATGTGTAAAACTCATTACAACAATAGATTAGAATTAATTTTATTTTACAAGCCATATAGATTGATGTGAGGATGCATTTAAATACATTTATAATGTTGAATTAAGGGAAAATGGGTTCATTAAGTCTAGAGAAGTGTGAAAGTATTTTACAACACTTTACAAGACATAGTTAAGTGGATTTGCAAGGGTCCAAGACCTAATGTGGATTTGTAAAATACCTCACAACACTAAATTAAGGCCTCATTAAGTCCAATTTGTCATAAATTAATCCTAGATCAAGCAAGGAAAAAGGGATACTTTTTTCATATCCACATGATGTAATTAAATAAATTTATGAAACTTTTTTAATTAATCAAAAGAGGATATTAGAATTAATTAGCAACATAATTAAGATAAATTAATGTAATTTACTTAATTAATCAATTTTAGAAGAATAATGAAAATGAATTAATTAAATTATTAAAACTATTTAATTAATTAGAGGAAATGCAATGTTAAGTTATAATTAAATGATCAAATCATTTAATGATTTTTGTGGGTATCTTGAATGAATAATAAAAAATGCAGTCGCAAGCCTAGGCCATTTTTTCAGTGTCTACATTTTTCCCCTCTTTGACATAATCTTATTTCTGCATTGTGTCAAAGAATAATGAATAACATGTCTCAGTCATGCCTCGGTGTGAAATAGGTAAAGGTATGCCTCCTCAAGAAAATTGATGACACTAAAGGGGAAAAATGTAGACACTGAAAAATGGCTTGGGCCTGCAACTACATTTTTTCATTATTAATTCAAGATACCCGCAAAATGATTAAATGATTTGATCATTTAATTATAACTTAACATCGCATTTCCTCTAATTAATTAAATATTTTTAATCATTTAATTCATTTTCATTATTCTTCTAAAATTGATTAATTAAGTAAATTACATTAATTTATCTTAATTACATCACTAATTAATTCTAATCTCCTCTTTTGATTAATTAAATAAGTAAATCATAAGTTTATTTAATTATATCATCATATTCTCCCACATTTAATTAAATGAATAATATTTAATTAATTAATTAATCTACCTTCTCAACTAAGGTGCCTTCATTAATTAATTATTCTACCTTCTCATCTAAAGTGACTCCATAAATTGAATAATTCATTTAATTTATTTGATTCACGTACACACATTTCCTCCACAAAATAAATAATTAATTTAATAATTGATTATTCTATTTGAGCACATGTCTCCTACATTTTCAATTAAATAATCTCATGAATAATTCTCTCCACTCCTGACTAACACTCTCTCTCAATTCACTCAACTAACTAGTCTATCACCTCCTTTTGACTCACACACTCTAATCAATCAAATCACTTAACTATTCAATCAACCTCACATACAACCAGTTGACTAATCAATCAAATCACTTAACGGTTCAATCAATCTTTCATGCAAATCATTTAACTACTCAATCAGGTCCTCACACTCAATCTGGACCATTCTAATTCAAATCAATCTTGATTGTCGAATCTGTAAATCTTCTATAAAAGAATCCTTTTTACTCCATTTTTGGTAATCACAATATTTGAAATTTTGATGTCATAATACTTACAGGTGAATATTACATACTCAAAATCTGAGGGCATTTGAGCATTTCAAAGAAAAATTGAGAAGGATAATGGAGATGAATCAAGCAAGCATGGGAATCAGGTGATATTGTTCTATGTATTGAATTATTTTGATTGCATTGTACTTCATTAAAGATTTGGGAAATCTTTTCATAATAGGAATTTTTGTGATTTTTGATGTTGTTTATGCATCTTTATTCCTGTTCAGTTTCCCTTATCACATTTTGGTGAACCTGACATGAAATCATAGACTTCGAGAAAATTCATAGAAAAAATCATTTATGTAGGAAAAGATATGGAATGATGCATCTAACATCATGAACTGTATCTGAAGAGGGAAATGCCACATCTGACCGGAATGATGCATATGTGGCTTCATGTGATGCATCTAACTGGTGAAAATAATTTTTTGAATTATGAAATTCCAAGTTTTGATTTTAATAGTTAAAGTTTGTTATTACTGATTCAAAGTTTATAGTGTGTGATCTACTAGAGTTAACCTAGTTTTTGTAGGACGATTGACAAAAGAAAAAGTACAAACTTTCAAACTTCTAACGTGTGGTTTTGCAAGATGATTTTTGAAGAAAATAAAATCTAAAACTTCTATTTTATATTGCTTTCATTCATGTTTGGAGTCTACACATAGGTTTCTTTTTATAATTAAGAGGTTAATTAATTATGTCTAGAGTCTTCACATAGTAGATATGTATTTAATTAGGGTGGATTTATGACTATCTTTTGTGCTTGATAAGGGTGGTAGTTTCATATTCTCTCACCTTGGGAAACCTCAATGATCAAAAAATCAGACCCATCCTTATTATGTGTTACCCTTTAGAGAGTCGTACCAACCCTCCTAAGTTGTGAGAGGGGACAATCCAACCAACAATGAGATAAAGCCAAGCTACTCCCGACCGGTATATGAATGTGAATGCTAATGAAAAATCTTAGCATTATAGGTGTGGATGTGTTATACAGATAAGGGATTCCCTCAATACCTGCATGGTATGTTAAAACCTATAGAGCGCAACCTCTATAGGCTGGGAGTCCTCCTTATCAGAGCTAATATTACCTCGTGTATAACCACCTGAATGGGTGCCCTGATTAAAAACCTTTTCTTTAGCTTTCCAAAAACCTTCTATCTACTCATGAAGGAATGGCCATTCCCAAACCGACTCACATTATACACGCAGTCTAATAGTAGAGATGAGAAATTCCTTGTTCATGTTGGAATCTGGATCTTGGTAAGCCTAAGAAGTGTGTGCCATATAGGGGAGCCAGTGCTACCAAGATCCTAATTCATCCACTCTAGATAGTGTGGTTGGAGGAAACTCTAAGTGGGAGTCCAGTGGATATTATCCTTGCCAGCCTTAAGATTGAATTATCTATCTATTTATTTCAGACACTTTTATTAGTGTGTCTTACGTGTGTGTTCAATCAGATCTGATGAAACAAAAACATCCAACATTCAATCTTAAACAAGTTAGAAATTTTTCAAAACCTAGGACTAGTTGACTATTCAACGCATCTGTCACACAAAAACCTGCATCTAGCATTCTGAGTGCAACTGTTTCAATAGAAAATGTATATGACATTTTGAGTCAAAATTGCTAAAACCTACAATGCATCTAACAATATGAGCTGCAATTGTTGTAGTCTGAAACACATCTGAGACTGTAAACCACATTTGTGAGCTTCTGTGATGCATTTGATCTTCTGAACCACATTTGCAGTCTGGAACGACGCATCTTCTTGTCACAAAAAATCTTACATTTAAAAAACTAAAAACTTAGAAGATTTACTATAGGATCTCATTATCTAATTTATCCTCTAATGTAAACTTGATCTAGACCTATGACCTACTCATATTTAGTTTCATCCTTAGTTTTCCTAATAGTTTCATCATTTCATTACCTAGATCATCCTTAGCATACCTAGGAAAGTCCTTGTGCATAAAACTTTGCAAACTTTAGGGTATATAAATTATCTTACCTTGATTGTAAATAGTGATTCAAATATGATTTTCCCTTGACATATCATTTTACAATTTTTCCTTTGTCATCTTAGTGGAATACTTCAAACTCACTAAGCTATTTTGAACTCCACCTAGTCAACCTGTCACTTAGTCAATCTAGTTTTGATACTAAAGCATCATTGGTAATCCTAGTTGGAACCTTGCATCAAACTTGGTCAGTTAGTGACGCATCCCTTAGTTATCCAAATATATTGACATATAGTTTGCATTATACCCTAGTCTTTGCATGTCATAATTTATGCCAAAAAGACCAAAAACATAACTTAACTTTCATATCCTAGATATTTTCATTTTAGACATTATCTTAAGTCATACCTTAGTCATCGCATGTCATAAATTTATGCCAAAAAAAAACCAAAAACCTAGCTTATACTCTCACATCTTAGGTAGTTGCATACCCTATGGTTCACATTTACATGTCATCCTTCTTTGAGCAGGTCTTATCTTATGGTCTAGACCAGATTACAAATGAAACGATTAGAAATAGACCCTTCACGACAACATGAGGAGCTTTACAATCCCACTAGTGAAATGAACCTTGGTCCTACACCTCACTAGGTCAATAACAATACCACACACATTGGTTCAACATCACAAGAACCTCCAAGGTCTAACTCATATGTCAACCCATTTGAAAACTTCCTCCTAAGAGATAAGCAAGGTCGTATCATTGTTTAGGAACTTGAGGCAGTAGCCCAAGATCTTGATGTTGCTAAATTTTTTGATGAGCTCATCATGCTCAACCCTCAAATATTTTTAGCCAAACTCCTAGAGGATGGAATTAAATTACCACCTATATTTGACATAAACATGCTACAAGCAGTGACTTTTCCTAGAAATGTCTCAAACCAAAACCGGGGTCATACGACACATATTCCACATAATGTTACACCTCAAGTAAACCTTAATATACCTTTAGAAGAAGCTACACATAGTCCTTCAATGATTCACTCTACTCCCACTTTTGGGATTCCCTTCACAGATCCAGCTATAGCATCATCTATTACACAATCCATGACACAGGTTGCGACCCAATCAACATCAACACCTATAACATAGTCAACAACACAATCGACAAGCACTAATCCATTTGGGACCTCAAAAAACACATGAATACTACCTCAAAAAATGCTCATGGATGTAAGAGAATAATATTTTCAGGTTCAAGACCCACAACCATGGTTAATGTCAAGGGTACCACAAATAGCCATGTTATCCCCCAAAATAGTGTTGCAGAAGGACAATAGGGTACACATAGGTCACCTTAGGGGAATCCAACACAACTAGGATTTTGATCAAAGACCTTTATGTTAAACACATCACAACAAGGTACCTCCCCACAACCTGGAAGTTAGAATACACAAAGGAAAACCAACATAAACAATCCATATACACATATACCTCAAGTAAAACAATAGATGCCTTCATACACCTACCATTTACCTACACAAAATGTGAGACTTGACAATACGAATGACATACCATACCCACAAGTGGATGCTCTAACTACACAAATTCTTTCTTTACAAAAACAAGTTGAGAATATGCAAGTAACAACCAAAAAATCCTACAACATGCAGGACTTGCATCCATACCCCTTTTCCACAAGGATACACAATTCTGATCTTTTCAAAGAACAAAGGTATGAGAAACCCAATAGAGCACATCAGACAATTTAGCACAACTTGTGTTGACATTGCCTCAAAGCACACATACTTGATGAGATTATTCCCTAGAAGTCTTACAAGTCCTACACTTGAGTGTTTTTCATAATTACCTAGGGGCATAACAACATGGTTTGAGTTACCCAACAAATTTGTAGACAACTATGCCTTTATTATTGAAAATTATATCACATTAGCCACCTTGTGTTCCTCAAAACAAGAAGAGGGAGAATCCTTTATCAAATACTTCCAGAGATGGAGAAACTTGGCAAGCCGATGCTAGGTAGAGATCCTTGAAAAACAAAAGGTGGACATGTTTTTCAAAAACCTCCTAGGTTCTTTAAAATATCCCTTGCAAGTCATTGTTGTGCACACTTTGTAGACCTAGTAGAAAAAGGAACAATGATTGAGAAATCACTTATCACTAAGGGTGCCCTTAGGCTCTCTAAGAGTGCAAACAATCAACACATGTTCAATGAAAAAAACAAATACTGGTCTCAAAACAAAAATGTCACAAACAACGAGGTTGTGGATACTAAAGCTATGAAAAAAATTGGTCTTGTTGTCACTCTAAGAGGACCTGAAGCCTCAATAACTACACCATAAACCCCTACACCAACGAAAAAATTCCATGTGAACAATTAGGGACTAGGACAATAAAGACCACCTAGGCAATACATTAAACGTGAATACACTCCCCTCAGAGAACCCATTGAAAAAATATTGAAGAAACTTATTCAATTAGGTGTCATACAACTATGAGAACCCACATCTTACATGTTTGATTTTAAACCCTCTTGGTCAAAAGATAACACATTTTGTGAATATCACCAAGGTAAAGGACATAAAACATCTACTTGTAGACAACTGAAAAATATTATTGAGGACCTTATCGAAGACAAAGTAATCGAGGTAGAGGGACAATAACAACACACTTCCAATCAAGATCACATGATCTACAAGAATCCCCTTCAAGACCATGGTTTGTGGAATGCATCTGGTTTAGGTACTAATAACAATAACTCAGCTAATTAGATGACTACTGGCTATAATTACACCAAAATCCTCCATCTTCAAGTTGCAAACAAACATATCAACACCATTACCATCAAGAAGACCCCATAGTGCACTGTAAACACTCGCAAAACTAAAATAACCATACCTACCCCTTTGCCTCCCAAGTTGTCCCAAGCTAAAGGCCATTTTAACTTGTTGGATCAGCTAGAGAAAACCCTAGCACAAATATCCATATTGGAACTGCTATGCACATCACCCAAGCATAGGGCCATCCTAGATATTATGATGAAAGAAACCTCTGTCCCATACAACCTCAATGTCGAACTGATTTCAAGCCATGGTTGGATTCCTTGCGAGCTCTCACCATGTTACCTTCTTTAACAAAGACTACTCAACCCAAAATACAAACCATAATGACTCACTACACATTGAATCCTTCATCCATCAAAATAAGATCAAACGAGTCTTGATAGATACTAGAGTAGGATTGAATGTTTGTTCCTTAAAATTCATTAAGGAACTGGGTTTTTTTGAAGCATGTGTTGATAAAACAAAGAGCATAGTCATAAAAGGTTATGATGATGATGAACGATCCTCCCAGGGCATAATAACGCTTCCACTCTGAGTGGGACCCATAATGTTGGATACAACTTTCCAAGTATTGGATCTGGAAATCTCGTATAATCTTCTCCTCGGTCGACCATGGATTCATGCCATGAAGGTTGTACCATCCACATATCACCAATTCCCTAAATTAGCATATAATGACACTGAAATTACAATAGTTGGCTATCCTGATCCCTTCCAATATTGCACTAATCTGAGGAGAACCACACAATTCGAAGTGCCAGTTAATAATGAGGCCTCATCTTCCATTTCATCACATTACATTGATACATCCAATTTAACTAAATCATCCACTCTATACACTGCACCATCAAACCCTAAGATCCAAATCTATGATATTGGATATGGAGAATACCGCATGAATAATTTACTAGCAAATGACAATGCTATTGCTGCCAAGACCGTCAAGACAGCTACAGAGAGAACACAAAAAGATGGCCTTGCTTGGATTGAAACCTTTTGGGATCCTGATACTACATCCACCTTCTCCCTATCCACTTCCACTTCATCCTCCCATGTCCATGATAACCCGCTCCTTGATCATGATTTTGTTGAGGGTATCCAATTATCATCCTCCCTTGGGTTAAGGTATGCATCCCCTACTGTCACCTCTATTAATCCATCTTTCCTAGTCATTAAGGATGTCCAAGCCTCCATTTATGTGAATAGTACCAAAAAGGTTAGTCCCAAAGACAACATTGTTTACATCGTCACTCCCATTCATCCACCGAGCATTACTATCATTCCATCCATTTCATCCATTCTACTCACATCCATCTACATCATAGAAATGGATCAACAAGTCATACCTAAAGAAAAGGAAAAAGGAAAAGCTCAAGAATCAAAAATCCAAATGCCTTTAAAAGGAGACAAGGTATCAAGGGACATGATGAAAAGAAGAGAAAATAAATAAAAGTCCTCTAGCCAACATAAAAAGCTATTGGAACAATAAAAAATACAAGCCAAGAATGAGAAAGAATGTCAAGAAAAGTCCTCAATCCAACCTAAAAAGCTATTGGATGAATCAAAAGTGAAAATAAAAAAGCATTGGTCTCCAAGAATGTCCCTTCATCAAAAATCATTGGGGGAATCTATCATCCCAAAAAGACAAATAAAGATCTTGTTGATTCAAAGTCTTCATTTTCCTCACTTTCACTCATACCATACACTCTGTTCAATCCATCCATATTCCTCCACCCATCATATCATCTCACATTCATTGGCAGTGTTTTTCAATGTACCTTTGACAATGACCCCTTCATGTACTCTAAGTCATTGGTTTCCCAAACTCTTTTTCGTCTGAAGCCTAGTGGACCATGTAGTGTGCACATTAGGGATCATACCATGGCCTCATTCATCCACCACTTCTATCATTCATCATATTTGCCACTTACATTCCGCATCCAAATCAGGTCCTTTAGTCCATCATGGTCATCTAAACAAGGTCAAGGAATGATCACGACATATCCATTTTACATAGCTTCAGAAAGCTTGGTTGAAACCACAATAAAACAAAAACAAAAATAAAAATAGTAAAAAGAAATAATTCATCCAACAATGAAAACCTAGAAAATAGGAACCATGTGTAGACAGTCTCCACTCTATCATATATTATCACTTAACATGGTCTTTCCATAAAAAAAAGTCAATGGTCATGTCAAACTATGAGGTCTCTACGTGTATAACATAGGAAAGGCCATCAATCAATGAGCCCCTGAGGCCACACTAGGTCGGACCTTTAGGGTTCATCACATTCACTATTACACATGTCAAATATCTTCAAATAAAAAAATTATTTTTCAGTCAGTCCTGCCAGTCAAAATCTGGTCAAACTACATGGTCTCTGAGTGTACAACGTAGGAAAGGCTTAACAGCCCCCGAGGCCCTAGATGTTAGTCCTCTTAAGGTTTTTTTATGTTGTTCATATCACATGGTGATACAACGAACAACTCGAACACAAGGTCACAAACAATGCACAATCAAACCAATCTAAATCAACAATTCTATCAAGTCAATTATTTATGAGTCTTCAAGATGTGTCCTTGATGTTAGACTCTCTTTTGTCAAACAATTTATTTAGGATATGTATTTCCTAAATCAACACCAAATCTATCCATTAATCATTTAGGATTCTTCAAGATGTGTCCTTCTTGACGTCAGACTCTCTTTTGTCACACAATTTATTCAGGATATGTCTTTCCTGAATTAACAATCAAATCTATCAAATCAATCACTTAAGAGTCTTCAAGTTGTGTCCTTGATGTCAAACTCTTTCCTATCAAATGTGGGTCTTCAAGATGTGTCCTTCTTGACATCAGACCCTGTCATGTCATCTAGTCAACCTTGTCATCACCAAGTCAACCTTGGAAAACAAAGAAAGATCTAACACACATGTCTTGACAAGAATTTTTAATTTATTTTAAATTATTTAATATGATCATGTAACTAGCCACCTCGACAATATACTATGATGGATTTAGAGGAGCGACAATGTTACATGAGCATATCTTTCTTTTTGACTGATTGTCTTATCTTTTTGAAGTTTTCATGTCACTAGCCACCTCAACGATGTCCTGAAAATAGGATTTAGAGGAAGCAATGATGTATCATGATGATTGTCTTATCTTTTCAAAGTTATCATGTCACTAGCCACCTCAAGGATGTCCTAGCAATAGGATTTAGAGGAGAAACAACGTTTCATGACACATTTTCTTGCGATTGTTGTTTGTGGTTTATCTTGATAAAAAGACTGGGAACAATTGGGTTCCTAAGTATAAGTCATGAAAATCCTTATCTGCAACTATTTGTTTTTGGAAAATGCATGAAATTGCACACCATTGGTCTATCTCATATCATGGTGTTTCTTTTCCATTGCAATAAACCACCCAATGATGATTAAAATGAAAATGCTTAGTATAATTATAGCAAAGTGATGACATATCTTTCTTTCATGCTAACATAAATCATCTTCATGCTAACACTCTTCTTCCATCGCATATGGATGGTGTATTGTGGAACAAAAAAATCACCTACATCCATTACAATATTAGAGTAGCATGCATTTTACATCCACGTCCATTTTGCATAAACCTTGTCGAAACTAATTTCTTTTGCCACCACCGAACTTCTGGCTATCCAATTACCTAATCGGGACAATTTCCAATTTTTTTTGAATTTTTTTAAAAATTTTCATTTTTCCCGAGGGGGCATACCTTTACATATTTCACATCAGGGCATGACTAGGGCATGCTATTCATTATTCTTTGACATAACACTGAAATAATATTATGTCAAATAAGGGAAAAATGTAGACATTGAAAAATGGCTTAGGCCTATGACTACATTTTTTCATTATTAATTCAAGATACCCACAAAATGATTAAATGATTTGATCATTTAATTATAACTTAACATCACATTTCCTCTAATTAATTAAATAGTTTTAATCATTTAATTAATTCATTTTCATTATTCTTCTAAAACTGATTAATTAAGTAAATTACATTAATTTATCTTAATTACGTCACTAATTAATTCTAATCTCCTCTTTTGATTAATTAAATAAGTTTCATAAATTTATTTAATTACCTCATCGTATTCTCCCACATTTAATTAAATGAATAATATTTATTCAATTAATTATTCAACCTTCTCATCTAAGGTGCCTCCATTAATTAATTATTCTACTTTCTCATCTAAAGTGACTCCATAAATTGAATAATTCATTTGATTCATGTACACACATTTCCTCCACAAAATAAAGAATTAATTTAATAATTGATTCTTCTATTTGAGCACGTCTCCTAAATTTTCAATTAAATAATATCATGCATAATTCTCTCCACTCATGACTAACACTCTCTCTCAGTTCACTCAGCTAACTGGTTTGTCACCTCCTTTTGACTCACACACTCTAATCAATCAAATCACTTAACTATTTAATCAACCTCCCATACAACCAGCTAGCTAATCAATCAAATCACTTAATGATTCAATCAATCTTTCATGCAAATCACTTAACTACTCAATTAGGTCCTCACACTCAATATGGACCATTCGAATTCAAATCAATCTCGTTCATCCAATCTATAAATCTTCTATAAAAGAAGCCTTTTTACTCCATTTTTGGTAATCACAATCTTCAAAATTTTATTGCCATAATTCTTAGAGGAGAATATTAAATACTCACAATCTAAGGACATGTAAACAAATATTTTGGCACCCGAATACTTTCTAGCCCTTCTAGGGTTTCTCACCTAAAAGGGGAAAGATGGGGCCAAAATGCAATGTATACATACAAATATTAATGTTATGAGGAATGTGATATGCCTAAATATGATTTCTAAATGTGATAAACTCAAAAGGATTTGATTTATTGATGTTAAACATAAGAAATGCAAAGTGCTAGAAAACACAATGTGATATGTGAAATGATGAAATGAATGCAACAAAGAACAAAATAAAGATGATGAATAGAAACTATGTACTTGGAAACTGATCAAGGGAAGAATGGAGGTTGTTGACACCTCTAGAATTCTGGAAATTTTGATTTTTGAGCCTACTGGGGCACTTACGCCAAGCTGGGCGACTTAGTCCTAGATCAGGAAAACTGCCCAGAAAGCTATTTCTACCAAATGGGTATCTGAAACTATTGAAAATTCTAAACAAATAGTGCAGTGGGACTAAGTTACCACCATTAAGGGGTAGAATGGAGGTTGTTGACACCTCTAGAATTCTAGAAAATTTTACTTTTGAGCCTACTGGGGCACTTACGCCAAGCTGGGTGACTTAGTCCTAGATCAGGAAAACTACCCAGAAAGCTATTTCTCCCAAATGGGTATTTGAAACTATTGAAAATTCTAAAAAAATAGTGCAGTGGGACTAGGTCGCCACCATGGGCGACTTAGTTCACTTAGGATTTTCTGCAACTCTACAAGTGAAAATGGAAGCCCACGGTCTAAACTTTATTTTCTAATGAAAACCCAAATATGAATTTGCATAATTACCTACAAAACAAGGTAGAAATTGTTTTCTAATGGGGGTTTTTCCTTGTTCAAACCCCTAGTTGATATTTAAACTTTGGAATAGATAAAATCTGCATAAAACTCTGGCCCTAAGTGTGTCTAAGACTAGGAAGTCTAAAAATAAGATGTAACCCTATTCTAATGTGTAAGAATAAGATGTATAAATGAATTTAAAACAATGCAAGGCTCACCCTAAGAAATACAAAATCACATTAGAGATGAATCTTAATGACATGCAAACCTTAAATTTGAAGATAGAGAGAAAATGGAAGATGGAATCACTTTGAAAACAAGTCTTTAGGATTGATTTGATGGCTAGTTGCATCTCCTCAACCTAGATTTCTCCATGATTCACCATAGGCATCCATGATCAACCGTTTAAAATGTAATATCTTGAACAAAAAGTGAGCTTGAAGACCTATAAAAACCCTAGCTTGTTGCCCTAAAGCTTCAACTTTGTTGTAGAAATAGTAATGAATCTTCTTGTGAAAGATATTTGGCTCTTGACTCTTGAATTTGCTTTGCAAAAATGACTTAATGTTATGAAAAATAACCTAAAAAAATGTATTTATAGGTATTAACACTGAATTATTCATTATTTTAACTTCATAGGCCGACATCCCTCAAGAATTTGAATTAAGTTGGTGATTTTCCCACTCAAAATTGAAAAAAACCTCAAAAGGGAATAAGTCGCCACCCTTGGCGACTTTTTCCCAACAAGGATTTTTGAGGTGGGTTTCATGAGATTTGATTGGTTTGTAAGTTTCTTGTTGGGATTTGTATAATTTGTGAGTGGAATAGGCCTTAAAGTACAAAATCATGAGCATTAGGGGCCTATAAATGCAGTTTTTAAGGGGTGATTGGTGCAAGGGTGTCTAAAATAGGACCTAATTAGGCCCTAGATTATACTTTTTGCAAAGGAATAAAATTTTTGTGTCCACAGTTATCCCCCACTTTACTGCCCATATGACTCTACATGCATATGTAAGCTAAAGGACTCTAAATGGTGCACTTTAATTCATAAAAGGATACTCATTCAAAAGATGGGATAATGGAGCTCCCAATGTAGTTATCTACAAAACCACAACATTAGGTACCGCATCCTACAACATGAATTCATTAGTTGTCCAAAAATCCTTTTGTCTAACTTCTAGAAATTAAATTCAAGGGTAGATGTAGGCCCCCCCTTGATTATGCTTGCTTTACAAAGGTGGAATCAAGGTAGCAATCTAGCCTCATTGAATAAGGAACATCATACCATAGGACATTTCCAAGTACCATGTCACATAATGATAGACAATTTATGATATCGGGTGTGGAATCACAATTCCAATGCATCGAACGACATCAAAAATGGAGTTCCCTAGCTCTCATTTTGGTGTTTTGAATAAAAAGTACTTTATTAATTTTGAAAAGAGTAAAAACCCTAATTTGATGCATAAGGTTAAAAAGAATGAAAAGAGTTAAAAGAGGTGAAAGTGAAGTATTTTTTCACATACTATTTCATTTTACCTACTTGTAGTGTGAGAGTGACGACAGAAGAGCAAAGGATGTTGAGCAAATGGGGCTACACACCTACAAGATTAGATGTTCTACTGGACCAGGTGGCATGTGGTGAACATCAGCACAAGGTGAGTTGATTTTGCTATCTATGTTATGTATTTATGTAATTATTTAATTATTTTTATTCAAATCTAGGTTAATTTAGGATCTTGGAAAAAAAATTCACAAAGTGTCCCTTTTGTTCGCAAAGTGTCCCATTTCTTTGCAAAGTGTCACATTTCTTCACGAAATGTCTCGTTTCTTTGTGAAATGTCCCAAAAGGGTTCTAAAGTGTCTAGAGCCTTTAAGAAAGCACACTAGAGTGACTTTAGTACACTTGCATGGTGAATAATGTAAAAATTAGATGATTTTTAGAGCATATTTTGTTGATTTTGATAGGTACCCACCCGATCATAGTAGTGACTAGGGGGAGACAATTGAGTTTATTGAGAGATTTAGCCCCACACGATCAATAGAGTAGATAGAGTATCTTCAGGTTGTAGGAATCTATTGGGTTTACCTCATGCCCCCCATGAGGTACCATGATGCGATGTTGATGGCTCTCTATGAGTGCTTGGATACAGGTACATGCACATTTCATCTGTCGACAGGGAAGATTACTATCACCTTAGAGGATGTTCATTGTATTCTCCATGTTCCAATTTAGGGAGAGTGGGTACGTTTTCTTAGAGACCGCACCTTCCATGAGCAGAAGGTCGATTTGTAGTACTGTTTAGATGGTCCAGTTCATGATTATCAAGTGAGAGGGAAGATTGATCTAGTGATGCTATTATATTCATGAGAACCAGTGGTTAGATGGATTATGATGCATACTATAGCACTAGTTCTCATCCCTAATGGGTGAGCAGTGCACCTCGAGGGAGGACTAGTCCATTTGCTTTGAGGGATGGCAAAGCAACGCACAATGTATGCCTGGGGTCGGTGTATCTTGGCACATTTGTATTATGATCTTTGGAAATTTGTATTATGGGAGGTGGATAGTATGGTGCACTGGACACTTCTACAAGTGTGGTGCCTCAAGTATATTACGTGTACCAGACCAGTCGGCTACCTGTGTGCTACAGTAGTAGGGTATCTTTGGGATTTCAGCTATCCTCTTTGGTGATTATGATAGTATGGTGATTTGCATTTTTAGAAAGTATGATTTGACCAGTTGGAGGAGGATGAGATCCTTTGGAGACCTTATCAGCTGACACTATAGTGGCCAAATCATACTAGATAGTTGAGGAGGATGTAGATGGATAGATTTTTGGTTGGTCATCATGGCCACGTAGTACAACCTTTCTACTATGATCAAGTCATGCAACAATTTGGATAGATTCAGACACCACCCCGGGCACGATCCTCATTCAGGAGGTCAGTGCAGAGTGCCCAAAGACCGAGTGATACAGTGCAGCTCACTGTAGACCATTTGGCCAATAGTGATTTTGACTTCTTTGATCATAACTAGCCTCTAGCCTCTGATGCAGATGACATCCGTGCCATAGGGGATTATGAGGAGTGGTGGACAGTGACATGACTAGCATTGATATATCCAATGGAAAGCCAGTGGGAGATGTAATTCCACTACAAGATGAGGGAGATGATAGAGAGGATAGGTCCAAGGAGACATGCTATAGGGCCACAAATATATTTATTGGTGTTATAGATTATAAGTATGATGAGGATGCATATCCAAATTATGATGGCCAGGAGGGAGAGGAGGAGGATGAGGAGGAGGATCCACCCTTGAGTGAGAGTGATGTAGTAGTAGCTGAGGATCAACATGAGTGGGGAGATCCCTCTCCTATTCATATGACGAGATCACAAGTAGCAAGCATGAGTACTTAGTCGAGGAGAGGCTAGCACATCCTCCATGCCCCCTGCTTAGGATGATGTCAAGATTGCTCAACCTACCAGAGATATAGGTGATGATATTTTATTTTATGCATGTACTTTAGTGCTTATTCTCTGTATATATATATATTATGAGGATGTTTACTTATTGTGTATTGTTTCTACCTTTCCGAAGTGACGAGCGACTAGTGGGTGCTCTACTATTGAGTGGTTGCAAAGATAGTGTTTGCATCCATCATCGAGGAGGAGATGGACTCAGATTACATGTCCCCACCCATCATAGAGGAGGATCTATAGTCACTTAGACCATTTGTGAACCTACAAGTAATGTATGAGAGTGTGAGAAGATAGCTTCACTAAGCCGAGGCTGCAGGAGAGTCTTCCCATACTCCAATAGAGGTTGAGAGACTACAGGAAGAGGTATCATGGCTAAAAGCAAAGAGGGAGTAGGTAGCAGGGGAGAATTCGATGGCCCTTGGACAGATACAAGGCCTAGATTTTGCACTCAGGTTTGGTGGATCACGGTCATGATCACATATGATTGTCTCCTGATGTCTTGTGACTGGATCACAAGCACTAGAGCCTAAGGGAGCTAGTTCTAATAGACCTTAGTGATATTGTATATTATGATGATATGTACATAAAAATTTGGATATATATATGAGCATTTGATGTTTGTATTTTTTTTTCTTAATGTGTTTGAATGTTAAATGACAATGTGATTAATTAAATAACCTTGGTAAGATTACTTAATTAATGTCTACATGATTTAACAAATTTTATGTGATCTAAGTAGAACTTATTTTAGTTTCTTTTAGATACAACATGAGGATTAAGTATGTTATGCGAAATTAAATATATTTAATGATCTAACTTAATATAACACAAAAGAGGAAGTTTGAATAGTATGGAACCTAAAGTAATTATAAAAATGAATTAAATAATCACTTCAATGCTCAAGACATATGCATGATGTATTTTTCAAGAATGAAGCAATGTGAAAGCATATAGGATATGACCAAATAGCTCTAATCAACACTGCTTTATCATTCATACTATTCAAGGGATTAGACATAATACCGACACAAATGCATGGTATTGGTAGGCTCTTTAAGGGGTGTTCCATCTAGTTTAGTTAACATTTATGCACTAGACCCAAAAAAATTGTCAACGATGTAAGGTCCTAACCAATTAGAACTAAATTTGTTGTGTTCATTTGGGTTGGCATTGGTGTTGTGTTGATTAGCAGATAGAACTAAGTCACCCTTGTGGCATGAGTGAGGGATAACATTAAGGTTGTAATGATTGTGTTTCCTTTTGTAATAAGCTTGAAGATGTTCAAGAGCGTTAATGTGTTGTTTATCGAGCAACTCAAGATGGTATAATTGTTGTTTTCAATAATGCATATTGTCAACAAGTCCTTGAAGAGAAACTATTAGTGTAGGAATTTCTAACTCCAAGTGCATTATTGCTTCACTAGAATAGACTAAATTATAAGGTGTTGTCCCTATGGAAGATCAAACACTCGTACGATAAGCCTAAAGTGCATAGTGTAATTGTGTGTGCCAATCCCTATGATTTTTATGAATAGTTTTCTTCGTAATTTTTTCAAGAACTTTATTAGTTGATTCAGCTTGATCATTAGATTGCAAGTAATAAGGTGTCAAAAAATTATGTTGGATATTAAAGGTCTCCAAAAAAAAATTCACTTCATTATTCTTAAATGGTGTACCATTATCAAAAACTAATGGGGAAGGGAGTCCAAAGCAAGCAATAATGTGTTCTAGGATGAAACAACATATTACATCATCTGATGTAGATTGAAGGGGAATGGCCCCTACCCATTTTGTGATAAAATTAGTTGCAGTGATGATAAAAATATGTCCAACAAAAGAATGGGGTGAAATTTTTCCTATAATGTCCAATCCCCAAACCGCAAAGGGCCATATCGGAAGTTGAGTTTGAATTTCACTAGAAAGAGCATGATGCAAATTGCTATGTTCTTGACATTTATGACATTTTTTAACATAATCAAAGAAATCATGTTCCATGTTGTGCCAATAATACCCAATACAGATAATTTTTTGAACCAATGTTTTCCCTCCAAAATGTCCACCACAAGTACCTTTATGGGCTTGGCGAAGTGCTAGAGGTATCTCATATTTGTTCAAGCATCTAAGTAATATACCATCGAATGCCCTTCAATATAGCACATCGACGAGGATGACATATTTAGATGCAAGCTTTCATAAATGAGCATAGAGGTTTTTGGTCATTGGCTCAAGAAAGGTACCACTTTTCAAATAGTTGAATATGGCATCATACCATTCACTCGAGTTTTCCTCATCTATTGTTAAAACCTCTTCCATTTTGTCATCGATGGAAGGTTTCATAATAGGGTGAATAGTGAATGTGAATTTTTTGGAAGTATCCTGAGGGGATATAAGAGAGGCCACACTTGCCATTGTATCTACAAGACGATTGTCTTTTCATGGGATGTTATCAATGGTAAATGTCTTAAACTTCTCTAACAAGTGCATGATAAGATCTTTGTATTTGGACAATTTGTCATGATTGGCTTGATATGTTCCATTTATTTGTTTAGTTACTAATTGTGAGTCACCAAAGATCTTAATATCCTTGACACCCATGATTAAAGTAGCACGCAACCCAGTAATTAGTGCCTCATACTTAGTTGTGTTATTCATACATAAGAATTTTAATTGGTACGACAAGCGAATAGGGTTTCCTTTGAGTGGAACTAATATCACTCCAGCACTAGAGCCTATTCTACACTTGGATCCATCAAAGTATAATTCCCATGTAGACATTGTTGTTGTCAACACACTATCATCGGGAAAATAGTCATTGCTAGGTAATGCTAGAGGAGAAGGGGCATCAACTAAGTGGTTAGTCAAGGCTTGGCCTTTGATTGATTTTTGTTTAACAAAATTAAGGTCAAACTTGGTCAACAACATTACCCATTTAGCTAGATGTCTTGATAGGTCTATTTTATTGAAAAGATGTTTGAGAGGATCAAATTTTGTCATGACCTATATTTCAGCATTTAGTAAATATTGTCACAATTTACTAGCAGTGAATACAAGGGGAAAACATTGGTTTTTGATTGGTTTGTACAATGTTTCATAATCAATTAAAGTTAAACTAACGTAATAAATAGGATATTATTTTCCATTGCCATCTTGTTGACCCAACAATGTTGCAACAACATGAGTTGATGCTACTATGTAGAGGATGAACGGTTTGTTTGGCATAGCGGGTTGTAAAATGGGTGGAGTTCCAAGGTATTCTTTCAAACTCTCAAAGGCCTATTTAAAATCCTCATTCTAATCAAAATTCACATACTTCTTGAGGAGATGTGTTAAGGGTAACGTTCAATCAACTAAGGAGGTGACAAAATGACTAATGACCTAAATTCATCCTTGTAATGCATGCAATTGAGAAATGTTCCTAGGAGATGGCATGTTTATTATAGCATCATTTTTCTTTGTGTCCATCTCAATGCCTCTGTGATATATGATAAACCCTAAAAAAATTCCACTATCTACTCTGAAGACACTTTTTTGGATTTAATTGCATGTTGTATTTATGCATTCGTTTGAAGATTTTTTGAAGGACATTCACATTTCCTTGTCGTGTTAAGGATTTAGAAAGGATGTCATCAACATAATCATCCTATATTTTGTGTATTTAATCATGAAATATCAATTTCATTGCTCTTTGATAAGTTGTTCCTACATTCTTTAATCCAAAAGGCATCATAACCCAACAAAACATTCCCCAAACAGTTGTAAATGTTGTCTTGTATTGATCTTGTGGGTTGATGAATATTTGATTATAACTAGAAAACTCATCCATGAATGACAACAAAGCATGTCCCACAGTTGAATCCACGATCATGTCAATATTAGGAAGGGGAAAATAATCCCTTAAGGAGGCTTTATTTAAGTCACGAAAATTCATACATATCCTAATACGATTACCAAGTTTAGCAACTGCGACAATATTTGAGATCCAAGGAGAATAATCATTAGGGTGAATGAAACCTACATCAAGGAGTTCTTCAAGTTCTACTTTAACATACAAGGCTATCTTAGGATTCATTTTTCGTATCTTTTGTCGAACAGGCTTATTGTTTTCAGCAAGAACAATGTTATGTGTTACTATCATTAGATCTATTCCTAGTATATCTGAATATTTCCAAGCAAAAATTTTAGGAAAATAATGGAGCGAGGTTGTAGTATCCTCTTGTTCTTCATCATCAAGGCACTTCCCAATATTAATAACTTTTTCTTTATCATATATGTCCATGGGTATATCAATTGTATCTCCTAAGACAAGTGCATTAGACTTAGGAAATTTAGGATCACATGATTCCATGCTCATGTTAATATCAATATCTTTTTTTGTGGTACTTATCATAGCACAGGTAACTTTTGTCTTGGAAGAAGATGGTTTATCATAAACACCTAAAAAAAATTTCAAGGCTTCATCACTTTCAACATATTCCCATGATGGTGGTGAATCCATATATAGAAATTCAAGATGCTTTAGTGTAAGATTGATTCTTGGTTTACATGTGATGGTGTTGATATTGATTGATGGTCGTTGAGTTGCTTTTGTTATCTTAGAAAAAGAATATCCCAAACCTATCTTTGTCTCTTGTGTATTAGGTTCGATAGGGACACAGATGCCTTGTTCATGTTTCCCACATCCTTTACCATTATATCCCAATTGTTTCATAAGCTCATAACTGCATCTATAAAGTCTTTCCATTTCCTTCAAATTGGGTGGTTTTTGATAATATAGCTCATCAAAATTTGTTGTATACGTTGTATTTTCTTCCAAAGGAGATGAGGTAGATGTTAGGGAGGATTCTACTGAATTCTGATTGGACATAACAGTTGGTTGTTCCTATTTTTCATCTTCTTTTCACATGACTATGTATTCATCCATGGATGAAGGTGTGAATTCTAATGTACCCCAATCATCATCTAACAATTTAGACATAGGTTCTTCTTCTTTTTTATTGATCTCAAGAGGTTCTATGTGAGATGTTGGAATTAAAGTGTTCAGAGGACTTGTTGTTCCTTTCTTGAGTTGTAAGCAACTTTCAAGCTTAGGGTCTATCTCAACTTGATAAACTTTGTTGTTATAGACATATTCCATTAGTTGATAAAGGGTCTAAGGCACCGCATGCATCTCATGAATCCATGGTCTACCCAAAAGAAGATTGTATGCAAGATCATAGGGCATGACATGAATAGGAGTTTGCAAGGTAACTACTTCCTGTAATGGGTAAAGTGATTATACTGAGCGGTTGTTTTGTAGTATTTTCAAATCCTCTAATAGATAACGAATCAAGTTTGATTTATGATTTATCCACACATAATCTATCTAAGAGATTTACACTGTACAAATTAAGGGTAAAGCCATTGTTAACAAAGGTTCTTTTGATGCCTATTGTAGTGTATTGAGAAATTATCATAAAGGCTTATTTTGCTTCCTTAATTCTAATAGAGGGACCTCATGTTGATGAAAGGTAATGTCTACATTAACTACATTAATTCCTTTTATAAGAGATGCCACATCATTTTTGTTTGTACCAAGAGGAGCCACTATTTGTTGCAATGTTATTTGGAGCATTTAATGATAATTAGGTGAATTTTGAAGAAGGTCCCAAAGGGATATTTTGGTGGGAGTGCTCTTAATTTTCTCAACAAGATCATACTCTCTTAACTGAAGAGCACTAGGAAATATGGAATTGGGAAAAGGTAAGAAGGTTGGGGTTGGTTGTGGTGGTTGCAGATTATTTCTAGAGTAATGTTTGTGTGCAACAAGATCATGTTGAGGTGGGTAAAGGGTAAAATCAGGTTTAGGTAGAGGTGGAGGTTGATGTGAAGGTGGGTAAAGGACAAGTTGAGGTTGAATTACATTGACATCTTTTGTTTTAGGTTGCTCACAACAAACCTTAGTGGATGGTGTTGGTGAGATGAAGTCCTCAAGGGCTTCATCTACATATCAAAGTCATCACTACTAAAAGGTTTGGGAGATAAGTTATCATTGGATGGTTTGGGTTTGTCATCACAAGCCTTAGTGGATGAACTCAAAGAGAGGAAGCCCTATAGAGCTTTACCTAACTTATCCAAGTCATCACTACTAAAAGGTTTGGATGATATAGTCATCTTAAAGTGAAGCATTGTTTTTATTCGCTCATTTGATGTTGTAAGGTTTTTGTTTTCTTTTTCTGATGAATATGATCTAAATGAACTAGGAACTAATGCTGAAACTGAACATTGTAAAAATCTAATGCTATCTATAATTTCCATGAAAGTAAATGATGTTAATGCTAATGATTTGAATGTAACAGAAAACAACTACACAAAAATAGAAAACTAACTGAAACAAACAGTAATGGAAGAAACTGGAAACATAATGTTGAAAACACATATGTAAAATGTGCACTGGAACTAAGTCGCCTAGGGTGGTGAATTAGTCCCAGTAGGGGAATTTTTTAATATTTTCTAAATTTTCTAATGGATATTAATATGTTTTGTACTGTATCATGCAAATCTATAGTTCAAATGTAGAATTTCACTATTGTGCAAGGAAATGCAATGCAATAATGCAAGCTTAAATGAGCTTTTCACTAATGCAATGTTTGAAACCCTAGGATGCAAAGTAAATAATGCAACACCTAATGCAATGTTGATGTAAGGTAAACCTAGGATGCACTTGAAATCAGAAGCAAAAATTTTCAAAATTCATGTTCACCAAAATGTAAACAAAGATTTTGGCACCTTAATTCTTTCTAGACCTTCTAGGGTTTTTCACCTAAAAGGGGAAAGATGGGGCGAAAATGCAATGTAGACATTCAAAGATTAATGTTATGAGGAATGTGATATGCCTAAATATGATGTCTAAATGTGATAAAGTGAAAAAGAAATGATTTATTGATGCTAAACCTAAGAAATGTGAAGTGCTGGAAAACACAGTGTAATATGCGGAATGATGAAATGAATGCAATAAAGAACAAAATAAAGATGATGAACAGAAACTGTGTACCTAGAAACTGATGTAGGGAAAAATGGAGATTGTTGAGACCTCTGAAATTCTAGGAAATTTGATTTTTGAGCCAATTGGGACACTTATGCCAAGCTAGGCGACTTAGTCCCACATTAGGAAAACTGCCCAGAAAGTTGTTTCTGCCAAATGGGTATCTGAAACTATTGAAAATTCTTAAAAATCAGTGTAGTGGGACTAAGTCACCACTATGGGTGACTTAGTCCACTTGGGATTTTCTACAAATCTGAAAGTGTAAATGGAAATCCATAGTCTGCACTCTATTTTTTGATGGAAACTTGAATCTAAATCTGCAAAATTACTTACAAAACAAGGTAGAAATTGGTTTATAATGGGTTTTTTCCTTGGTCAAACCCCTAGTTGGTATTTAAACTTTGGAATAGATGAAATCTGCATAAAACCCTAGCCTTGAGTGTGTCTAAGACTAGGAAGTCTAAAAATAAGATGCAACCCTATTCTAATGTGTAAGAATAAGATGATAAATGGATTTAAAACAATGCAAGGCTCACCCTAAGAGATACAAAATCACATTAAACATGAATCTTAATGACATGCAAACCTTAAATCTAAAGATAGATAGAAAATGGAAGATGGAATCACTTTGAAAACAAGTCTTTAGGATTGATTTGATGGCTAGTTGCATCTCCTCAACCTAGATTTCTCCATGATTCACCATAGGCATCCACGATCAACCCTTTGCAATGTAAGATCTTGAACAAAAAGTGAGCTTGAAGACTTGCAAAAACCCTAGCTTGCTACCCTAAAGCTTCAACTTTGTTGTAGAAATATTAATGAATCTTCTTGTGAAAGATATTTGGCTCTTAACTCTTGAATTTGCTTTGCAAAAATGACTTAATGTTATGAAAATGACCTAAAAACATGTATTTATAGGAATTAACACTAAATTATTCATTATTTTAACTTCATAGGCTGACATCCCTCAAGAATTTGAATTAAGTCAGTGATTTTCCCACTCAAAAGTGAAAAACACCTCAAAAGAGACTAAGTTGCCATGCTCGATGACTTAGTCCCACCAAGGATTTTTGAGGTGGGTTTCATGAGATTTGATTGGTTTGGAAGTTTCTTGTTAGGATTTGTATAATTTGTGAGTGGAATAGGCCTTAAAGTCCAAAATCATGAGCATTAGGGGCCTATAAATGTAATTTTTAAGGGGTGATTGATGTAAGGGTGTCTAAAATAAGACGTAATTAGGCCACAAATTGTACTTTCTGCAAAGGAGTATAATTTTTGTGTCCACAAGGCATTTGATCATTGCAAAGCAAAGTTGAGAAGGATAATGGAGATGAATCAAGAAACCATGGGAATTAGGTGATATTTTTCTATGTATTGAATTCTTTTGATTGCATTGTACTTCATTACAGATTTGGGAAATCTTAACATAATAGGCAATTTTTTGATTTTTGTTGTTGTTTATGCATCTTTATTCATGTTGATTTTCTCTTGTCACATTTTTTCATTGATTCCAAAGAAAATCAATGGACCACAAAGAATGGAGAAGTAGAAAAATTGTTAGTAGAGTATGAAGACATCATATCAAAGAATGTATCAAATGGATTACCACCAATCTAGAGCATCAATCATCATATAGATCTCATAGTGGGAGAAAGTTTTCCAAACAAGGAAGAACATAGAATGACACCAGTAGAGAATGTATAGTTGAACTGGTAGATACAAGAGTTTTTGAAGAAAGTGTTGATCAAAGAAATCTTGATCCAATATGCATACCTATTGTACTTGTACCAAAGAAAGATGGAAAGTGGAGAATGTGTATGGATTCATGAGCTATTAATAGTATCACTATCAAGTATATATTTACATTGCCAAGGATGGATGACATTAGGGACTATTTGAGTGGAGCAAAATATTTCACAAATATTGATCTCAAGAGTGGATACCACCAGATCAGAATCAGAGAAGGAGATGAATGGAAGACTACATTTAAGACAAATGAAGGGTTGTATGAGTGGTTAGTAATTCCTTTTAGATTGACCAATGCACTGAGCACTTTCATGAGATTGATAAATGAGGCATTGAAGAAATTCTTGGGTAAGTTTTTCATTGTTTACTTGGATGATATTCTATTTTTTTAGTAGGACTAGAAAAGAATATTTGTGGCACATCAGATAAGTATTGTAGAGGTTGAAAGAAGAGAATTTGTTGATTAATGTCAAGAAGTGTAGCTTTATGAAGATAGAGTTGGTGTAGTTTGGTTTTGTTAGTTATGTTGAAATATTGAAGATGGACCCAAAGAAAGTAAGAGAAATTGTTGATAGGCCTACATCAGGGAACATTGGAGAAGAAAGATCATTCAATGGATTGGCAAGTTTCTACTAGAATTTTATCAAAAGTTTCATTAGCATTTGTACACCTATGATTGAGACAAGGAGAGGAGATAAAAAGGAATTTAAGTGGACATCTAGAGCATAAATAATTTTTGAGTTGTTGAAGTAAAAGGTGATAGAGTGGCCAATGTTAGTGTTACCAATTTTTTGTCGTAGCTCAATTGGTGGAGCTAATTAAATACTGTTATATTTGAAAGTGAAAATATAGTTATTTCTACATGTCCTTAAGTGTTTTTTTGCACTGCATTTATCATTCATCAAGTAACAGTTATGCAAGTTTTCTAAGAAAACTAAGTTTCAAAAGTATTAGTCAAATATTTCACAAATCAAATGGAGTACAGAACTGAGTATACAAATGATAAAACAAAAGTTCTTTCATTTATTTCATGAATTTATTCACATTACATGTGTTCATTTGATTGCAAGAATACAAATGACAAGTACAACTTTGCATTTCAATGCATTTCTTTCAAAATGGAAATGAAAGAAGAAATTTAAATATCCACACAAACCGTGGTTTTAACTAATTCCATTCATTGTGGAAAGTAAATTCTACAGCTGAAGGTAAAAGGAATTAAGAAAGAAGATAGAAGAAGACATATCCATCATTGCCTAATTCTTGATCTTCAGTTGAGACTCTTGTTTCTTGCTCCATCTTGCTTCCACTCCTAGGTGTGCCTACAAAAAATTGAGAGGGGTGTCAATTAAGAGCTCTGGATATGAGTTATACTACAAGCTCTACCAACAGAAATATAATTCACTCTTCAAAATGCATGGAATCAACTAAAGGAAGGAACAGAAGCATGAACTGAAAAGAGAGAACATCATCATCATATATTGGTTTTTCTAACATTATTTGTTTCCTTGTGCAAGTATAGGAAAATTCATGTAGCTAATTATCTTTAGAAGACCAAGCATGTGGGGAAAAACGGGCTCCCACAAGGGTAGAGCTTGACATGCTTCCCTTATGCATTACAGATGGGGCTGAGTGAAAAAATACAATTATCATGCTCTTCTAAGCTATACAACTGAGGGGGTAATCAAATATGTCATACATTCATAATAGTCAAATCAAAGCATGAAATGAAAATTACAAATGGACAATAAACTTGATCAACTTGTTTCAGCTGAAAATGATCGTGTTTATTCTAGAAAGATTTGATATTACTGCCATAATATTGTTTTGTTGCTTTAAGTCTATTCACATTAAAATTTATTTCATATTTTTATGGTTTGGAGTAGTAGTGTTCTATCTTATGAACAATGATAGTGAACAGGCATACATAATGCCTTATCAATTAACCACTAATAAGAAATTAAAACATGGAAGTATTTGCAGAGTTTTGGTATTGCTTTATCTCATAAAGTGCTTAAGATGGAATGCCTATTGTTTTTTGGAGGCATGCAAGTTGTGACATGAAGATAACAAGCATCAGGTGATTCAAGTAGTCACTAATGTCTAAATTCAAGTATTGCATTAAATCAAGTCAATGTATCAATCTAGAATGTTTTAAGGAAAAAAAATGTAGAGAGTAGTTTTCATAATGGAGCATAAAAAGGCATGAAGAGTGCCAGGTAGAAGAGCATAAAATGTAAAGACAGTCAAGCATGAATAGAGTTTCATATTTTTAAGCATTAGTGTGTCTGAAATGGAAGCAATTAAAAGTACACTATTTTAAGGGTTGTCTTCATCATTCAGCTTTGCTTTCAAGGTATGCTTTCAAAGAATATTTTACATAAGGTCAAAGCAAACAGATATGCGCAGATTTGGCAAAAATTTGAATATGTAAAGACATTTCTAAAATGGACAAGGATTTATAGAACATAGAGAAAATTTAAAAAAATGTAAGCTAGAGCAACATAAGGAGGAATGAAAGTCACAATATTTCATGATAGAGAATAGATAGACAATCTGTAACTTCAGAATAATTTTTGTGTGCAGGATGGTGTCTTTTAAGATAAATTTTCTCCATATACTAAAGCTTCCATGAACAGTATAGAAATCCATCTAGAGTTATCATGCATTTCAAGTCTCTGCAAGTAAAAGCTACAAGGTGTGAAGAATCAATATACAAATGTGAAGCTACAGCCATGAAGAATTAAGTCTAAGATTAATGCATAGGAATCATGAGTTTTTGTCCTCTTGAAAAATGGGTTACCCATGTTTGGTTATCAACTTATAGCCAAAGGTGGTTTTCATTTCAAATTAGTTATAACCCGCAAGTACCATGTTGTTACAGAATGCCATGAAAGGGTTTTGGAATCAAAATACAGTTTTCTTACAGAGTGCCATTTACCCATGAGGGGTTTTTAACAAAGATCCGATTGTAAGTGAAATGCCATGGTGGGTTAAGTTCAAATTTTGAATGTGTAACAAAATTTAGAGATTTCTTATTATTTCTAGCCTACCCATGTGAGGATTTGAGTTAAATATGTAGAATTCTTTAATTTTCAGAATACCCACATTGAGGTTTTGAAATTAAAATGAAAATATTACAATTTTCCAGAATACCCACATGAGGTTTTCTACAGAGAAACAAGATAAACATTTCCTTTCACTTTCAAGGATACCCATATGAGGGTTTGTTCAGAAACATTAAAGAGGAAAGAAATTCCCTTCATGGGTCAAGCCTAGAAAGCTTCAGAATGTCCTTTCAAGTTCATACATGGCCATGGCCTGGAGGGAGCTTTTGGCTCTTTTAAAAGTCCACCATTTCATAAAAAAGGAAAACCCATGATTAGTTTCCATCATATCTAAAATGCCTAAAGCGAAAGCAACTAAAGTGCAAGGAATACTTTACAAAATTAATGTCAAGAGTCTCATAATGGCGTAGCCTAGGTATGGCCATAAGATTCATTCACAAAAAAATTGACTTTCTTGCAAATTATGAAGCTTTTATAACCTTTTTGTTTTGAGAAAGAATGTTCCCGGAAGGACAAAAGAAACAATGGATCTTACCATGCACGCCTATGGAGTAAAGTGGGCCGTGGCCAGACTCTCTTGGAGAGCTCTCAAACACAATGTAGAGGTCAAGCTCTCACCATGGCGACCAAGAGCAAAGAAGCAAAGACAAAAGGAAACATAGAATACAAGGAATGCATCAAAATACACATATAGTGACGGCCTCATGGCCATTTTTTCCTTTCAAAAACATAGTGGAGAGGTCATGAAAATGACAGAAATCAGCTTACCATTGCCATAGAGAGGGGGTCGACCAAGTTGGAAGCAAATGTCAAAAATTCCCAAACTCTCAAGCTGAAACCCTAGCTCACATGGCGGCGGCTCATACAGAGCTCTTCTTCTCAAAAGTCGTCTTTGCACATGAATGTGAAAACATAGGGAATTCTTTGAGTTTTGTTCTTTAGGGTTTTTTTGGTTTGCCCTAAGTCAAGTTTAGGTTTTAATCACATTTATTTAAGAAATTCCTTGTTGATTAACTCCCCTTTGTGAAATTTGTATGCCTAGGTCGACCTTGGTGTTTTGTATAAGACTTTTAGAGTCTAGGTCTTGTTTAGGCTTTGAAATATTGCCTTAGTCGAAATGGGAAATGGTAATTGCCTTAGGTTTATTTTAATTGATTTTGAGGGAAAATCAATCAAAATCAATTAAAATATGAATGATAAAGTATTTATACCTTAAGGTAAAATACTTATGACTTAGGTTTTTCATTTGTTTAATTGATTTTATAGAAATTAATCATCTTTATATTTTTTAATTGATTTTATAGAAATCAATTATGATGAGAGCTATTCATTATATTTTATGATTTTTTAAGAAAATCAATTATTGTAATTGGGAGAAATAAGATTGTGATTTTTTGCAAAGATTTCAAAATCTTTATTTGCATAAAAAATTAATCAAATTGAGGAGATTTAGAATCTGCAAGCTATGTAAAGCAAGAATAAAACGAATTGTTTTATCTCTTTGCTATTTTTAGCAAATTTGTGAGTGGTTTTTCCTTGGTCAGATTTGAGCTTCCTGATGGAGAGATAAGTGTTTTTTTTTGTTTTAAAATCAAATTTGGCCTTTTTGAGGAGATTTTCAGTGTGTACATGCAAAAAGTGTGTTTTTTCTGCTTTTGTGCAAACTTTTGGGGTAGTTTTGATACCTTTCCTTGAGCTTTTACCTTGAGCTCGAATTAGGGTTTTGGAGATATATCTTGTAGAAAACTTAGTGTTTTTCTAGTTCAGATTTTAGTTTCTTGCTCTCACACATTTTGGAGCTTGTAAACTTCCTTTGTACCTACTTTCAAATTTTGGCATACTCCTTTAGTTAAATAAAGCAACATTCCTATTCCTCAATTTTTGTGTCAATTGCATTTTTAGTTTGATGTTATATTATGATTTTTGTTTACAGAATCCTTGTTATGTCCTAAGACTGTAATCCTTGATGTAGAAATTCCAAAGATACAGGTTGCATGTTGTATTTAAAATCAAATCTTCATGCAAATTATTTATGTGTTAATTGTTCATGAGAGGTTGTGAGATATTATGGTTTTCTGAAAACTGTTTGTGAGCAAAAAACTGAAGTCATCATTTAGTCACCATTAAATTCTAAAAATCATTTTAAGTCATAGATTTTAATTAAAGTAATCCTTCTCTACCCTTTTCCTAGAAAATTATTTTGAATGGGATTGTCATTCGGAGAACCAGCTCACTCTGGAGATTCTCTTTTCATAGAAGATCACTCACATCTAAAAGGAGTTTCCATGTTTCAACAGATAGTCTGATTTTTGCAAATTTGACAAAGGGTGCATATCTAATTGTTAACAGTTTTTGGCACGCTTGGTGGGACTCTGAAAATCAATTTCAGAGAAGTTTTAATATTTTAAAGTTGTTGTTTGGTGTATGCAGCAAGTTATTCAGCCTTTTGGAGGCCTATTTCAATATACCTAGCGACTCCAATTCTTATTTTTGCATGCAGACTTAGTGCAGCCTATGCATGAGAAAAGTTCAAGCCAGATCAAGTTCTGCACCTTTCGAATATTGATAGTTTTCCCCACCATGAAGAAGAAGTAGAACAAGAAAGAGGGTGTTTGAAACTCCTACAAGGTCAAAATCAACACCTCCTATTTTCAGCTCTTTGGTTTTATCACTAGGAATCTCGGTTCCAATATCACAAGCATCGCCAATGGCAGCACCAAGATAGAACCCATTTGCACCTTTTAATGGAGACAGTCCATTAGACATTGCTCAACATGATGACATCCCAGTTGCAGCCCTTAGAAGCCTATCATACTTCACTAAGGAGGATCACATGACACCGGTTGAGCACATTCGTGACATGGCTACCTTATGCTTAGTACACAACATCACGCAAGAGAATGTCACGTTAAGATTCTTGGCTATATCACTCAAGGGGAAAGCATTGCAATGGTTTAGAGGCCTTGCATCCAACTCAATTGTGACATGAGATGCATTAGGTAATGGCCTGTATCAATATTTTGTTGATAAATCTAATAATTTGTCTCTATTAGAGTAATTAAGCACCATTCAGAGGGCACCACACGAACACTTGGTTGATTTCAACTACCGATTTTAGAGAACCTGGGACAGAATTCCTACAACGGTAAAGCCTTTACCAGCTCATGCTTTTCTATTTTACTTAAAAGCCTTAAATAGTAAGATTTTGGTCATGACCCAATCTATGGGTGGGCATACACTCCCTAATGCTTATGACATCATCCTTAGAGCCAAAAATTGTCTCATCCAAGCTAGAGATATAACCCCTAGACCTCCTATGCCTTTATTTCATAAAATACAACCACCTCCCCCTATTGTTTTACCTCCTTTAGTTGTTGTCCCGCCTATTCTAGCAATAGGTTATCATAGCACAGCCCAAGAGATTGTTGCTCCAGCCCAAATCCAAGAGCTTAGGAGATTAAAACCATACTTAAAACCTTCGAAAATGACCTCGTGAACATAAAGAAGCAAGTTGGACAAGAACATAAGGCTTATCAAGCCACTTATAAGCAGAACCAACCTAATAGGCCTACTTTTTAGAATGATTATCAAGGCCAAAAGAGTAGTTTTAACCCAAGACCATTCTAGCCATACAACCCAAATGTAGCCAGTTCGTCAAAGGAACTTGTGCCTCAAAATAATATTTCCCAAGATTGTGATTGGTGTTATCCATGCAATCAGCCTCATAACCAATCAGTGTGTGCTAATGGCATGAGAAATCAGGCCTTAATGGTCCAGAACAGCTATGTTGGTTCAGAAAATGTTATTGATCAGAATCAAGAACAACAAGATAATATTGAGGTTTCCTTGCCAAACTAGCAAAGTTCAGAGTTTTATGGCATGAATGGCCAAGATCACCAAAATTCTTCCATTCTGGCTAATACCAGAATGAAAAAGAGAGCTATGGATTTGTGGCAGCAAGCTGGAAATTCATAGCAGTAGCCTACAAAGGATAGGCAGCCCATTCCTTCATCAAATGTTAACACTATAGCATAGCCTAAAGTGCAGATTCTACAAAGAAGCCAAGGCAAGGAGCAATCAAAGATGCATTTCTAGCCTTTGTAGAGGAAAAATGATGCTATTGTCACAAAAAACCTGTAGAAAGCAAATCCCACTTCTTTCAATATTGTTGAACACCTCAGAAAGGCTACTGTCAGCATCTCTGTATTAGACGCTTTGCATATCCCAGGCTAGAAAATTTTGTTGCAAGATGTTTTAGCTGATTTGTCTATTTCTGATGATACTAATCAAGGATTTGCTAAATTCGTGCTTGTAAATGATCTGGAGGTTAAAAGTGAACAAAACAATAAAGAGGTAAAGCCTCCCCTATTTTATTTAAGTCTGATTATTGGCAATAAGATTGTTCATAATTGTATGGTTGATTTTGGTGCCAGTAGTTCAGTCATTCCTAAGAGTTTGGCTATTAAGCTAGGTCTTGTTTATGAGCCTAACCCCTAGAAAGGCGTAGTTCAGTTAGATGGGTCTGTTGTTAAAATTGTTGGTATAATCAAGAACTTGGCACTTACTTTGCATGCATCCCTGAGCTTTGCTATTCATTAGGATCTACATGTTATTGATTTGCCACAGCACTTTTCCATTTGTCTCTCAAGGGATTTTACAGCCAAGTTGGATGGATTTTTTCCTCTGATTGGTCTCATTTGTTTTTTAGAACAAAGTATGGTACAAAAGTGACCATAAAGTCTGAGCCTCTAGCCAAAGACCATATCGAACCATATTCCCCGAATCCTATAAATGCTAACCTCTACGCCACCCCTGTACTGGAGGAACAAACCATGACCTCAAACTACAACACCCCTATAGAAAATATGAATCTAGATGAATGGGCAACTAAAGATCATGAGCTTGATCCTTTTTAGCACACAGATGAGATAGGATTAGGAGTCTATATGATTCGCGAACCTAATTTTGATATGCCTAATCTTTGCAAAGAGGAGGAATGGTCTACAAAAATAGAAGATAAGCTTTGGAAGCTTTACTTCAATGGTTTGAGAAGCAATATAGGTGTTGTGGGTGGACCTATGTTGATTTCACCAGAGGGTGATAAATATTTTTCAGCTTGCAGATTTGCTTTCAGTTGTTCAAACAATATAGTTGAATATGAAGTGTTGGTGCATGGCCTAGATTGGGCTTGAAAGAGAGGTATCAAATGCTTGCAAGTTTATGGTGATTCAAATTTAATACTAAATCAGGTCAGAAATCTAAATGCTACAAAAAAAGACTTGCTTAAGAAATATAAGCATCGTGTATAGGATTTAATGGAATATTTTGATGCTTTTAATATTGTTTTGGTTCCCAAAAATGAAAATAAGCATGCTGATAGGCTCGCTGCCATAGGAGCCCAATTTGATATTCCAAAAAAAAATCACAAAGTAGAGGCACGTCAATATGTAAAAATAGTGGTCAGACCTTATGTACCTGACAATAATGTGAGTTGGCAGGTTTTTGACAGCGATGAGCAAATTGTAAATTTTTTAATTGTTGAAGCTAAGTTTGCAGATGGAAACCAGCAAAAGTGGCAGCAGCAGTATGATAACTAGATTGTGCATTTGAAGACAAACAAGCTGCCAAGAGGTTTGGTGACCTTGGAATCTGTGTTCAATTCAGATGACCAAGTGCAGAAAGACAAGTGTAGCCTGACTGTTAAAGAAGAACACTATGAGGCAATTGAAATCTTCAAAGGCAAGGTTCTCAAGCTGGGAAAGGTATGTAATAAAGAAGAACAACAAGCATTTATTCTATTATGCCAGAAATTTAGTGATGTTTTTGCTTTGGAGTATAAGGATTTGAAGGGTTTTGACCCAGAGCTAGCCCAGCATACTATCGAACTAGAACCTAATACAAAACAAGTAAGGCAGAAACAGAGACCTCTTAATCCCAAATTAGAACACCTTATGAAGGTTGAGCTGAATAAGTTAGTTGAGAGTAGTATTATTTTTCCTCTTAAGCATACTTCTTGGGTGTCAAACTTAGTTCTAGTTGGGAAGAAAAGTGGGGAAATTAGATTGTGTCAATTTGTGAAATTTAAATAAAGCGTCACTGAAAGACCACTACCCACTCCCTTCCATGGAGCAAATTATGAAGGTAGTTTCTGGTTCTGATAGATTTTCTTTGCTAGATGGTTACTCAGGTTACAACTAGATTCTGGTAAAACAAGAGGATCAGTTCAAGACAACATTCACAACTAAGTGGGGCATGATGGCCTACAAAAAGATTCCTTTCGGCTTATCCAACGTTGGAGCAACTTTTCAGCGAGTGATGGACATAGCCTTTCACGGCCTCATGAACAAGTTCGTCTTGGTATATTTAGATGTTATTACTATTTTTTCCAGAAATGCTAATGATCATCTTGATCATTTAGAACAGATTTTTCAGAGATACAGAGAGTTTGGAGTGTCTCTCAATCCGAAGAAGTGTATATTTTATGTACATGAAGGTAAACTCCTTGGACATATTGTTTCAAAGCAAGGTATTTCTATAGACTCTGAAAGAGTCTCCACAATTCTTGAATTTCCATTACCAACTCACAAGAAAGGCTTGCAAACTTTCTTGGAAGAATAAATTTTGTGAGGAGGTTCATACCGAATATTGCAGCTTTGTTGCAACCTCTCACTTTTATGCTTAAGAAGAATATGCCCTTCAGCTATACCAAAGGAGGTAAAAGAAGCTCTTGTAGCTTTCCCTACCCTCATTAATCCAAGGTATGACAGAGATTTCATTCTTTATGTATTTGGAGGAGTTGATACTATTTATGTTATGCTTGTCCAGCAGAATGATGAAGGTTTGGAGCAACCTATAGCATTTTTCAGCCATGTATTACATGATTATGAGGTGAAGTACTTTTTTGTCAAGAAGCATGTTTTTGTTGTTGTAAGAAGCCTAAAATATTTTAGGCATATGTTGTCAAATAGAAAAATTCATTTATTAGTTGCTCATTCTACTATTAAGGATTTCTTACTTAACAAAGATATTAATGATAAGCATGCTGGTTGGATTACCAAGGAAATGGAATTTGAAATTGATATTAAGGTAACTAAGCTCGTTAGAGGCAAGGGTTTGTGTGAATAGATTGTAGGAAATGAGAACAGCAGCTTAAAAGAAGCAAAAAATGTTGATAGAGTGTTAAACAATGATGATGTAGTTGTTGTTCCAGTTTCTTCTGCTACTTGGTTGTAGCAAATGATGCACTATTTACAAACTGGTGGTGCCCCAAAGGCTTAGACAGAGCAAAAAGAAGGTATTACAGATTATAGGCTATTCCTTTTGTAATTATTGATGATATTATTTATAGGAAAGACTTTCAAGGTGTTTTATTAAGGTGCATTCAGCCTGATCAAGTCAATAATATTTTAGCAGAATTTCATGATGGGCCTTCAAGAGGCCACTTTGTTGCAAGAACAACAGCTCTAAAAATTATGTGGGTTGGTTATTACTAGCTAGACCTGTTTAAAGATGCTATTGCTTGGGTCCGAAGATGTGAAAAGTGTGCTTTATTTTTGGGAAAACGGAGACTTGCAACTCTACCTTTGCATCCAATTCAAGTGGAACAGCCCTTTGCCAAGTGGGGCTTAGATTGTATTGGGCCAATCAACCCACCTTCAGGCATAGGTCATAAGTGGATACTTACCACCACATATTATTTTATTAAGTGGACTGAGGTGGTTTCTTTAAAAGAAGCAAATGAGACTTCTATGTTTAATTTCTATCAAGACTTAGTGTCAAGATTTGGTACTCCAAATTCAATAATTTCTGACAATGGTTTGGCTTTTATTGGTTTAAGGATTTCTGATTGGTCAGTCAAGAATAAAATTTATTTGAACACGTCTTCTAATTATTATCTGTAGGGAAATGGTCAGGTGGAATCTACAAATAAGAATCCAATTCGGATAATTAAGAAGAGAGTTGAGGACAATCAACGAACATGGCATGAAAAGCTGAAGTTATCTCTTTAGGCTGACAAGGTGACTCCTAAAAGGGCCACTGGTTGTTCTCCTTATCTACTTGCTTATGGAAAAGAGGCTAAGTTACTGGTTTCTATTGAGTTGCCTACTTTGAGTTTCGTTAAGGAGCTGGAATTGTTGAATGAGCAGCCTCTTGAAGTGAGATTGCACAGTTGGTAGAGCTTGAAGAAACTGGAAAGGAAGCATTAAGACAACTTGAGATACATTAAGCTCAGATGAAGAGCTCTTTTTATAAAAGGGAAAGACCATGAGAATTTCTTATTGGTGATCTAGTCTTCAAGTGGAATGAATATAAGAGCAGACCTGGACGACATTCCAAATTTGATGCACTTTGGGATGGGCCTTATGTGATCACAGAGTGTAAGGAGCACAACACTTTCCAACTTTCTCAGTTGACTGGAGAGGTGTTGTCTATCCCAGTTAATGGGATCCACCTCAAGCATTGCCTCTAAGATAAGTTATATCTTGTATATAAGTAGAGTAGTTGTTGCAAATAAGTGCATTACGCAAATTTCTTTCCAGTAGTTTTTCTTTTCCCTAAGCATTTTTGTGCATGTTCTATTGGCCATCAGGGCCTATTAGTTTGCCCTCTGCATTGTTTCATTTTTTTTTGTTGTTGTTTGGAGTGTTGTTGGTTCAAAGTTTTGAGTTTCATGAAGGGGCAGATTTGACTCCGCGACCAATGGATTTTTAAAGGCAACTGATCTAATGCTTAGTTGGTAAGCATTTAGCGAAAATCACCAAAATGTTACCAATTTTTTGTTGCAGCTTAATTAGTGGAGCTGATTAAATACTATTATATTTCAAAGTGAAAATACAGCTATTTTTGCATGTGCTTAAGTGTTGTTTTTCACTGCATTTATCATTCATCAAGTAACAGTTATGCAAGTGTTTTGAGAAAACTGAGTTTCAAAAGGATTGCTAAAATATTTCACAAATCAAATGGATTACAGAACTAAGTATACAAATGATAAAGCATGAGTTCTTTCATTTATTTCATTAAGTTATTCACATTACATGTGTTCATTTGATTGCAAGAATACAAATGACAAGTACAACTTTGCATTTCAATGTATTTCTTTTAGAATGGCAATGAAAGAAGAAATTTAAATATCCACACAAGTCGTGGTTTTAGCAAATTCCATTCATTGCGGAAAGTAAATTCTACAGCTGAAGGTAAAAGGAATTATGAAAGCAGATATCACAAAACATATCCATCATTGCTTGATTCTTGATCTTCAGTTGAGACACTTGCTACTTGCTCTGTCCCGCTTCCACTCATGGGTGTGCCTACAAAAAATTGAGAGGGGTTTCAATTAAGAGCTTCAAATATGAGTTATACTACAAGCTCTACCAACAGAAATATAATTCACTCTTTGAAATGCATGGAATCAACTAAAGGAAGGAATAGAAACATGAACTGAAAAAGAGAGAACATCATCATCATATATTGTTTTCGCTAACATTGTTTGTTTCCTTGTGCAAGTATAGGAAAATTCATGTAGCTAATTATCTTTAGAAGACCAAGCATGTGGGGAAAAATGGGCTCCCACAAGGGTAGAGCTCGGCATGCTATCCTTATGCATTACAGATGGGGCTAAGTGAAAAAATACAATTATCATGCTCTTCTGAGCTATACAATTGAGGGAGTAATCAAATTTTTCATGCATTCATAACAGTCAAATCAAAGCATGAAGTGAAAATTAAAAATGGAAAATAAACTTGATGAACTTGTTTCACCTGAAAATGATCATGCTTATTTTGGAAATATTTGATATTACTGCCATAATATTGTTTTGTTGCTTTAAGTATGTTCACATTAAAAAAAAAATCATATATTTTTTTCTTTTGGAGCAGTAGTGTTCTATCTTATAAACAATGATAGTGAACAGGCATACATAATGCCTTATCAATTAACCACTAATAAGCAATTAAAACATGGAAGTATTTGCAGAGTTTCGGTATTGCTTTATCTCATAAAGTGCTTAAAATGGAATGCCTATTATTTTCTGGAGGCATGCAAGTTGTGACATGAAGATAAAAAGCATCAGGTGATTCAAGTACTCACTAATTTCTAAATGCAAGTATTGCATTAAATCAAGTCAATGTATCAATCTAGAATGTTTTAAGGAAAAAAAATGTAGAGAGTAGTTTTCATAATGGAGCATAAAAAGGCATAAAGAGTGCCAGGTAGAAGAGCATAAAATGTAAAGACAGTCAAGCATGAAGAGAGTTTCATATTTTTAAGCATCAGTTTGTTTGAAATGGAAGCAATTAAAAGTACATTGTTTTAAGGGTTGTTTTCATCATTCAGCTATGCTTTCAAGGTATGCTTTCAAAGAATATTTTCAATAAGGTCAAAGCAAATAGATATGAGCAGATTTGGCAAGAATTTGAATATGTAAAGACATTTCCAGAATGGACAGGGATTTATAGAACATAGAGAAAATTTTAAAAAATGTAAGCTAGAGCAACATAAGGAGGAATGAAAGTCACAATATTGCATGATAGAGAGCAGATAGATAATCTATAACTTCAGATTATTTTTTGTCTGTAGGTTGGTGTCTTTTAAGAGAAATGTGTTCCATATACTAAATCTTTTCATGAACAGTACAGGAATCCATCTAGAGTTATCATGCACTTCAAGTTTCTGCAAGTAAAAGCTACAGGGTGTGAAGAATCAATATAAAAATGTGAAGCTATACACATGAAGACTTAAGTGTAAGATTAATGCACAGAAATCAGGAGTTTATGTCCTCTTGAAAACCGGGTTACCCATGTTTGTTTATCAACTTATAGCCAAAGGTGGTTTTCATTTCAAATTAGTTATAACCCACAAGTACCATCCTATTACAGAATTCCATGAAAGGGTTTTGGAATCAAAATGTAGTTTTCTTACAAAATGCCATTTACCCATGAGGGGTTTTTAACAAAGATCGGATTGTAAGTGAAATGCCATGGTGGGTTAAGTTCAAATTTTGAATGTGTAACAAAATTTATAGATTGCACATTATTTCCAACCTACCCATGTGAGGATTTGAGTTAAATATGCAGAATTCTTTAATTTTCAGAATACCCACATTGGGGTTTTGAAATTAAAATGAAAATATTACAATTTTCCAAAATACCCACATGAGGTTTTCTACAGAGAAACAAGATAAATGTTTCCTTTCATTTTCAAGGATACCCATATCAGGGTTTCTTCAAAAACATTAAAGAGGAAAGAAATCCCTTTCATGGATCAAGCCCAGAAAGCTTCAGAATGTCCTTTCAAATTCATACATGGCCACGGCCTAGAGGGAGCTTTTGGCTCTTTTAAAAGTCTACCATTTCATAAAAAAGGAAAACCCATGATTAGTTTCCATCAAATCTAAAATACCTGAAGCGAAAACAACTATTGTGCAAGGAATTCTTTACAGAATTTGTGTCAAAAGTCTCATAATGGCACGGCCTGGGTATGGCCATAAGATTCATTCACAAAAAAAAAGAATTTCTTGTAGAGTGTGAAGCTTTTATAAGCTTTCTGTTTTGAGAAAGAATGTTCCTAGAAGTACAAAAGAAACAATGGATCTTACCATGCATGCCTATGGAGTAAAGTGGGCCGCGACAAGACTCTCTTGGAGAGCTCTCAAACACAATGCAAAGATTGAGATCTCACCATGGCGACCAAGATTAGAGAAGCAAAGACAAAAGGAAACACATAATACAAGGAATGCATCAAAATACACGTATAGTCACGGCCTCATGGCCATTTTTTCCTTTCACAAACACAATGGAGATGTCATGAAAATGTCAGAAGTCAGCTTACCATTGCCACAGAGAGGGGGTCCACCAAGTTGGAAGCAAATGTCAGAAGTTTCCAAGCTCTCAACCTGACACCCTAGCTCACATGGTGGCGGCTCATATAGAGCTCTTGTTCTCAAAAGTCATCTTTGCAAATGAATGCGAAAACATAGGGCATTCTTTGAGTTTTGTTCTTTAGGGTTTTTTTGCTTTTCCCTAAGTCGAGTTTGGGTTTTAATCACATTTATTTAAGAACTTCCTTGCTGATTAACTCCCCTTTGTGAAATTTGTATGCCTAGGTTGACCTTGGTGTTTTGTATAAGACTTTTAGAGTCTAGGTCTTGTTTAGGCTTTGAAATATTTCCTTAGTTGAAATGGGAAATGGTAATTGCCTTAGGTTTATTTTAATTGATTTTGAGGGAAAATCAATTAAAATATGAATGATAAAATATTTATGCCTTAAGGTAAAATACTTATGACTTAGGTTTTTCATTTGTTTAATTGATTTTATAGAAATCAATCATCTTTATATTTTTAATTTATTTTATAGAAATCAACTATGATGAGAGATATTCATTATATTTTATGATTTTTTTAGAAAATCAATTATTGTAATTGGGAAAAATAAGGTTGTGATTTTTTGCAAAGATTTCAAAATCTTTAGTTGCAAAAACAATTAATCAAATTGAGGAGATTTAGAATCTGCAAGCTATGCAAAGCAAGAATAAAACGAATTGTTTTATCTCTTTGCTATTTGTAGCAGATTTATGAGTGGTTTTTCCTTGGTCGGATTTGAGCTTCCTGATGGAGAGATAAGGTGTTTTTTTTTGCTTTAAAAGCAGATTTGGCCTTTTTCTGAGGAGCTTTTTAGTGTGTACTTGCAAAAAGTGTGTTTTTTCCGCTTTTGTGCAAACTTTTGGGGCAGTTTTGATACCTTTCCTTGAGCTCAGATTAGGGTTTTGGAGATATATCTTGTAGAAAACTTAGTGTTTTTCTAGTTCATATTTTAGTTTCTTGATCTCACACATTTTGGAGCTTGTAAACTTCCTTTGTACTCAGTTTCAAATTTTGGCATACTCCTTCAGTTAAATAAAGCAGCATTCCTATTCCTCAATTTTTATGTCAATTGCATTTTTATTTTGATGTTATATTGTGTTTATGTTTACAGAATGCTTGTTTTGTCCTAAGACTGTAACCCTTGGTGTAGAAAGTCCAAAGATACAGTTTGCATGTTGTATTTAAAATCAAATCTTCATGCAAATTATTTGTGTTAATTGTTCATGAGAGGTTGTGAGATATTGTGGTTTTCTGAAAATTGTTTATGGGAATAAAACTGAAGTCATCATTTAGTCACCATTAAATTTTGAAAATCATTTTAAGTCATAGATTTTAATTTCAGTAATCCTTCTCTATCCTTTTCCCAGAAAATTATTTAGAATAGGATTGTCATTCGGAGAACCAGCTCACTCCGGAGATTCTCTTTTCATAGAAGATCACCCACATCTAAAAGGAGTTTGCATGTTTCAACAAATAGTCTAATTTTTACAAATCTGACAAAGGGTGCATATATGATTGTTAACAATTAGCATTACCATATTTTGAAAAAGTATTTCAAGTTGATTGTGATGCAAGTGGAAATGCAATAGGCGCATTGTTAGCTATGAAGGAAGACCTATAGCTTATTTTAGTGAGAAGTTGAATGATGTCTAAAGAAGATATTCAGTTTATGATCAATAATTTTATGCCATAATTCAAGCCTTGAAGAAGTGGAGGCATTACTTGTTGCCTAAGGAGTTTCTATTGTATACTAATCATCAAGATTTATAGTATTTGAATAGCCAAGGAAACTTGAATTAGGGACATATGAGATGGGTTGAGTTCTTGCAAAGTTATACATTTGTGTTGAAGCATAGGAGTGGCAAGTCAAACAAAGTTGTAGATGCATTAAGTAGAAGAAGGAATTTGCTAACATAGATTAGGATAGAAGTACTAGGTTTTGAAGAATTGAAGCACATGTATGAAGATGATGCATATTTTTCTGAATCTTGGAGAGCATGTAAGGAACTAGTAGTGATAGACTAGAGCCAATGGTCAGACTACTTTATTCAAGAATGCATGTTATTCAAAGGAAATCAATTGTGTATTCTAAGGAGTTAAATGAGGGATAATTTGATTAAGGAGAAGCATAGTGGAGGATAAGCAAGATATTTTGGAGTGGATAAGACAATAGCTTTGGTGAGTGAACATTATTTTTGGCCACAAATATATAAGGATGTTAGGAAGTATGTTCAGAATAGTAACAATTTTCAAGTTGCAAAAGTAAGCAATTAGAATATTGGATTGTACAAGCCTTTGATAGTACTGAAGAGACCTTGGGAAGATATAATCATGGATTTTATATTGGGATTACCAAGAACATAGAGAGTACATGATTCAATTATGATAGTAGTGGAGAGATTTTCTAAAATGGCACATTTCATTCCTTGCAAGAAGACTAATGATGCTATGCATGTTGTTGACTTATTTTTCAAGGATATTGTGAGGTTCCAAGGATTACCTAGGAGTATAGTTTCAGATAGGGACACCAAGTTCATTGGATATTTTTGGAGGACATTGTGGAAAAAGATGAAGACAAACCTGAAGTTCAATTCAACATATCACACATAGATAGATGGAAAAACATAAGCAGTAAATAGAATTTTGGGTAACGTATTGAGATTTTTGGTTGGAGATAAGGCAAGAAATTGGGATATAGTTCTATCGCAAGAAGAATTGGCATACAATAATTTAGTGAATTGGAGTACAAGGAAGACACTATTTGAGATTGTAACTGAAACACATCCTAGAGGAGTTGTAGAGCTAAGATACATCGGTATGGAGAATAAGAGGAGTGTGGAGGTAGAAGAATTTCTAAGATTCATGGAAATGTTTCATTTAATCAAGTCTAGAAGCATTTGGAGGACATGAACATTAAGTATAAGGAAAAGGAAAATGAGCACTAAAGACATAAGGAATTTTTTGTTGGAGATGAAGTGATGGTATATCTAAGGAAGGAGATATTTCTAGTTGGAACCTACAAAAAGATAAAGATGAGGAAGTATGGACCTGTAAGAGAGGGGGACCACCATGTACAAGGCCCCAAGTCATGGAGGCCAAGATGCGAAAGACTTCCCTAACTTACCTCAGCTAAAGGGGTGTTAGGATATGCGAGATGAGAATGGTGAGGACTATGAGGTCCTTCAACCACTCTACAGACCTGAAATGAAAAATGGGTCTAGGCAAGCCAATCTTTAGGTGCAATACTATGCCTCAGGAAGCTCTCTACCCAAGGATGAAAGAGCGGTCCTTGGATGACAGCGCAGCGTGTTGGCGTCTCTAAAGTGTGCCGGCCTCTATATGATTAAACAACAATAGAGACAAGGTGGAACCTAAGAAAATGACTAATAGCCTAGCTAACTACCACTAAAGGGCCAAAGTAACGTAATTAAATAAACTAAGTACTCCCTAATGTGATAAAGAAAAAATGCAAGAGTAAAGGTGGCAAGAAGGATCTCATAAAGAAACTCGTTCACCAGCTAGCTCCTCATAAGCACATTCACCTACACACAAAAAGGAGAGGAAAATGTTGGGTGGATATATAGGGGCCTACCTCAGTTAGACCTCATTTAGGTGATTCCACCTCCACTGACAGCCAAGAAAGGGAGATAAAGAAAACAATGTAATAAAGAGCACAAAAGCACTAAAAAGTAATAAGTGTGCCAACTCAACCAAGTGATAGAGGAGAGGAAAGGGAAGCTTACCACCTCCACCAAGAGCACTCAAGGCTGCTTGGGGGAGAAAATGAGAGTACTCGAGCCTCTACTGCAATGGCCTTTGTCCCCAACTTTCTCTATCAAAGTGATGGAGTGATGTATTTTTTGCAATGGAGTGCAAGAATGTTGCTTGAAATCTTGAGAGCGAGCTTGTGAATGAAATGAAAAATATGGATTGGATGCTTAGAGGATGTGAAGGAGATGAAATTCTTATTGAAGAGATGAATTTTAAGGAGTGGAGAAAAATGGCCATATTCAGGTCGGTTGGCTGAAGGGGGTGTTATAATTTGACTCCCAATGAGAGGTGTAATGCCTCTATAGGTTCAACTGCAAGAATTTTCCAAGGATGTAAGCATGTTGCATGGACATCTACACACTACGTGGGCATCCCCGATGGAAACACCTCCACCAATGCTCAAAATAGGCACCAAGTGTGATGAAAGTAGCAGACTTAGTTGGAATTAAGCCTCTAAACGTGGTTTTCTAAGGTAAATAAAGGAAAAAAGGGGATTTGTACATGGGGTGCAAATTTACTCCTATACCTTTTTCCCTCACTTTAGTGAGCACAAATACTGATGAGTGCTCAATAAAGTAGATCAAGAAAGAGTTAAGGTTTGGAAATGTATACCTGAATCATCGAGGAAGTAGACTGTGATTTGAAAAACCTAAAGGTGCAGGGAAAGTGAAGGACTCCATAGCTACTCAAAACTATGAAGTTGGGAAAAAAATAAAGCATCTTATAGGCTCACAGACCTATAAGGAGAAACCTCCAAGATCTCTCTCATGAAGGAAGCCCTATGAAGTAAGCACCTTACACAGGCCTGTAGACCTACAAGGAAGGTATCCCCCAAAAACTCTAGCATGGAGGAAACCCAAAGGAAGCAGACTCCGCAGAGTCCAAAAGTAGCTACGTAGGCAAGTAAGCGAATAGTCGCATAGACCATCGATGATTTGGAAGTCTTTCAAAGGGCTCCCTCGGAACCCTTCAAAAGGATAGGGGGTCCACTCAAGGGATGCATTGTTTGAAAGGTGAGGTCTAGTCAAGTTTCCCCCAAGCTAGACACAAAGAAAATGAAATAGGTCTAGTTGGGCTACCCCCAAGCTAGACATAAAAGAATCCATTTAAGGTAAGGACTTTCAAAAGGGGGTCCCTCGGGAACCTGTCATGAAGAGAAGGGGTTGTCCACTCGAGGGACACATAGTTCAAAAGTAGATGTTGCTTCTCAAAGCAATCTGTCATCAAAGGATCCTTTCGAAAGATGTTCACTTCATCAAGGAATTTGAAAGGAAGGATGTGCCCCCATGTAGGGGAACATTAAAGTTCTTCCTTCTTTGGAGGAAGGTTTACAAGTCCTTTCTTTATGAACCCATGAACAAGGAAACACATTTTGTTAGGGTTCCAAGTTGAGAATGTGATTCTGAAGAAAAGTATGTGAAGATTTTTGAGAAAAGATTCATTGACCATGAATGCATTTTCTAAAAATTGAAATGTTGAAGAAAAGTGTTGTCTCACATGAGAGGGACAACTCAAGCAAAGAAGAGAAAAAGGTAAAGGTAAAGCAAAAGGGAGAAAAACATAAATAAAGGACACAAGGGGATCTGGTTTGGTGGGGTTAGATCTATCTAAGCTCATATAAATAATAGGTAACCATGGTGCAAGGAAAAATATCATCAATCCCCAACCAAATCAGGAAGAATACACGAGAAGACAAAGTAAAAATAAAAAATTGGGTCAACATGGAAGGGAAGCCTAAACACTCCCAATGCTTTGCGTCATCCCTAATTTATCTAAAATCAGGCACAAACATGGAAGAATGATGATACAAATGCAAGAAGGTTTACGACACAAAAATCATGCCTATATCCAAGTACCAATAGGGGTGATGAGGTTCATATAGGCACACATAGCATGAGCATGGGGAAACACATCACAAAACACACACACACACACACACAAGATCAAGAAGGGGTCTCCTCTTAACATTGATCGACTTAGAGGTCATCCGCTTCCCAATCTAAATCCTCATAAGGGGAAGGAGGACAAGCCTGCAATGGTGGAATGTTAAGAGGGAGAGCGTCTAACCCTCCCACAACAAGGGCTAAAGAAGAAGCACCCACAAGGTCTTCTTCCCCAAGCTCTTATGGAGCTAAGGTCAGCAACTTCATGAAGATTGCTAAAAATCTAGAACTTCATCCATAGAGTTAAACATGCATCCCACAGGAGCGCCATGTCTAACTTTAGTGGATGGGGCAGGCTACAACTAAGACCCACTACTAGGCTTATCGAATGATTCAGGAGCAGTGACAAACTCAGGGGAAGCTGGGACTAGTTCCATCACCAAGAAAGAACAAGTCAATGTGGGGCCACCTTGCAGAGAAGGTGTACTCCTTTTTCATCCTTCATTGTTGGAAGGACCACGCTCCACCCCTTGTTTCATCGGAGGAGATGAACTCCCCACAGACGAGGCTAGAGGCACAGAGGAAGAGGAAAAAAGAACCACCGCAGATACAACTGAAGTATTAATCATACCCATAGGCTTCAAGAAAGGTTGGATATCCAGAACAAACATCACCAAAGGAAGCTCCACTAAAAGAGCAATGAACACTTGTACCCACTTGGGGTTAGGTGCATTCATACTTGCTATGGAAGCTAGGATTAGTACAGGACTAGGTTGAGTTGAAGTAGGAGGAAGGGGGGAAGAAGACACTGCAAGAGGCCCTAAAGCAGGGGCAGTCATTTCTTCCTCCTTCCTTTGCAAGGCAGCCTACTTGACTAGAAGTGCTTTTTGTTGGTGCTTGCGCTCATGCACAAGGCAATTTCTATGACTCTTGGAGCCAGAGGCTGGAGATTGTGAAGGAACATAAGGTTCTTACTCAACCATGGGGATGTCCACCATAGTCATTTTTGGTAGAGGGACAGGTTCCTACACAGGAGCAGGAGGAACGGGCTGAGGAGCGGTAGGAAGAGTCAACTCAATAGCCTTGGCAATGGGCCTCTTCTCGCTTACTGCCTTAGGAGCAAGAATGGTAGGAGGCTGCGGATCGAATTCTCTTAGAGAACCTTTCTTTCTGCCATATAAATAGTACCATAGTCTAGGGTATTCATTAGGGAGGTTCACAATCCTCAGCTTGGGCCTACACCAAGGAGGAATCATTGGACTCAATGGATAGTCGCCGAATGGCTCATCCAATACTCTTCCCAAGAAGGGGGAGAGGACATGGTAGTTCAGGAGGAGGTAACCTTCTCTTTGCCTTTACAAGAAAGAGAGGGAGTCAGCGTGGACTTCTCCTTCCCTTTTTGGGAAGGGAGAGTAGTCGGTGTGGGCTTCTCCTTCTCTAGGGAAGAGGAGGCAACTGATTGTTCTATCACAGGAAGGGTCTGCTTTGGCTCCCCCTTGCCCCCAATTTTATACTTCACATAATTCTTGTAAGGCAGGTCCATTCTCAGAGGAAGCGAGCCTGTTGGAACCAGAATTTTCACATAAAACTTTGTTGATTTTGTCATGTAAAATCAGAGGTCTCTCTCAGTATTCTCATAAAATTTATGTTTCTGCCATCCACAAATTCAAATTAGCTTTTTACCACCATACCGCTGCCATACTTGACTATCCCATATATTCCTTGCATTTTACCTCCTTACCGAGACCTTCAATGTGTGGTGAGTAGAACTTACCCAAATAAATCTTCACTACAATCTCCATATCATGCCCTGTCGAAAGTTGTTAGGCTCCCAGATGGACACTGTGGTAGATATCTCTAGGGAAGCTATAATTAGGTGTTTTGACCTAAACAAGCAAGTTGTCACAGAAATAGATTTGGGGAGGCTAGAGCATGAGTACAAAAGGTTGAAGAGGACTTATAGAATTGATGAACTCCCCCTACACATGAAAATGGGTGACAAGAATAGATTCCTTCCTATTCTGTCTTCAAAAACTGAGCCCTTTCTAGTGTTTGACTTTCAGACCTATTTCAAAAAAACCTATTATGCATTATGCCAGATTCTTGGATTTGATGTATAAGACAATATGCAAATTGGATTAATGAGGATGGCAATGATTATCCAACACCCTAAATCTAATGTGGAGTTTGACTTTGCTTCTATTATTATAGAGCATATTCATGAAGGCCTGCTACAAGTTAGGGAGAGGAAGGCCCCTATCACTTTCAGAAATTATTCCCTATTGTGTCATTTAATTCTATTTCAAAATGAAATGAAGTCGACTAGATAGATGAAGTTGAGCACACATGAAAATGGATTTATGCTCCTAGTGCAAAATTGGTGCTACGTTTGGGATAGTAGGTTCCCTGAAGCTAACTATTGTGTGTTTAGGGATGGCTTTTCCATCAGACTAATTGATGCCCTTGGTTTTCCTACACCAAGGTTGACACAATATTTAATGGAGGTTATGAGACCTATGCAATACAAACCAGACTAGGGTTTCATACACAACTATGTTGATTTGTTTTTAATGCCACAATATACCATCATTAGGGTGTATGGTTGTGATCAGGCCCACATGTCTTACCAAAAATTTTTCCTAGTAGAGTCTTGTTTTTAGAATTTATTTGGAAAATACTTTGGATGGAGCGTAGCCTCATGAAGAATCAGAGAAAGGGGACTTTCTTGCCTGACTTGAGAGTTTTTGAGGAATTAGTAGTTGGATCAGATATGTTGGAAGAAGTGAAGAGCTTCATAAAAGCTAATTTTTCTCTCAGATCAGGAAAGGTGAGAGTTTGTGATCCAGAGGGTCATATCAACAATATCAGAAGGACCTTGCTTACAAAGAGGGTGATAACACATGCATTTGATCTAGAAGAGGATGTAATAAGGAAGCTGGTATACTTTTCAGATGTGTTTGAAACAAGGAAAAAATGGCTAATGATGATGAGATAGGAAGACCAGAAGAAAGAAAAAGATAAGAAGTTCAAAGGGTTCTTTTTTGAAGAACTAGATTTGTTGAAAAGGATGCAATTGATTCTTAGTAAGTTTGATGAAATGTATAAGAGGGCTCAAGAAGAGAAATCAACTCCACCCTAGCCATCACCATCCATAGCTTCCACATCACATACACCACCTCCTTCACCAGTTCATCCATCTCCTCCATCTCCAAATGATGAGCCTCCTACTAAGAAATAGAGGGTTGAGTCACTAGTTAAGTATGGGTTGAGTGATGAAGAGCAAGAAGCAATCTTGACTCTAGCTGAGATGAAAGAAGTAGAAGAGTAGAAAAAGATGTTGGAGCCTCATGATCCAAAAATAAGAATATCAGAAGAATTTTCTTATGAAATACAATATGATGAGAGGATATTCACTTCTTTGCAATTTATGGAAGATGATGATTTCATCCATACAAGGGAATTCAGTGATTTTTAGATAAAAATAAAAATGAAACAATTTGATGAAAGGTTGAAGATTAATCTCATTGGGATTGATGATTCAAAGCATGCAAAGGTGCAGACCCAAACAAAGGAAGAGTTGGATATTGATAACATCAATATTACTCCCAAAGAAGCAAGAGAGTTGGTGCTAAACAGTAATATGTTGATCATACCTAGAATGGAAATCTCTAATTTGTTTTTGTTAGATCAAATCAGGGCCTAGGATGATCCAAACTTGGTTGCAGAATTTGATTCAGAAAGAGTTTCAGGCACAGGATACAATCCTACCACCTAGACCCTTGCTTTATGGACGAAGCAAAAGAACACAAGGAATCTGAGGCTTCTAGATGTGGTACAGGAAATGAGAGGATCTGCAATGGTCAGAACAATGAAGGATACTACTCCAATAGAAGCAGCAACCATAACTATGCATTCAGCCATGTTCACAAAAGATGTAGTAGAGAACATGGAAAAGAGGATAACAGAGTACGAGAAAACACTCAAGTTATCAAATGATGAAATGAATAAATTATTCATTGAAAGTGTCAGATTAAAGAAACAATTACAAGTCACAGATGTAAAAGGAGATGAAATAGTTGTCTATCATCCACTTGCTCCAATTGAGGATCCACAAATTCAAAAATTGAAAGAAGAGATTGAAATTTTGAGGAAACACAATATGGATGGTGTTAAGCAGCACATCTTGGGTGCCTTAGAGGGAATATTGAAGCACAAACTTGAAGTTTTAAAGGAGAAGATAAGTGGAGTTTATGAAGTTTTAAGTCATTTGGTAAAAGCTCTGGAGCAAATAAATACTAATTCCCCTATCTTAGAGGAATTACAGAAAAGATGCAACCTACTTACCATATTTTAACCAATCTATGCAAAGCAACCCAAAGGGATCCTGATGCACCTCTAAGATTAAAACCTACTCAAGAGATGGTGAAAGGAGTTATTGATGATCATAAGTATTTGATCGACATGAAGAAGAAGGTAGAGAACAGAAGGAATTCATTTGATTCAATAAAACACAGTTTCAGTCCCTTGATCGTTAAAGGTGATGGGCAACTCAAGGATGTGGATGAATGGAAGAATGAGTTCGATCAAATGGTTCCCCAATTCTTGACATGTATTTAGGGTGATGGTGATATTAATCTGGAGAAGTTTTATACCCTACTTGATGGAATTATGACATTGGATAATGGTTATACCAAGTTTGTTGTAGATGCCAAAAATTTGCTTGATAGCAGATGGAAGAGTCACCTTACAAACTTCACTGCTGCACAGGACTTCAAGTGGCCGAATGATTTAACAATTAGCAAGTGGGAGGAGAAATATTTGGGCTCGGACGAAGATTAATCATCATCATAAGGAAGAATATATTATAAAGTAAGGGCTTTGCACAGGTCTTAGATGACCACAAGCTTCTTACTTGAAGACTAACGGACTGGAGCATGTGTTAGTTGCTTAGTTATTTTGTTTCTTAATTATACTTTGTTATTAAAATACGCAACCTTTGGCCTGAGGCTTGTTTTTCCTCTCATATAAGTATGAGAAACCAAGGCCAAAAGGGAGACATAGAAGAATAGGTGAATAGGAGAAGTATACAATAGAAATTTTTCAAAGATATTTCTATCAAAAGGGATGAAGATTTACGTGTAAATTTTGATGGAGTTAATAGAAAATCTTTGATTCGGTGGCTCAGCATTGGTATCAATTGTTTGTTAATTTATTGAAGATATTATCAGTTTGTCTCCATATTTAATATCTCTTTGTTGTTTAAATTAATATATCAAGCATATTTTTAGTTTATCAGTGCACAATTGATGTATCTGTGTGGTGTAATTGATTGGGTCTTTCAAGTAAAGATTAAAAATCCTCTTGATTATTCACAACAACTTAGAGTTATTACTTTGAATCATTAAAGAAGAATCTGATAATTACATCCCTACTAGTTTATACAAGTTATAAACATAGAAATGCCAAACAGTTAGAATTATTGCCAATTATAAGTCACTTAACCTTGATTTCTATTTGACTCCATATACCCAATAGGCACTGGTCCTATACATTTCATTTCATTCATTTTATTTTTTACATCTATTAACTGAACATATTGATCTTTACTACTCATACAATCTATACCGAATTAGGATTTCATCTCTTCACATCATATTGCCATTGTGGATAGATTTCTTAGAAAAGAATCACAAAGTCCAAGTCTACATCATTCACATAGGTAGACCCACCTAGGTCTAGCAGCACCTGAAGAGAAGAAGTTCTAAACCATTTATCCTTGTATGTTACCCTGAAACGTACCAAGAGTTTGGCAACCTCTTGAGGTATTTTACTTGCATTTTTGAGAGCTAACAAGGCCAACCGGGGAGGGCCAAAAGTGATCCAATGGATATCCTCCATGGGACACCAAGGGTTGGTATCCAATGTCATGTACTACATGCACAACACTTTCATGGGATAATTTTAAACATTTGTGAATAATGGAGGTGATTCCATTCATGGAGGCAAGCTAGGGTATGCCTAGCTTCAGCCTAAACAGGTTCAACTCTAAGATAACATCGAAAAATGTGTCAACAGCCCTAGGTCCAACCAGGATGGATAAAGTTATCGATCTGTAAGGTTTAAGACATATACCATCATATGTACAAATGGTAGATTTTGTTTCTTCATATTTTTCCTTTTGTAATGAATTTAATACTAGGGTATGTGCAGGACCATGATGGGCAAAAAAGTGGTGATATGATGGGTATGTGTAGGGTGTGTGGTTGACGACTTTTTTTTACCCAAAATTCATAAAACGAAAAGGGTTTTTAAGATTCTCAGCTTTCCACCAATATAAATTATGCTTTACTTTGAATTTAATAAATAATTATTATTCATTTTCTATTTGAATTATGACTAAAGTCCTGATTGATAGGCTAATTGAAAAACATCTATAGCTTTCAAATGGTATCACAATTTTTGAATCCAAAACATGCATCACATTCTATGTTTTGCATACTATAGGATTAAAAAAAATGAATTTCATGAAGTTTTGACCAAGTTAAGGTGGTCAAACATACAAGTTTTTTATATTTTTTAAAATTTGTAATAAAAAATTCATAATTAATTATTTACTTAGAAAAAAATTACAAAAAAATATGCATCACATCGAGACATGAGTCTTCTACTTATATCTAAAATCTTATAAAAAAATATTATCATTTTATTGTGGTTAGGGTGGTTAGACAAACACTTCTTATTTTTTCCCTGAAATTTAAGTAATACTGCATTGAAATTTCAAATTTTCACCAAATAGATTTTTTTTTTAAAAATAAACCTAGTAGTTTAGAAACTACATTCAATTTTCTACATATTTTTAAAATAATATAGATAACTTATTCAATTTTCCACTTAAGGGCCTATTTTTTCCATGATGATCCTGTACATACCAACTAATGTTTCCTCAATGATAACATTCACGTGGCTTGCAGTGTCTATCAAGACTCTTGTTACAATGTTACCATTGACACTATTGGAAAAATAAGGACAGACAACTGAGAGGGGGGGTGAATCAATTGTCACAGAATATTTAAACTTTTCAAACTTAACTTAATCTCAGATCTGATGAATGAACAATAAACCATGAACAATCAACACATCAAAAGTATAGAGAACACCAAGATTTTTTTACATGGAAACCTGTTAGGGGAAAAAACACGGTGGATGTTAGTCCATAATATTATACCCTATTAAGAGTATAATGAAAAATAATGGGAATGCACATGCATTCAAGCACACTGCCTAGAGTTCACTGCTCAAATAAAAAAGGGATCACTTCCCAACAATACAAATCAATTCAAATTAGATCTGGAGGGTATGAATTGAGAAAACATCTTCTACACAAGCCTGATTACAGTTCCAGTTAAGCACAGAAAACCTTCTTCACACTTTGCTCAAACTTCTTCACACTCTCCTCTGCAATCAAATAAATATATCAATGTTCGCACACTTTCTCTTTCTTTGGCTTTCCTTCACACCACACACACACTAACTTCACTCAAAAAAACACTCTTATATATCCACAACATGAAATTACATCAACAAATTTATCGGCCAAAAGTATAAAACAAGTTTATAATGTCGGCCCAAATTTACAAATAAATTTTTAATGCGAATCATACACCGTCAGCTAATATTATGATGCAACCCAAAACAATATCCTTGAGCATGCCAAACATTCAAATTTTAATCTTCAATCCGCAACATGTTACAACCATCATGTCAGCCAAGAACATGAAAACCCAAACACTCAGGAGAAGAATCTTTGACCATGAGTGCACCAATCAATACAGGTGTACAACAAAGATAGAGAATGATCTAGAAGCATCCACAAGCAACAAGAACTAGTAGAGAAGCATCTGTAGCAACAGAGATTACCATAATCACATAAACTTCAATCATAAACCATAAAAGTACTGTCAAAACACAACTGTTCATAGCACGATCAAATCTTCATGCGGACCTCTAAAACTTTTGGTAGATGAACTAGATACTCACAACAGTAAACCCTTTATTCCACAACAACTGATCTTCAATGTATAGAACAAAACACCTTCTTGGCCTACACTGTTCCACTGGCAACCTGTAACTCTTCCTTTTAACAATTTTCTCAATATCCTCAACATATACAGCCTTCACTGCAACAATGCTAATAGTGTTGACATCAATGACAACCACATATCAGCAACACAACCACAGCATCCAACAATTTCCCCCTTTGGCATTGATGGAAACACATGATGTGAAAAATACCATCAACACAACTACACTTAGTCCCCCTTAGGTTATGACTCTTTTCCTCAATTTCCCTTCTCCCCCTAAAAATATTTTTCCCATTGTTCTTCTCCCCCTTTGACATCATTGGAAAAGATAAGCATTCTCTTCCCATATGCAAGCTCTGAACCACATATATGTGCATTTGACTACTCCCCCTGAGTAGCAGCCATGGAAACATCAATGCGGATCAGGAAATATCTTTGAAGCACATGGATTGATGCAAGTAAATTCATCTTTAGTTCATACCAGAAGGGGTAATTACCCCTAGCATCCCTCTAAGATAATCAAAAGTATCATTTGGCAATGGCTTCATGAAAATGTCTGCAATCTATTCTTTGGTAGGAACATACTCCAGTCTGACTTCTCTCTCATTCACTTTTTCCCTTAAGAAGTGAAACTTGATTGATATATACTTAGTCTTAGAGTGTAGCACCGGATTCTTTGATATCTTGATTTCACTTGAGTTGTCATAGTATATGGAAATAGGTTCATCATATACTACTCTAATATCTATCAGCATCTATTTCATCCACATCACTTGAGTGCAGTTATTTGTAGCAACAATATACTCTGCCTCAATAGTAGATAGAGAAATGGAATTCTACTTTTTACTCAACCCTGACACCAGCTTCTTCCCTAGGAAGAAGGCACCACCATTAGTACTCTTCCTATCATCTACATCTCCTTCCCAATCCAAATCATTATATGCACTCAAAGTAAGAACATCATCCTCTGGATACCAAAGCCTAAAATCAACTGCTCCTTTCAAATATCTGAAGATTCTCTTTACAGCAGTCACATGAGATTCTTTTGGATTAGCCTAAAATCTAGAAACCATACATATAGCATTCATAATGTCTGGTTTGTTCTGAGTTAAATAGAGCAATCTACCAATCATTGACCTATATCATGTTTGATTTGTCTTAGGAGAATCGTCATTCTGTGTTAACTTGCATCTAGTTACCATTGGAGTACCAACAGGCTTTGAGTCATCCATGCCAAACTTCTTCAGCAGCTCTCTCACATATTTAGATTGAGATATGAAAATTCCATTGTCTAACTAAGTAACTTGCAATCCCAGAAAGAACTTCATCTCTCCATTCATACTCATTTCAAATTCACTCTTCATTTTATCAGCAAATTTCATACATAGATTATCATCTCCTCCAAAAATAATGTCATCAACAAAGACCTCCATAATCAACTCTTTTTCATGATCCAACTTGAAATACAAGTTGTTGTCAGCAGTACCTTTATTGAATCCAAGCTTTAGTAAGTATTTATCTAGTCTAGCATACTAGGCTCTAGGGGCTTGCTTGAGTCGATATAGAGCTTTCTTTAATTAGTAAACCATGTCTTCCTTATCAGTCAATTGAAATCCATCCAACTGTTCAATATATACTTCTTCTTCTAACTCACTATTCAGAAAAGCTAACTTCACATCCATTTGATAGACTTTATAGTTCTTGTATGCAGTATAAGCAAGAAATAATCTAACAGCTTCAATTCTGGCAACAAGGGAAAAGGTTTCTTCAAAATCAATACTTTCCATTTGTGAATATCCTTTACATACTAGCCTTGCTTTATTCTGGACCACTCCACCTTGTTCATTAAGCTTATTCTGAAAGACCCATTTAGTACCAATCACATTTTTATCTTTAGGTCTGGGAACAAGTATCCATGTATCATTCTTTTCAATCTACATCATCTCTTCCTTCATAGCTTCCATCAAGTGTTCATCATTGCAAGCTTCATTGACATCTTTAGGTTCAATCTTGGAAATTATTGTGCCTTTAGTACACATGCCCCGTTCGGAATGGGGACCCTCTCTTTCCTTCACCTCGTTGGGTCATTTTTGTTGCCGTCTTGTTTTGTGTGACCCCTATTTTGGTTTTCAAAATGGTTAGTGAGTCCAAAATATTTCATCTTGACTCAACCATGTTTCACCCCCTCAAATTTTAAAAGGCTTTAGGCCTTTGCAAAAATCCCTTGGCAGTTTGCATTTTCCTTTCAAAATTGGTGTCCCTAGAGCCCTGGGGGTCTGTGCATGCGGGCCACCCCTTGTGGATTTCCCTAATGTCTTCGCCATTTCAAATGGATGATAGACCATGTCCTTCTGTAGCCCAGGACCTACCTCTCTGCTCGCCATTCCATCGTGTTTCCAATGGCTAAGTTCGAGCGGTCGTCTGCACCACGGACTCCACCCCTCCCATGGCCTCTTTTGAAAATCTGATGGATCACCAACTCTCTGACCTATCGTACCTACATTAAATAGGGGCATTGAATGCAGTTAATTCTATAAATAGTCAACAATGAAGTGTCATTTTCACTTGTCAGTTTAATCAGAGTGAATCAGGGCTACCCCACAATTGTCACTGCTGCACCTGCTGAGCCTAGTTGTCGATCCAGTGTTACTATTCACTATGAGTTTATTCATCTTCATCGGATCTTTGAGGTGATTTCTCCATTGCATGTCTTCTTTTAAGTTTTCCTTTGTTTCATCGAAAATTGCTTAAATCTCTAAGGAAAGCCTTCAATCTAGTGAAAATTAACCATGGCAGACAAAACCCATGAAGCAAAAATTTGATAAACCTTGAAAATCCCCCATAGATGGCTCGCAAAACTTCAACCACCTGTGGCCATTTTAAAGACAGGGAAATCACTCCTCACAGGCCCACAAGAACAACTTTGTTGTTGTTAATTCCTTAGAAAATGTTAAGACACAAAACAGCTTTCATCGTCACCGGGCCAGCCCTCGCGGGAATCCCCTCCAATCTGGCAGTTTAAAACTTAGTTAAAATTCATGAATTAAAGCCAGGATACACCACCCCTTTTAGGTCCACATCTGTGGACTTCTTGTTGCGAGATGCTCCTCAACATTCATCGTTTCCAATAGCTATATAACCTCGTCTTTTCAGCCTGTGGGTTTTGCTTTAACGGTTCCCCATTGAACTTAAAGTTGTCAAAATCCTAAGGTGCAAGCGCATCGCAGGTCTTTGCTCATGGACTTCTATCCATGGGACTTTGTCTCGGCTCCATCATTCCTAATGGCTATTGATGCCTGCCTTTTCACACCTCTAAGCCCAACCTCCCTAGTACCACCTTGTCCTCTAAGCTACAAAGTAACTAAGTGACCCCTCTGTGGACTCTATCACACAGGCATCTGTCTGTGGGTTGCCATAGGTGGTTTGCCACACCGACCAGCCTTTGACTTTTGTTTGTCCATGTTGTGGGTCCCACACCCATCGAGACTAACCGATCTCAATGAAATGAAATTATTAAGTGCCAAATCACCCTTCCACGGACCGTTCCTTGCAGGTTTTTGTCACCGAGATTTCTCCTTAGTTTCACCATATCCAAATGGAAGGATGCCTCTATCGGCCTGCTATACAGGGCCCAATCCATCCAAATCCGCCTAACTAACAATGAGTGAAGAGTGTCACCTATGCCTTATGCAGACTCGGCCCCATGGGTTTCCCCTATCGGACCATCGTCCAGCTTTTTCCGTCATGAACGGCTATTACACGCCATCCACCCACACTTGCTAACTCACAATAGACAAATGTTAAATCAACCTGACCGATGTCCTCTAGACTATGCCACTCTTTATGGAGGACTCTCAAATGGCTATGTTGCCCACTGCGTTTCCCTACTCTGAACCTACACAACCCAAAGACAATCTTAATGATTCTAACCTACAAACTAACTTCTACCCATGTGCTAGAATGGCCTAGTCTCCTTAGTGGACCCCACAATTTGGCCAAATCCTAGGATGAGTGAAACCTTGCGAACCCCCCTACCCTGTTTTCCCCTTAGAATGGCTATTAGCCTAGGGAAGTCCGCACCCCTGGGCCCGCATGGTCATAACTTCCCCAAACAAGCTACTAATTATTATCTAAAAGGATGTTAGGATCTTTTAATGATGGTTTACCTGATCGAAATTTTTTTTGTAGGGTTTTAGCTAACCCTCTTTATATTTTAATGCTTCAATACGCTTACGGCCTTGTTTGCAAAATATATGGAATCAGGTGTGAGACCTTTGGGATTAGCAACGAAGAAAGATAAAGGAAAGAAAATGGACAAGGCACCCTGTGGAAAGGATGATAAGGATCAGATGAAGTATAAGTTCCAAGAGGAACCTCTAAACTCCTAAGTCACCTCAACCTAGAAGGAGGTCTCTGACATAAAAATCGGACATATAGACATCGATGAATTCAAGCAGAGACTCTGAATCAACCCTAAAACAAAGAATGCAAGAAATATTAGAAGCAGTGGGTTGGCTAAAGCCACAGGCTTTCCTCCTACCCTCATCACCCCTGAACTTGTTATGACCTGTAGAGAGGCATACCAAGAAAAGACCAGAACCATTGTAGATAGAGATGAAAATTTTTTGGCTGACATGTTTGCTAAGGAAATAACAAGGACTTTCCATATTCCTACCTTTGGGGAGATGGATTTTCCAAACATCAATGATGGCAAGGCTATGTGGGATGAAGACCCCCTCAAGTGTAAAAGACTTATTAATCAGTACTGGTTGAAGGAGAAGAGGGGCAGTGCTGCAAAGGTTCCCCAAGAGCTCTTCTGTAGCGAATTTTATGAGGATTACCATGATTTGGTGACCCTACTAAGCAAAGTAATGGGCCTTCCAAGTACGGCCTACTTCCAAGAATGGATGTTGTACTTCATTGAAGAGATTCTCTGTGGAGAAGCCAAGTTCTACTAGGTGGGGATAATTAGTGATTGCTTCCATGAGAAATTTATGGCTATAAAGAAGACCTCTAGATTTTACATCACATCTCACGTGGTCTATTCATTGGCTGAGAGGACGCAATACAAAGGCTTGTTCAGAGCTCTAGATGAGGAACCAGGCAGGGAGCTAAAAGTTTATGATAACTACCCTCAACTACAATTCAGAAACTTCAAGAGGGAGTACTGTAGGGTCAATGACGCTTGTTGGAACTGTTAAAATTTGATATTTTCATAGGTTTTCCATTCATATTTTTCCAAATAAGTTCTATCTTGAGCACTTTCTTGCCATATTGCCCCATTGATTCCATCGTGTCATGCATTTTTTCGCATTCTGGTCTGTGTCGGAGTCACAGCATTAAGGTCTCCCTGATCCGCTCTTCTGCTTGTAAACATCTAAGTTGCCTATTGGCAAGACGTTTCTTGTGTCATGGCGAATGGAATTTACTCACTGGCAGTTATCAACATGACTCTCATATTGTTTCGGCGACAGAGGAAGGGTATATCGGCATAAGTTTTTCACTGAGGTGAGGTCTCCCCGAATAGGTCAGGTCTCACCGACTTGCACATTTGAGGATTCATCGGCAAAGCTTGGAGTTATCGACATTTGGTCTTGGTGAGGCTCCCTTGTCTTGCCGACTGGTATGATGGATGATACACATTTTTGCATAGGTCTAGGCATCGATGTAATGTCACAGCAAGACCTTATTGTCTCACCGACCAGCAGTGGGGAATAGACTTGTCGGTGTGAGACAGGTCTTTAAATGTAATGTCATGGTGATCTTTGTATGTCTTACCGACTTTGCGTGGGTGTTCACTTCGGCCAGAGTCATAATTTTCAGGGTATGGTCATAACGAAAAGGTCGAGTCTTGCCGACAATGTTTAATGAGTGGCTTTCGGCATGAGATCCGTGTCATCTTGGCGAACAGGTGTGAGCTCAGGGTGCTTCAGTGAGACTTATGTTTTGGCGGAAGGTCTTGGCGAATATCATTTGTCTCACTGACAGACAATATAAAGGGATGCAATTTTTGGTGAGGGTTGGGGTTCTCAGTGAAAGGTCTCAGCGAGTGACCTTTGGTCTTGCCGATGGAAAATAATGAAGGATCCTTGTCGGCATAAGATTTTCCTTGTCTCGACAACTCAGAATGCATAGGGCTTTTCAGTGAAACAAGGTGAAGTCTGCGAGAGGTCTTCCCGATATCATAAAGCTATGGCGATAGTGAATCAAATAGAGGTTCATTTCGGTAAGATATTTTCTTATGTCTCAGTGATTGGAACAAACATAACATATGTGCTCTCGGGGAAACAAAATGAATTCTACAGGATATCTCCCTGACTTGAATCAGTCACGGCGATGAACAAAGGAATGCGGGCAGACAGCGATTAACATTATAATTGCCTTCAGCATACCTTCAAGACTATCTTGGCGAATGGTTGGTGAATAAAAGAAAGATTCAAACACTGTGGGCCGACATGTGAGATTTTCTAAAATGTTGTTGGAGGCTGACATGATTTTTCCCAATTTCTTCAGTGGCCGACATGAATTTGAAATGTTTTCTTTCCTAATTGCTGGTGTATATATATGCACCCCGATTGTAATTAATGATCATCAGATTTTAGATTAGAAGCAGTAGGTAGAGATGGATACAGTAGAATAATTTTCTCATGTCAGAGACCATGGTGCATGTTTTCAAATGGTGATTCTAATGAAATTCAGCTGGTGTGGCAGTTTATTTTTGGTATCAATTATATGTTGAGTTTATTGAAAAGTATTGCTAAGCTGTCTCCATTTTGATTCTTTCTGGTTGTTTAAATTGACATAACAAGTTTATGTTTAGTTTGTCAATGCACATTTGTTGTATTTGTGTGATTAATCTATTGGTTCTCTCAAGCAGAGATTAAATCCTTTTTGTTGATCACAGTAATCAGGGGGAATTCATTTGGATTATTAAAGTAGAGCTTAGTGGTCAAAATCTTGCATGTTTATACAAGTTATAAACAGATCATATGCCATCAATTTGATTTTCTACTAGAATAAGTTTCCCACTTCTATTTCATCTAGCTCCACATACCCAACAAGGCACTAGTCTCTACTTTTCATCATTTTGAATTCATTCAGATCCTTTATATTTGTTAATTAAGCATTTTAGGATTTAGATCAAAAGATTGCTATCAAGTTTGATTTCATTTGTTCACTTCCATTTTCCATTGTGGACAAAGCATTTCAAAAGGATAATCATAAGATAAGCCTGCTCAATTCAAAAGGTACACCCCCCCAAGTTAGCAGCACCTAAATAGTAGAAGGTTGAGTTCTCTTGACCTTGTCTGTTACCCTAAATCATATCAAGAGATTGGCAACCTCTCTAGGCATTCACCCTGCATTTTTTAGAGCTAACAAATTGGCAACTCTGCTAGGGAATAACTTGAGAAAATCTGGTAGCAAGCAGCCTTGCCTATAGAGTCATACAAATTTTCAAATTAGGTCTTCAAATAGAAATTCATAATTGTGTAGTTTTCAACTCCCCATCTAAGTCATGCACTTAACAAATTGGTGACTCTACTGGGGAATTACATCAGAAAATTTGGTTGAAGACCACATTATAGAGTCATTGGAGGAAAAGTTGTAAGTTGAAAAATCTCAGAAAGAGTGATTCTGCTAGGAAAAAAGATCAGAAATAATGATTTTCCTACTTTTGGGAAAGTAGGTAGCGACTCTGAAAGAATTTTTGCATTTGTTCAAACATGAATGGAAGAGGATCTCAGTTCAGGGGAGGTCATGTTGGAGCTCCTCATGGTTAGCAATATATGCCATATTATCATCCACAATATAATGATCCACCATACCAACATTAGTACCCACCTAGCGCCCCCCCCCTCATCAATACAAAACAATGATCAGACAGTTTGATTTGTCAGGGATTCAATTATCCCCTTATCCAATGGATGGTAGTTGGAGAGGTATTGTTCCAAAGTTTATAGGGAGTGATGCAATCACTACTGAAGAGCATTTGAGAAGTTTCAATGCTTTCATCCAAGATTTGGATGTGCCATATGAAGATTTACACATGAGGCTATTCATGATATCACTTATTGAAGACGCTAGGGATTGGTTCAACGGCCTACTAGCTGTCTCTATTGATTCTCTCCAAGGATTTCAAGATCAATTCCTCGAGCAATTTGGGAATCCAAGTATACCAGATGCTGCTCTTCATGAATTAATACATATTCAGAAAGATCAAAGTGATAAAATTTATGATTTTAATCAGAGATTCAATAAGTTGCAGAATAAGATACCTCTTGGATCAAAGTTGCCAGATTCTATAGCACTGAGTATTTATTTGAATGCATTTGATCCTAAGGCAGGGTATGAATTGAGAAATAGATTCCCAAGAGATTTGGCTGAAGCACAAAAGATGGCACTGACATTTGAAAACAATAGGAGGGTTGTAGGGATAATTGATAAAAGAGACAATCCTAGGGTTCCTCAACAAAGCAACAATTATCAGTGCAAGCAGGAGAACACATACAAGAACGAGAGGCTGAGGTTGCATGACACACCTTATAATACAGATTGGAAGGATAGCAAACCTATAACAGCTAGGCCTGGAAACAAGGAAGCTCCTGATCCATTGAGAGGGGGAACCTACATGGTAAGTAACAATTACTTTTGTGATTTTTGTGATAAGCCACATTCCCTAGATTATTGTGTTGTTGCCCAAAGAATACAAGAAGAGGGAATGCTGATGGGAAACAATGGAGAAGATCACACAGTATATCTAGCTTCAAATACTTTTCACCATGTTGAGGAGGATGAAGGTGCAAGGCATCTCTCTTGCACAACTAATCGTGACATGGAAAGCAGTGCATGTTGTGAGGAATCCAGTGAATATTCTGATTCTAATGATGAACCTGAGAATTTTGATCTGCGGTCAAGGGATTCTTCTACCTCTTATGAAGATCTGGATGAAGTGGCAATGGGAGATGTTGATTCATCAGATAGTAAGTATACAATACCTCCAGCTGCAGTTGAAAGTTATGAGGATACATTTGATCATGATGAGATTTGTACATCTAAAAATGGTTTTGAAGCTTTTTCAAACCCTTTGTATGATGAAGAGATAACTAAAGATCAGATGTTTTTTTCCAAGGTGTGTTTGTGAATGAGTTTCGGGTATTTTCAAATTCACTTTATGAGAAAGAGGAGGTAATTTCATATAGGCAAAATGATGGAATAAATGATGGCACTGATAATGTTTCCGATTTCCCATTCTTTGATGGTATTGAATTTCTTTTTAATTATGACAAGAGTGAGAAGTTTAATTGTAGTGATGAAAATGCTGAGACTTGTTCACTAGTCAGTGAACAGATTGCAGATTTGTTAACTCCTGAATGCCAGGGATGTGCACATGAAGGTGATCTTAAAGTTTTGTGTCCAGCTTACATTTTTTTTGAAAGTGAAAGATCTTTGTATAGAGATTCGTATGACTCTCTGTGCATTTCTTGGAATGATGGTGAAACCTTTGGTGTTGATCAAAGGTTTGTTTCCATTCAAGATGAGGTATGTGATTCATGTGAAGAAGACATTTGTTTGCATACCAAGGTTGATAGAAGTCCAGATTTTATTGGTTCACATATGCATGATATTGAGGATGTGAGTCATGATCCAGTGTTGTCTCTGAAAAGAGATACTGAAGAAGTGCAAAAGTTTTTAGATTTTTTTGTTTCGGACAATGTTGGTGTGATAGAAATTTTTGTTTCTCAAGAGAAGCACTTTGATTATGAAATTTTCATACAGCTGGGAGACTGTTTCATAATACATAATAGTGAGAAAGATAATGAGGAATTTTTCATTGAATATATTTGCATTTTGTATGTTGAGAATAACAGGGGTTTGTCCCATGATGATAAAGAATTTGAACTGCAGGATGGTATAGGGATTTTGAGCCAAGCTGAGCACAGTGATTTTCTAAAAACTTTTAATGACAAGAAAGATTGCATATGTATCTTCAAGAAGAATCTGATGAACTCAAGAGAAAATCAGGTACTTGACAGGGGAAAAGTATGGTTTGAGCTCAGAATAGGTGAAGTTAAAACATAGAGGATTAAGGGTTTCTAGTGCATGGACAGCTCTTGCTTGTCCTCTTTAAAATTATTTTCCATGCACAGTAGTTTAGGGTTTTGGTTCACCTCTGTCTTGCATTCATTTTTCTTTCATTCCTTCATGCTTCATTTCCATTTCCATTCTGCTCACTAGCTCATCATTTTGTGTTTGGTCTACTCACCCAAAGATTTTGGATCCTTGCAATGATCTCACTATCATTCATCCCCAAATGGAGCCACTGTTGGAACTGTTAAAATTTGATATTTTCACAGGTTTTCCATTCATATTTTTCCAAATAAGTTCTATCTTAAGCACTTTCTTCCCATATTGCCCCATTGATTCCATCGTGTCATGCATTTTTTTGCATTTTGGTCTGCGTCAGCATGATAGCATTAAGGTCTCCATGATCTGCTCTTCTGCTTGTAAACATCTAAGTTTCCTATCGGCAAGACGTTTCCTGTGTCGTGGCGAATGGATTTTACTCACTGGAAATTATCGGCATGACTCTCATATTGTTTTGGCGACAGAGGAAGGGTATATTAGCATAAGTTTTTCACCGGGGTGAGGTCTCCCTGAATAGGTCAGGTCTCACCGACTTGCGCATTTGAGGATTCATCGGCAAAGCTTGGAGTTATCAGAATTTGGTCTTGGTGAGGCTCCCTTGTCTTGCCGACCGGTATGATGGATGATACACATTTCAGCATAGGTCTGGGCATCGATGTAATGTCACAGCGAGACCTTATTGTCTCACCGACCGGCAGTGGGGAATAGACTTGTCGGTGTAAGATAGGGCTTTCGGTGTAATGTCATGGTGATCTTTGTATGTCTTACCAACTTTGCGCGGGTGTTCACTTCGACCAGAGTCATAATTTTCAGGGTATGGTCATAACAAAAAGGTCGAGTCTTGCCAACAATGTTTAATGAGTGGCTTTTGGTGTGAGATATGTGTTCTCTTGGGAAATAGGTGTGAGCTCAGGGTGCTTCAGTGAGACTTATGTTTTGGCGGAAGGTCTTGGCGAATATCATTTGTCTCACCGACCGACAATATAAAGGGATGCAGTTTTCAGTGAGGGTTGGGGTTCTCGGTAAAAGGTCTCGGCGAGTGACCTTCAGCCTCACTGATGGAAAATAATGAAGGATCCTTGTCTGTGTAAGATTTTCCTTGTCTCGACAACTCAAAATGCATAGGGCTTTTCGGTGAAACAAGGTGAAGTCTGCGAGAGGTCTTCCCGATATCATAAAGCTATGGTGATAGTGAATCAAATAGAGGTTCATTTCGGTAAGATATTTTCTTGTGTCTCAGCAATTGGAACAAACATAACATATGTGCTCTCGGGGAAACAAAATGAATTCTACAGGATATCTCCCCGACTCAGATCAGTCACGACAATGAACAGGGGAATGCGGGCAGGCAGCGATTAATGTTATAATTGCCTTCAGCATACCTTCAAGACTGTCTTGGTGAATGGTTGGCGAATAAAACATAGATTCAAATGTTGTGGGCTGACATGTGAGATTTTCTAAAATGTCGTTGGAGGCCGACATGATTTTTCCCAATTTCTTCTGTGGCCGACATGAATTTGATATTTTTTCTTTCCTAATTGCTGGTGTATATATATGCACCCCGATTGTAATTAATGATCATCATATTTTAGATCAGATTTTAGATTAGAAGCAGTAGGTAGAAATGGATACAGTAGAATAATTTTCTCATGTCAGAGACCATGGTGCATGTTTTCAAATGGTGATTCTAATGAAATTCAGCTGGTGTGGCAGTTTATTTTTGGTATCAATTGTATGTTGAGTTTATTGAAAAGTATTGCTAAGTTGTCTCTATTTTGATTCTTTCTGGTTGTTTAAATTGACATAACAAGTTTATGTTCAATTTGTCAATGCACATTTGTTGTATCTATGTGATTAATCTATTGGTTATCTCAAGCAGAGATTAAATCCTTTTTGTTGATCACAGTAATCAGGGGGAATTCATCTGGATTATTAAAGTAGAACTTAGTGGTCAAAATCTTGCATGTTTATACAAGTTATAAAAAAATCATATGCCATCAATTTTATTTTCTACCAGAATAAGTTGCCCACTTCTATTTCATCTAACTCTGCATACCCAACAAGGCACTGGTCTTTGCTTTTCATCATTTTGAATTCATTTAGTTCCTTTATATCTGTTAATTAAGCATTTTAGGATTTAGATCAGAAGATTGCTATCAAGTTTGATTTCATTTGTTCACTTCCATTTTCCATTGTGGACAAAGCATTTCAGAAGGATAATCATAAGATAAGCCTGCTCAATTCAAAAGGTACACCCGCCTAGGTTAGCATCACCTAAAGAGTAGAAGGTTGAGTTCTCTTAACCTTGTCTATTACCCTAAAGTGTATCAAGAGATTGGCAACCTCTTGAGGCATTCAGCTTGCATTTTTTAGAGCTAACAATGCTTTCATAGGTCATATTATCAGATTGCTCAGGAATGACTTCAAAAGGAGAGTCTCCCACAGTTCCAATGCATTCCTTAAGCAGATTTCCTTCTTATTCATTTTGTATCCAAAGTTCACCTACATTCATGTTGAGGGATTTTTAGAAAAACCACACAAGCTGCCCCGGTATCCCAATGACCGAATAATACCACTAGAACTCTCTTGGAAGCTACGGCATACACACACCCTTTTGAGTGGAAAACATAGGGTGGGGATTCCTTATCCCCTCTCCTTCAGCCAAGGGCCATACAAAATCCATACCTCCCAGTGTGCTGACAATTCAAAGAAAGAACTGGTTGAATACCATTTGAGACTCCACACTGTCTGACCATGGATGGACCCCTATGGCCAATTCAAAAAAGCACTTGGACTTGAATACGCCCATCTACATAGCGTCGAGGACTTTTGGGATAATTGAAAATATGACAATGAAGTGCAAATGAGGCACTATATGCAAATGATGACATATTTCGTAAAGAAGGTCAACTTGTTCCTCGTATCGGATCAAGTAGCAAAAGATGAAAATACAATGATGAATCTTCCATACAACGTAGTTGCCAATCTCTTGCTGCCATTGATTGACTAGGATGAGCAAGAGGTTGATGACCTTGATATTCTAACCACACCCATCGAGGCCAGAACAAAAGAGTGGATTGATGGGAAAACTTCCCAATTTGAGCAGCAAAGGGTCACTTTGACCTATGAGGGGCTTGAGAACGAGCCAACAAGTGAAACAGATAGTGGGACATTTGCTACCCCATTAGGAGGGACTTCAAAATATTCTATGTTCCCTAGGTCAAGGAAGAGAAAAGAAGTTGTTGAGCAACAGCCTAATCCTAAGGTGTATGCGAGAAAAGCTTCAGAGGGAGAACCTTCTAAGAAACACAAGAGATCAAGCAGTTTCACAGAGATGACTACCATTCAAGAAGATCCCCTTCACGAGGGAGAAGAAATAGAGGTTGAGCAACCAAAATCTCCACTTGTTGCCTCCACTACTACTGCCCCTTCACCTGCCTCTCAGGTGATGGTTGCTACTTCTTCGCCGATGGTAGATATCTCGGTCCACCTTGCCTCTTCTCCACCCACTTTGTAGGTTGTGACCATAGACTCTTCTTCCACCACCACTTCTCCACTTTCCTCTGCTTCCATGTCTCCAACTACATCACTACCCCTGGCCACAGTAACAATACCAATGTCAATGATCTCACTTCTAGAGGCATTCTCCCGACATATGCAGAATGTTCCTACAGAGCTTTCTGAAGTATTGATGAATCCAGCTATTTAAACTGCCCTGGCACAGATTCTTTCCAACATTTCTACCTCAACTCCTCTGAATGAACCACTAGAGATGAAATCCACAATGCAAATATCCTAGGAGTTAGAGAGGAAAGAAAAGGAAGAAACAAGGGAATTGGAGGCGGAAGTAGATGACTACCATGAACACCCAGAGCACCAGCATTTGCAAATTGATAAAGTGGTCTACGAAGGAGAAGAAATGGAGTCCTCCGAGGGTGATGAAGAAGAGGACGACACCAAATATATTGTAGAATCCTTTGATGCATACCTTGGGGAGGAGTTGGCTCGACAGTTGAGGGATGTTGGAGAGGAAGTTGAAAGACCACCTTCCAAGGAAGAAAAGGAGTCAAGTGATAAAATGGAAGAAGATACCGAACTCCCAATTGGGGAGTAGGAAGAAATCCCCAAGCATGATGAAGAAATGCCTCTCTTGGAAAAGCAAGAAGAGCAAGAGGAGAAGAAAGAAGAAGATAAACCCGAAGAAGAGTCTAAAGCTAATAAGAACCTAGAAACAAAACAGCCTGAGGAGCATGAGTGTGATGAAGAAGAAGAATAGGAATGTAAAGGGGAAGACAACCCCATTTAGCACACTACCTCCAAGTCCCCATGGAAGGAGACAGTATTTATTCAGGATTCTGATGAGGAGGAAGAAAGAATAGAATGAGAAAATCTGAGGAATAGAGAACTCGAGATCCAACATACCCATGAGGATGAAGAAGAAGGTGATCATGAATCACCCAAGGAAGAGTTTGAGATGCCCGAGTGGTTAGAAAAGAAATTAGAGAAGAATAATTTGACTCCCAGAGATCGCAAGGCAAGACTCGAGGCTATCTTAGCTCGAGTACAAGTCAGCACAAAGAAGAAGAACCCTAAAGCCAGATCCAAACTAACCATGGACCCTTTTGGGTCTAGGACTGTGCAAATTTCCATGCCAGTTGTAGGTGAAGAAGGGATAACTTACACGTCTCCACCATCAACTTGGGGATAGCCACCAGAGATCATAAAATAGATCATCTCCAAGAGTTTGTTGCCACATGGTACATCAGATGCACAAGGACAAGATCTCCAAGGAAGAATTGAAAGCACAAGTAGCTAATTTAACAACATATATCTAGCAATGGTCGTTAGTGGAAGATTTCCCCACCACATCTTCGGTGCCACCACAGTTGTTGTCTAAGGATCATATTAAAAAGATCGAGAAAAGAAAGAATTGGACTAAGACTACTGAGGATTGGTTCTGATAGGTCATGTATGCTAGAAATATGGGCATCAATCATGTTGTTAGGATAGCAAATAAGTTCTTAGAAGTACAAAGACACCTTGAGGGCACGAGGAAGTTCTACACTGACTTCGCAAAGGTATACGGGTCCACCTGTCCTAAAATTGAGGCAATCCTCAAGCTGCCTCAGAAAACATGGGAAAAGGAGCTTACACTAACAGAGGATGATCATTGGTTGGTGGATATGTGGAAGATAGACTTCGATCATAGAAAAGAGATACTAGAGCAAGTGCTCTCTAAAGTGGAGCCTAACATTGATTAGGCCAAAGACATTAGGGCAGACTGTATTCAGTATTTGAAATTAATCACAGGTTATGATATGCCCGCTATTAAGATTGATTCAGAAAAGATAAAGCCTTGTTTCCATAAGAAGATGGAAGATGAGATGTTGGGCGAGCTTACCATAGATTTTATGGGTTTTGCTACTCAAGCTTTTTCCCAATGTGAACAAATCAAGGACAACATAGCTAAGTATGATGGAGATTCGGATACACTCATAGGTCGATCCAAGCAATGGAACTACCAAGTGCTCCAATCTAATATAATGGAGATTGATAAGCTCCAAGCATTAACTAGAAAGTTCATGGAATATGCCACTTTGAAGAAATAGGAAGGAAACCTAGTCATTGATGAAAAGCTCCTCACAGAATAGCTGCAGCAAAGGAAATCAGCAAAAGACAAAATTGTTATAGTGCTTCCACAAGAGGACAAAATAGGGAAAAGATGAAGAATGTATTTTAAATTGTAATATATTTGGGGGTAGGTGAAACCCTAGTTTGTAGTGAATCTTGGCCATTCATTTTGCTTTTTTGAACACTATAAATAGGGGATCTCCTCTCATTTTCAAGAGAGAGTTGAGTTGTTGTAAAGGCATGCTGCAGAAATTTTAATAGAAGTTCATTGGATTTTGGTGGACTCTTGAGTTTCTATCGCATGTTACATGGTTCATCTCCCATTGTTAGTTGATTTAGATAGATTTAATTTGTTGTTCTTCATGTTTTAGATTAATTTGATAAATTAGTTAATGTTGTTCAATGGTTGTGTAGATTTTTGTTGTGTTGATGCCTTTCTTGTCCATACTTTTTGTTGTTTACTGATGGTAGATATCTGTGTAAAGTTAGTCTGGGCATGAACTAAAGTTTCTCCAAACTTCAATATTTTGTTCATGCATTTTTATGGTGAATAAATGGTTGAATATTTGCAGTCCTTAGAAGTTTGCACAAGTTTCATGATACTATGAGTCAATCTGGTTAAGTGAAATTGTGTTTTAAGGAAGTTGTCCTCATTAGAACCCTCCATGATCAGTGTTCATTGCTAGTTTCAGATCCAGGAACTTCTTCTCTTCCCCACCCTTTTTTTTCTTTCTTTTTTTAAATAAGTAACCTATGCTAAGGTTCATTGCACATTGTAAAGCCAAATCTTAAGCTAAATGGGATTTTAAGATTGTTGTTCAAACCTACAGCGAATTGCACACTAACTCCCCATCTCAGGAACTCCATTTTAAGATTCACCTTGTCTCCAGCCAAACTCTGTAAGCTGCCCTATAATTACCAGCAAAATCACATCAAATATCAACTAAAAAATTTCATTCATGTCATGACCTGATACCCGAGAGACCTTGGGGTAATTTTCTGTAATTTGATTGTGGAAGATTGTCTTTCAAGAGAGGTGATACACCTATACATTACCTATGTTGATAAGTGCATAAAAACACATCAACAGAACTAGCACTAGAAGGAGGGCCATCTGAGTTCAGCTGGATCAAGGTGATTCACTCTCCCTCGAGAGGTCCTGAAGATTTTTAAGGTCTACTCCAAACAAAGGGGGATTCCAGGAACTATAGCCCCCTACAAGGACAAGAAAGACTAAGAGGGAGCACGCACCCTCTTCTTCCTCTTCCATTCCATCCACTTCACCTTTTCCTTCGCCTCCCTTCTCCTTCCATTTGCCTCAAACTCAGTCGACTTCCTTCCCTTCGCCCATTCCACTTGGCCATACCACATAGCATTTCCACCTCTTGCTTCCCATAGCCAGGGTGCTTCCTCTTCCCCTGCCCTCCAAGTCCAAGGTGCAATCCCATCTGTTGCTGCCCCTGTGCAGCCCCAAGTCACTGTTCAACAATAAATACCACCTCCCCTCATGGCTTGGCTTGGGAAAAATATTTCTCCATTACACTTCAATGCTTACCATGACATGCCTAAGAACCTAGAGAGTTTTTGTTCAAATTTCAATCCTCAGGATCCACAGAGGACAGCTGAGGAGCACATCAAGATATTCCAAAAAATTCTGAAAGACATGCAGATCGATTAGGAAGATGTGGCATGCAAACTCTTCCCTTATTCATTGGGGGAAGAGGCCTTCTATTGGTATATTAACTTGCCAGCATGATCCATTACATCTTGGGATTTGATGATGAATTCCTTCATGTAGAAATACAAGATCCCAATCAGCCCCTTGGAGTTATATCAACAATTCATAATGGTTCATAGGGAAATCAATGAACCGATCAACTCCTTCAACGATCAATTCCACCAAGCCTACACAAGGTTGCAAGCCTCGTATACACTCAATGATGTAGCTACCTTGCCATTTTATTACACAGCACTAGAAAACCTCACAACTGCATTGGTAAAGAGAATGCGACCACCTCTAACCGAACTGGTGGATTCCTATGCGGAGGTAGTTATTGCCAATACAGACTTGGGGAAAAACATTTCCAGTCTGCTACCTTCTTTGGGTCCAGTGGCTCATCCGATGTAGGTTCAAGGGTTCAACCAAGTGTTCCCTCATCAGACACCTCTTATGAACTAGGTGCCTCAGCTACCCATAGTCCCACATCCAGGACAACCGATGAACTAGTTGCCTCCCATGCCTCCATTTGTGCAGCCCCAACAACAGCAGACCTACTCCTAGGCTCCCCAATAGTAGCAGGCATACTCTCAATAGCATCAAATGCCATTATACTTGTAGGGACCATAATTTCCACTGGCACAATAGAATCAACCGATTACCCTACCTTTTTTCCTTCAAAATCAAGTGTCGAAACCAAGTAACACCAAGAAAGATCGACTTGGTGAGCTGACCAAAATGGTCAAGAAAATGTCCATGGAAATGACACACCTGAGAAATCAGAACAATCAGCTACAAGCTTCTCAGCAGAGCATTCAAGCCAACCTCAACAAGGAAGCTAGGGACAACAGTGATTCACGTCCCTCCTCAGTACAAGGTTATGAAAGAGGGAAGAATTCTAACCAGAATTTTGAAAGGAAGCTGGCCCAAAGACAAAAAAGAATGTGGAATACTAGGCCCAACAACGAGGGTGTTCCTACTCCACTTGACCAGCCTGCAAATGCTGAAAAGACAACTAGTGGTGTGTACCTTACTGAAGTAGCTCTCTCTGGATGGTGTTGGATTCACAAAACTAGCAGACACTCTAAGTTGGACTACCTTGAGTTCCTCACCACCACAGAAATTTTCCAAGTTGAAGTTGAGAATTCCATGGACAATGTCGGATGCCACAACCCAGCCCCATCTAAGCCATATGACTCTTCCTATCTTATGGTCAATCTAGTGTCATTCCCACAAAGTGAGAGTAATGTCCTAGAATGCGAGGATGCTCCACCAAAAGAGGATGAAATCCAAGAGGTAGGTAGCGAAGAAACCTTGTCTCAACTTTTTGATTCAGTAGACAATGGTCCAATAGATGAGGAGGAATTATATGTAGATGAGGTTCATATGTTCCACTAGAGAGTGACTCCCTACTACCTTAGGAATAGGCAAGCAGGAGGACCTTTTACAACTTCCACTCCACCCAATTACTTCAGCACCCCACCTGACCCCAATGCCAGCAATAATGTTGGCCTTCCTCATATACCCACTCAGCACTTCAACAAGGATAGGCCATTAAACCAGCCTCAAGGTCAACCCCAAAATCAATCAAGCCAGACACAAGCCCAGCCCACTAGCTCTGCCATAGGAGAGCCTTCAAAACTGAAATTGAGCAAATGGGTGAATATGTCATGGAGGAGTTCAAGAAATTCAAGATTAGCTTGTCTTCCTTTGAATTACTTAAGGTTCCAACATTTAAGCATGCCTTCTTTAGAGTTATTAATGGAACCCCTTCTTCTAAGCCAACACAAGAAATACTATCCAAGAGAGTCTCTTTCGGAGACCCTCTAGGTGAGCCTATCATTCAGCAAATTCATGGTAAGAAGGTTGATCCACCTCAAAATTTGCCGATAGGTAAGCATCCTACAAAGGAATTAGATCATAATAATAGGAAAAACCCCAAGGATTAGCCCACTGGGTAGACTAAGGTTGACGATAAGAAAAAAACTTAGGTAGCTTAGATGGACGTGCCTATGGGCCTCTTCCAAGGAAAGTTGGAAACACCGCCCTTTCTCACCACCTTCCGGATATTTGGAAAGAATTTGCATAATTGCCTAGTCAATTTGGGAGTGTCAGCCAATGTCATGCCCCTAGCAGTGTGCAAAGCTCTTGGGATTACCCCCACACCTTCAAGAAGAAAAGTGACTCAACTAGACAAAACTAAGGTTAACATAGTGGGAGAAATGAATCAGATCCCAATGTAGATTGTTGCAGATCCAAGGATACAGCAAGTCATTGACATTCAGGTGGAAAACATCCCTGACACCTATGGGATTATCCTTGGGTGAAACTTCACTAGAACGCTAAATGGATATGTTGCAATAGATCACTCTCACATGTGGCTGCCCTAGAAAGGGCTACCAAATCAGATCTATATAGATTGTGAGCCCCATATGAAGTTCATGATTACCGAGTACAATAACACCAACAGGCGTTGTTTGCTGAGACCAAGTTGGGGAACTACTCTCACGTCTCATATCAAGAAGAGTTGGAAGATTTAGGAGAGGGGATGGTTGCAGAAGTCTTCCTGGTCCAATGTAGCCCTCTGATCAATTTGGCCCATACACCTTAGAGCACCAAAATGCTCATAGAACCTTATGATGAGGAGTCCCCTGAAGATGAAACTTTAGGATTGTTGGATGGATTCCAATATTTTATGGAAAAATGCATGCAGAATCAACTCAACTTGGGTGTGAGAATGAATTTCCAAGAGCTCCTGCTACCTAATTGGTGCAAGGTACACAACACTGCCCACTCCAAGTTTTGAGTTTTGCTTGTGCCAGACAGCAATGGGACATATCAAAGCACAGGTCACCCCCAAAGAAGAGCTGTCAACAAAGCAACTTGTTCTAGACTTCACTCATTCAACACCTATCCAAAAAACCTCTAATGTAAGTGTGAAACCAAAGGAGAGGTCGTGCCTTATTGGCCCTAAAGTCAAGGACTCGCCTAAGTTTTAGACTCTATACTTTGATGGGTCCAAATCCAAACAAGGAGTCGGCATCGAATTCGAGCTTATCAGCCCTATGAGTAAGACCTACTTTTTTTCTCATAGACTTCAATTTTATTGTACCAATAATGTAGTAGAATATAAAGCTTTGGTCCATGGTCTCTTAATGGCTTTGAGAAAGAATGTTAAAATGCTACAATTTTTTGGTGATTCCAAGTTGGTGGTCAAACAAGTCAGAAAATTATACTCATGCCATGACAAAAGCTTTGCAAACTATAAGTATAGATTCTGTGATCTTTTTGAGGGTCTAGATGCATTTATTATATAGTTGATCCCACATTCACAGAACCATACAGTTGACAATTTGGCTCAAGCAGCCAACACTTTACAAACCCTCTCTTTGTTTGGGCTCAAGAAGTTCACAGTTGAATTGACATCCACCCCATCTGTCCCAAATAAAGTCACTCACTTCCAGGTATTCAATGATGATAAACATATCCTAGAATTCATCACTAGTTCCAACGTGTTTACAACACAAATAATTGATGAAGCTGATCTAGAAGAAGCTGAATTAGATATAGAAGGGGTCATCAACCTCAAAACCAAATTCCACAAGGTATGGTTCAGCTTGAGCACATATTCGACCTAGATCAAATCCAGGATCAAGATCAGCAAATGAAGAAAGATGTCATAAACAACCAGTGTGACACCCATAACCTTGAAACAGCCGAGGAAATCAAAAAATGTTTTTTATTGGCAAGGTGTGTGCTGTAGAAGAAAAGAAAGGAATTGTTGATGCTTTGCGGAAGTATCACGATGTGGTGGCATGGAGCTATGAAGACTTGAAGACTTACGATACCTCCATCATCATGCATACCATCCCTCTCAAGCCTGATGTGAGACCATTCCATCAATGAAAATGCCCTATCAATGCCTTGTTGGAGCCAATCATTTACAAAGATGTGCAAAAATTACTTTCAACCATAATTATCTTTCCCGTTAGGCACTCCACATGAGTGGCTAATTTGGTCCTAGTTAGGAAAAAGAACGGAGAAATCAGATTGTGTGTGGACTTCTGTAATCTGAACAGAGCCTCAGAGAAAGACAATTATCCAGTGTCTTCATTGGATGAAGTGCTATAGATCATCAACGGTTCACAAATGATGTCCTTTCTTGATGGATATTCTGGGTACAACCAAGTCATGGTATAGTATGAAGATCACCACAAGACAGCATTCACCACCAAGTGGGGAACCTTTTCTTACAAAAGAATGTCATTTGGTCTCATTAATGTCAACGCTACCTTTCAGCACTCCATGGACATAGATTTTAAAGATCTAATTGGAAAATGCATAATCATATACATGGATGATTTGACTATGTTTTCAAAGAAGTGGAGTGACCATGTCTCCGACCTATGTAAATTTTTCCAGAGGTGCCAAGAATTTGGGGTCTCCCTTAACCCAAAAAATTCCATCTTCGAAGTCACTAAAGGAAAGTTGCTTAGGCACATCATCTCAGAACAGGGGATATCCATAGATCCCAAGCACATCCAGTCCTTACTGAAGATTCAGTTGCTAGGCAGCAAGAAAGAATTGAAGTCTTTCTTTAGAAAGATAAACTTCGTCAGGAAGTTCATCACAGGTTTTGCTGAGATCATCAAGCCACTCAACTCCATGTTGAAACAAGATGTTGAGATCAAGTGGACCCCAAAAGCGAAGCAAGCCTTTGAAGAAATTAAGAAAGCAATTATTGAGGCACCTGTTCTAGTTAACCCAAACTATCTGAAGTCATTCTACATTTACTCCTTTGCTTCAGATCACTTGTGTGCCAGCATTCTAACCCAAAAGGACAAAGATGAAAATGAGCACCCGATCGCATTTATGAGTGCTCCCCTGAAAGATGTTGAACTAAGATACCATAATGTGGAAAATAGGGCATACACCCTTGTACGAGGAGTTAAGAAGTTCAGGCATTACATCTAATGCAATAAGGTGTTTTCCATAGTTCCTAACCCAGCGGTGAAGACGTTGCTTATACAAAATGAGCTAGGGGAATGAAGAGCAAAGTGGGTTACCCTGTTGCAAGAATATGACATGGAGATTCAGCCAATGAAGTTGGTTAGAGGGCAGGCACTCACTCGGATGCTAGCAGAAATAGTCACTGAAGTGGGACCTAAGCTCATGATTCAACAATATCAGCTTGAAGATGTTTCCGCAGGGGAATGGTATGACAACATAGTCTACTACTTGCTGAACCACAAGTGCTCGCCTAGCTTGAAAGGAGTCTAGAAGTGCACTCTCCATCTGAAAAGTAGTAGCTACATGCTATAGGGATCTATACTTAACAAGAGGAATCATGAGGGTGTCTATTTGAGATTCCTTGGGAAAGAAGAAGCTGATCGGGTTTTGAAATAATTTCATGACAAGTTTGGCACCGGTCATGGATTCGGCCCTTCGACTGCTCACCAGATCCTACGGGTAGGATATTATTGGCTGACAATATTCAAAGATGCTCACAACCATGTCTACACGTGCCACATCTTCCAAACTGCCACAACCAAAGAAAAGAATGTTGTTATCCCACTGCAACCAATCTTGGAGCTAAGACCGTTCACGCAATGGGGTCTCAACTGCATTGGTCCGGTAAGCCCACCATCATCTACAGGACACAAGTACATTCTGACTGCTTTCATTTACTATACTAGATGGACAGAAGCAATTACATGTAGGCAATGTACTACAAAGGTAGTTGTGAATTTTCTTGAAAGTTTTATTTTGAATCGCTTTGGTTGCTTGTATGCATTAGTTTGTGACAATGGCCCTACCTTTTCCTCGATTAAATTCACTAGTTGGGCCTTTGATTATGGAATTCCCCTCAAATTCTAGTCCAACTATTACCCCTAGGGCAATGGCCTAGAAGAATCCACAAACAAGAACCTGATTACTATGATTAAAAAACTGTTTGATAGGAATCCTAAAAACTGGCACACCCAGCTCTGTTTTTCCCTCTGGGAAAATCGCACATGCCATAAGGTTTCCCTTGGTGATTCCTCATTTCACCTTGTCTATGGCTTAGAGCCTATATTCCTAATCCACTTAAAAATCCCCACCCTCCAGTTCACCAATGACTTTTATGAAGAGGGGGATCGTAGAGAAGCTTGCTTGGCTGAGTTGTTGCATTTAGAAGAAGTAAGAGATCATGCAATAGAAAAAATTTCCAAACATAAGGGCGTAGTCAAGAGATGGCTCGATCACTGAGCCAAAATCAAGGCCTTTAGAATTGTAGAACTAGTCCTATGCTGGGACAAGGCCCATGAGAAGAAAGGGGGACATGACAAATTCGACAAGCTCTGGCTTGGCCCCTTTCAGATTGTTGAGATCCTTGGAGATAATTCTTTCTGCCTAAAAACCTTAACTAGTGAGGATGTCTCATTGTCTATCAATGGGCAACACCTAAAGCATTATTTCCAAGCTTGAGCTCTTTTAGAGTTGTTCATGTAAATACTTGTATATAGGTTAGTTTAGGTTGCTTTTGGTTTGCTTTCATTTTGTTGCTTTGTGTTGCTTTGCTTCATTTTTTCTCATTTCCTAGCTGTTTTGATTTGATGAGCGTATTCTTCATTTTTGTTGCGATGGTCATGCTTGTCCAATGAACGGTTCATTTTGTTGTCTTTCCTTAGTGTTCTTTGGCTAAATATTCACTCTCAACCATTGGTCCCTGATAGCTACCTTGAAATGACTTCCTCATTTGAACTCTGCCTTAGAACTCGACCTTTGGTTGAATCCTTTTATGTTCATCTAAGATTTTGCATGAAACGCATATTAACAGTTTCCAAAGGGTTGTATAGTAGCTGTTATGATGACTTAGTGAGCAAAAAATCTTAAGTCCACTCTAGTGACCACTGTGGTTTCCAAACCCATAGTAGGCTTCAATGCCTACATGGTTGAGAAAAGGAAGAAAGTGTTAAAATAAATTTGTAAGAAAGAAAGAAAAGAGAATGTTGAAATCAAGCAATCGTATGGGTGTGCGGATTCTGCCAGGGCTATGGACATCTAGCTGGTAGTAGAGCAATATCCATGGGGTCACAGTGGCAACTCTGCTGAGGCTATGGATGACTGATTGGCAGTGGGGAAATGTCTAGGTTACTTTTGGGGTTGGATAATTCATGTAGCTTGCTCAGTTAGATTAACAGTCATTTGTCATAGTTTCTAAGGAAAGGAAATGAATTCACTTAACACACACTTCTGGGATGTTTTGTAGGTTGACTCAACCAAGGATCTTGTTCTCTTAGTTCACTGGTCCCCTGGTCTGTGAAACTAGAGATTCTAGGTTTTGAGTGACCATTTATCCTTAGAATTCTTGGGACCATTCCCCAATAGAGTCGCCATTTGGTGTGCCTTCAGCACACATGCCCAGTTTTTGTTGTCATCTCATTTTGTGTGCCCCCTATTTTGGTGTTCAAAATGGTCAGTGAGTCCCAAAGATTTCATCTTGAGTCAACCATGTTTCACCCCCTCAAATTTTCAAAGGCTTTAGGTCTTTGCGAAAGTCCCTTGGCAGTTTTCCTTTTCCTTTCAAAACTGGCATCCCTAGAACCCTACGGTTCCACCCATGTGGGCCACCCCTTGCAGATTTCCCTAATGTCTTCGCCATTTCAAATGACTAACAAACCATGTCCTTTCACAACTCGGGACCCACCTCTCCATTTGCCACTCCATCATGTTTCCAACGGCTAAGTTCCAATGGTTGTCTGCATCGTGGACTCCACCCCTCATGCGGCCGCTTTTGAAAATCTGATAGATCACCAACTCTCTGACCCATCGTACCTGCATTAAATAGGGGCATTGAATGCACTTAGGTCTATAAATAGCTAACAATGAATTGTCATTTTCACTTGTCAGTTTGATCAAAGCGAGCCAGGGCTACCCCATAATCGCCACCGCCACACCCACCGAGCCCAGTTATCGATCTAGAGTTACTATTCACTGAGTTTATTCATCTTCATCAGATCTTTGAGGTCAATTCTCCACCGCGTGTCTTCTTTTAATTTTTCCTTCGTTTCATCCAAAATTGTTTAAATCTCTAAGGAAAGCTTTCAATCTAGTTAAAATTAACCATGGCAGACAAAACCCATGAAGCAAAAATTTGATAAACCTTGAAAATCCCCCATAGATGGCTCGCAAAACTTCAACCACTTGTGGCCATTTTTAAGATAGAGCAATCACTCCCCGTAGGCTCATAAGCACAACTCCATCATTGTTAATTCCTTAGAAAATGTTAAGACACAAAATGTCTCTCATCATCACCAGGCCCGTCCTCATGGGAATCCCCTCCAATCTGGTTGTTTCAAACTTAGTTAAAATTCATGAATGAAAGCTAGGATCCACCGCCCCTTTTAAGTCAGCATCTGCGGACTTCTTATTGTGAGATGCTCCTTAATATTTTTCATTTCCAATGGCTATATAACTTTTTCCTTCCAGCCTGCAAGTTCCGCTTTAACAGTTTCCCATTGAACTTAAAGTTGTCAAAATTCTAAGGCTCAAGCGCATCGCAAGTCTTTGCTCATGGACTTTCATCCGTAGGACTCTGTCTCGGCTCCGCCATTCCTAACGGCTATCAATGACCACCTTTCCACACCTTAGATCCTAACATCCCCAGTGTCACCTTGTCCTCTAAGCTATGAAGTAACTAAGTGACCCCTCTGCGGACTCCATCATGTGGACATCCATCTATGGGTCGCCATGGGTGGTTCATTGCACCGAACAGCCTTTGACTATCGTTTGTCCGTGTTGCGGGTCCTGCACCCATCGAAACTACCCAAGCTCAATGAAATGAAATTATTAAGTGCCAAATCACCCTTCTGCGGACCGTTCCTTCTGGGTTTTTGTCACCAAGATTCTTCCTTAGTTTCGCCATATCCAAACGGAAGGATGCCTTCGTCAGCCCGCTATGCGCAGCTCGATCCATCCAAAGTCATCTAACTAATAATGATTGAAGAGTGTTGCCTATGCCTTCTATGGACTTGGCGCCATGGGTTTCCCATGTCGAACCGTCATCTAGCTTTTGCCATCTCGAACGGCTATTACACGCCATCCACCCACACTTGTTGACCCGTAATAGAGATGTTAAATCAACCTAACCAATGTACTCCAGACTATGCCGCTCTCTTCGGAGGACTATCAAATGGCTATGTTTCCCACTACCTCCACCTACTTGGAACCCGCACAACCTAAAGATGATCTTAATGACTTCTAACTTAGAAACTCGACCCGCGTGCTAGAATGGCCTAGTCTCCTTGGTGGACCCCACAATTTGGCCAAATCCTAGGGTGAGTGGAACCTTGCAGGACGCCCTACCCTATTTTCCCCTCAAAATGACTATCAGCCCAGGGAAGTCCACACCCCTAGACATGCATGGAAATAACTTCCCCAAACAAGCTACTAATGATGATCTGAAAGGCATGTTATGATCTTTTAATGATGGTTTACCTAATCTAATGTTGTTTTGCAGGGTTTTGGCTAATGCTCTTTGTATTTTAATGCTTGAATATGCTTATGGCCTTCTTATTTGTAGAATATATAGAATTAGGTGCGGAACCTTTGGGAGCAGTTGTGTGGAAAGATAAAGGAAAGAAAATAGGCAAGGTGCCCTATGGAAAGGATGATAAGGATTAGGTGAAGTATAAGTTCCAAGGGGAATCTCTGAACTCCAAAGTCACCTAAACCTTGAAGGAGGTCTCTGACACAAACATTAGACATATAGACATCGATGTATTCAAGCAGAGAGTCTAAATCAACCCTAAAATAGAGAATACAATAAATATTAGAAGCAGTGGGTTGGCTAAAGCAGTGGGCTTTCCTCCTACCCTCATCGCCCCTGAACTTGTTATGGCCTATAGAGAGGCATACCAAGAAGACACTAGAACCATAGTAGACAAAGATGGAAATTTTTTGGCTGACATGTCTACTAAAGCAATAATGAGGACTTTTCATATCCATACCTTTGGGGAGATAGAAGTGCCAACCATGGATGATGGCAAGGATATGTGGGATCAAGACCCCCTCAAGTGTAAAAGACTTATTAATTAGTACTAGTTGAAGGATAAGAGGGGCAGTGCTGCAAAGGTTCCCCAAGAGCTCTTTTATAGTGAATTTTATGAGGATTACCATGATTTGGTGACCCTACTAAGCAGAGTAATGGGCCTTCCAACTGCGGCCTACTTCTAAGAATGGATGTTGTACTTCATTGAAGAGATTCTTCATGCACAAGCCAAGTTCTACTAGGTGGATTGATTGCTTCCACAAGCAATTTATGGTTGTAAAGAAGACCTCTAGATTTTACATCACATCTTACTTGGTCTATTCATTGGCCGAGAGGATGCAATACAGAGGATTTTTTCAAAGCTCCAGACAAGGACCCAGGTAGGGAGCTAAAAGTTTATGATAAGTACCCTCAACTACAATTTAGAAACTTCAAGAGGGACTACTGTAGAGTCAATGATGCTTTCATAGGTCATATTATCAGATTGTTTGGGGGTGACTTCGAAAGGAGAGTCTCCCATAGTGCCAATGCCTTAACTAGTTTTCCTTATTATTCATTCAATATCCAAAGTTCACCTACATTCGTGTTGAGGGATTTTTAGAAAAAACATACAAGCTGCCTCGATATCCCAATGACTAAATAATACTACTAGAACTCTCTCGACAGCTATGGTATGCACATGTCCTTTTGTGCAGTAAGCATAGGGTGGGGGTTCCTTATCCCCTCTCCTTCGGCCAAGGGCTATATGAACTCCATACCTACCACTGTGCTGACAATTCAGAGAAAGAATTGGTGGAATACCATTTGAGACTCCACACTGCCTAGCCATGGATGGACCCCTATGGCCAACTCAAGAAAGCACTTGGATCTGAAAATTCCCATCTACATAGTGTCGAGTACTTTTGGGCTAATTGCAAAGATGAAAATGAAGTGCGAATGAGGCACTATATGCGAATGACAACATATTTTGTAAAGAGGGTCAACTTATTCCCCATACCGAATCAAGTAGTAGAAGATGAAAATATAGTGATGGATCCTCAGTACAACGCAGTTTCCAATCTATTGCTACCACTGATTGACTTGGATGAGCAAGAGATTGACGACCTTGATATTCTAACCAAACCCTTCGAGGCCAGAACAAAAGAGTGGACTGATGCAAAAATTGCCCAATTGAAGCAGCAAGGGGTCACTTTGACCTATGAGGGGCTCAAGAACGAGCCAACAAGTGAACCAGATAGTGGGACATATGTTGCCCCATCAAGAGAGACTTCAAAATCTCCTTTGTCCACTAGGTCAAGGAAGAGAAAAGAAGCTGTTGAGTAATAGCCCAATCCTAAGGTGTACACAAGAAAACCTTCAAAGGTAGAACCTTCTAAAAACATAAGAGATTAGGCAGTTTTACAGAGATTCCTACCATTCAAGAAGATCCACTTCACAAGGGAGAGGAAATAGAGGCTGAGAAACCAAAATCTCCACCTACTACCTCCACTACTACTGCCTCTCTTCCTACCTCTTAGGCAATGGTTGCTACTTCTCCGCCAGCAGTAGATAACTCGATCCACCTTGCCTCTTCTCCACCCATCATGCAGGTTGTGACCATAGAATCTTCTTCCACCACCACTTCTCTACATTCCTCTACTTCCATGTCTCTAACTACATCACTACCCATGGACACAGTAACAATACCAACTCCTTTGCTCTCACTTCGAGAGGCATTCTCCCAACATATGTAGAATGTTCCTATAGAGCTTTCTAAAGTATTGATGAATCCAGCTATTCAAACTGCCCTGGCAAAAATTCTCGCCAACATTCCTAACTCAACTCCTCTGACTGAACCACCAAAGATGAAAGCCACAATGCAAATATCCTAGGAGTTAGAGAGGTAAGAAAAGAAAGCAAAAAGGGAATTGGAGAAGGAAGCATATGACTACATGAACACCTAGAGCACTAGCATTTACAAATTGATAAGGTGGTCCACAAAGGAGAAGAAACAAAGTCCTCCGAGGGTGAGGAAGAAGAGGATGACACCAAATATATTGTAGAAACCATTGATGCAGAGCTCGAGGAGGAGATGGCTAAATAGTTGAGTGATATTGGAGAGGAAGTGGAAAGATCACCTTCCAAGGAAGAAAAGGAGTCAAGTGATAAAATGGAAGAAGATACCAAAGTCAAAAATTCGAATCGAAGCATCATACACATGCGGACAGAATAATGAGGACAAACGAGAAGCTTTGGGGAATAGAGAACTCAAGATCTAACATACCCATGAGGATGAAGAAGAAGGTGATCATGAATCATCCAAGGAAGAGTCAGATTCCCAAGTGGTTAGAAAAGAAATTAGAGAAGAAGACTCTGACTCCTAGAGATCTCAAGGAAAGACTCAAGGCTATCTTAGCTCAAGTACAAGTTAGCACAAAGAAGAAGCCTAAAGTCATATCCAAATTGACCATGGATGCTTCTGGGTCTAAGACTGTGCAAATTGACACGCCAGTTGTGGGTGAAGAAAGGATAATTTACAACGTCTCCACCATCAACTTGGGGACAACCACTAGAGAACAGAAAATAGATAATCTCCAAAAGTTTGTTGCCATGGTGGTACATCAGATGCACAAGGACAAGATCTCCAAGGAAGAATTGAAAGCACAAGTAGCTAATTTAACAACATATATCCAACAATGGTCGTTAGTGGAAGAGCTCCCCACCACATCTTCAACACCACCATAGTTGATGTCCAAGGATCATATCGACCATCTCGAGAAAAGAAAGAACTGGACTAAGACTATGGAGGATTGGTTCTGATGGGTCCTGTATGCTGGAAATATAAGCATCAATCATGTTGTCAGGATAGCATATAAGTTCTTAGAAGTACAAAGACACCTTGAGGGCACGAGGAAGTTATGCACTGACTTCCCAAATGTATACGGGTCCACCTATCCTAAAATTGAGGCCATCCTCAAGCTACCTCAGAAAACATGGGAAAAGGAGCTTGCACTGACAAAGGACGATCATTGGCTAGTGGATATGTGGAAGTTGGACTTTGACCATAGAAAAGGGATACTAGAGCAAGTGCTCTGTAAATTGGAGCCTGACATTGATTGGGCCAAATACATTAGGGATGACTATATTCAATATTTGAAATTAATGATAGGTTATGATATGCCTGTTGTCGAGATTGATCCAAAAAAGATAAAGCCTTAATTCCATAAGAAGATGGAAGATGGGATGTCGAGCGAGCTTACTAGATATTTTATGAGTTTTGTTCCTTGGGCTTTTTCCCAATGTGAACAAGTCAAGGACAACACAGTTATGTATGATGGAGATTGGGATACACTCATAGGCCGATCCAAGCAATGGAACTACCAGGTGCTCCAATCTAATATAATGGATATCGATAAGCTCCAAGCATTAATTAGCAAGTTCATGGAATATGTCACTTTGAAGAAGCAAGAAGGAAACCCATTCATTGATGAAAAGATCCTCACAAAATAGCTACAACAAAGGAAATCAACAAAAGAAAAAAGTGTTACAATGCTGCCAAAGGAGGACGAAATAGGGAAAAGAAAAAGAATGTTTTTAAATTGTAATATATTTGGGGGTAGGTGAAACCCTAGTTTGTAGTGAATCTTGGCCATTCATTTTTCTTTTTGAACACTATAAATAGGGGCTCTCCTCTCATTTTCAAGAGAGAGTTGAGTTGTTGTAAAGGCATGCTGCAGAAATTTTAATAGAAGTTCATTGGCTTTTGGTGGACTCTTGAGTTTCTATTGCATGTTACATGGTTTATCTCCCATCGTTAGTTGATTTAGATAGATTTACTTTGTTGTTCTTCATGTTTTAGATTACTTTTATAGATTAGTTAATGTTGTTCAATGGTTGTGTAGATTTATGCTATGTTGATGCCTTTCTTGTACATACTTTTTTTTGTTTACTGATGGTAGATAGTTGTGTAAAGTTAGTCTGGGCATGAACTAAAGTTGCTCCAAACTTCTATCTTTTGTTCATGCATGTTTATGGTGAATGAATGGTTGAATATTTGTAGTCCTTAGAATCTTGCACAAGTGTTATGATACTGTGAGTCAATCTGGTTAAGTGAAATTGTGTTTTAAGGAAGTTGTCATCAGTAGAACCCTCCATGATCATTGTTCATTGTTAGTTTCAAATACAGGAACCTCTTCTCTTCCCCACCCTTTTTTTTTTCTTTTTTTTAATAAGTAATCTATGCTAAGGTTCATTGCACATTGTAAATCCAAATCTCAAGCTAAATAGGAGTTTAAGATCGTTGTTCGAACCTACCATGAATTGTACACTAACTCCCCATCTCAAGAACTCCATTTTAAGATTCACCTCATCTCCAGCCAAACTCCATAAGCTGCCCTATGATTACCAGCAAAATCACATCAAATATCAACTGAAGAAATTCCATTCACATCATGACCTGACGACTGAGAGACCTTGGGGTAATTTTATGCAATTTGATTGTGGAAGATTGTCTTTCAAGAGAGGTGATGCACCTATGCATTACCTGTGTTGAGAAGTGCATAAAAAACACATCAACAAAAATTAGGCAATACTCTTCTGCAATCTTTCTTCTAGTTTGCACACTTTTATTCTTGTCTCCTATAATTTGATTTTTCAGAATGATTTAACTTTACATACCTCAGAATTTTAGGATTCTCTCGAACTTTTGGTTCTTTTGTTCCTTCTTCTGCACTTGCACTTGTCTCTCCTTCCTAACTTTCTTGATTTATCGAAACAAATGGAAGTTGTTTTACAGAAAAATATGGAACAATTTGAAGTTGATTTTTTTTCTAAGCATTTTTCCCTTTTTTTTATTGTGTTCCTGGTCATCTGAATCATATCCACAGTATTTGGATGATTTAGCAGAATCCTCATCAACTTTGACATTTTCACTTTCAACCATTTTTCTCTCTGTTATAGCAGCTGGTAGGCCTTATTTTTAGTAGAGTAGCCTAGAAATATTCCTTCATTTCTTCTTGCATCAAACTTTCCTATGTCCTCATCTCTCTTGATGTAGCATTTTCTTCCAAAGATCTTGAAATACTTAGCAGTAGGCTTATAACCAAACCATATTTCAAAAGGAGTCTTACCAGTATTACCATTGACATTTACCCGGTTTAAAGTGTACATAGCAGTGCTTACAAATTCACTCTAATAGATGTGAGGCACATTACCTTCCATCACCACTGTTATAGAAACATCCAAAATTATTTTGTTCTTCCTTTCTACAACTCCATTTTGTTGAGCGGTTCAGGGAGCAGATAATTGTCTTCTGATTCCATGCTCTTCACAAAAAGAATTGAACTCCCTGGAGGTGAACTCACCACCTCCGTCTAACCTTAAGCATTTTCTTTTCAAACCTTTCTCATTCTCTGTCATAGCTTTGAAAATTTTGAACTTCTCCAATGCTTCACATTTTTCTCTTAAGAAAGCAACCCATATCATCCTAGAGAAGTCATCAATAAGCAGCATAAAATACCTTTCTCCTTAAGACTGACTCTGGGACCACATAGATTAGTACCAGTTCAGTAATGAATGATGATGTTGCTTGCAAGAAACTCTGGTTTGTTTTCCCATCTGACATTCCTTGAAAATTGTGTTAGCAGGTTTCACTAGCTTAGGTAGATCTCCTACTGCTTGAGTGGAACTTATGTTGACAATGTTATCAAAATTTACATGAAAAAGCCTCCTATGTCATAACCAACTTTCATCTACTTGAGCAATTAAACAACTTTCATTAGTAGCATTCAAGTGAAAAATATTACCTTTTGTCTTTTTACCTAAAGCAATTATATTTCCAAAACTTCCAAGTATCCTGCATCTTCCACCTTTGAACTGAAGATCATATCCCTTGTCAACCATCTATCCAACACTCAATAGGTTGTGCTTCAAGCCTTCAACATAAAGGACATCATCAATGTTATGCTTACCACCAAGACAAATAGATCCTCTGCCATGAATCACACCAGCATTGTTATCTCTAAATCTTACAACCCCACTGTCATACTTCTCTAGACTTACAAATTTTCTTTTGTCACTAGTCATATGATGTGAGCATCCATTGTCAATAACCCACTCATCCTTTTCTTCAATTTGGGCTACAAGAGCTTTCTCAACTTTAGTAGATTCAGTAGCCACCGAACCAATTTCCTTGATAGCAAGGAACACCCATTCATCATCATTTCCATTTTCATCAGACACTTCATGAAGTTCAATTTTATTTTTTAATCCTATAGTATGCAAAGCATAGAATGTGACACTTTATGTTTAGATTCAAAATTTGTGATACGATTTAAAGCTATAGATATTTTTCTATTAGCCTATCAATTAGGACTTTAGTCGTAATTCAAATAGAAAATGAATAACAATTATTTATTAAATTCAAAGTAAAGCATAATTTATATTGATGGAAAGTTGAGAATCTCTTTTAAAAACCCTTTTCGTTTCATCAATTTTGGGTAAAAAAAAGTCATCAACCACATAACCTACACATACCCATCATATCGCCACTTTTTGGCCCATCATGATCCTGCACATACCCTTTAATATTACTTCACATTGGTCTTTCCACTCCCATTTCAATTGCTTACATTTTCTCTTGTATCAAGTATCGCATTTGCACATCCCATGACCTTCGTGAGGGATCCTCCAATATAAAAAAACCATTCATGAAAACATTGAGTAGGGAGGTCAGGTAGAGATGTCATTTGAACAGCAAGATGGGTTGCGGACCTCGTAGGCAATGTTTCCACCATGGATATGCAGGGGTGGACATGTGGATGGCGTTATGCGGGCTGATGTAGAGCAAATGCCGTTGAATAACATCATCATGGAAGATGGCCATGAAGAATGTGGGCTCTATGAGAGAAGACTCCGGCGGGCCTTAAGATGTGGATGCCTAACATAAGATTGTCATTTTCAAATGGCCATGAGAGCCATGGCCTCTGCAAGAGGCAAGCCCACAACACCATGTCCGCCCATATATTTCAGCGACCTTTGAATGCCTCATCATAATAACTGGTAACTTCATTGAATGCTCTGATCAATAATTATGCAGATTAAAATTACTCCCTCGAATTTCTTTATTGCCTGATAGATGACTATTGCGCCCTCTTCAAACTCTCTTTCTTTTATCAAGGAGCACACTAGTCAATCATACCAATTCAAACACTCTTTGGCTACAAGGAAATAATGAGGGCTTGTTGTGCAAGAATTCTTCCTTGAGGATGTGAGCAGTCGGGTGTGGATGAGTGCATGTGCACAGACATTCGAGGAAATCGTCAAAGGAACGATGAGAGATAGGCGGAGACTCGCATTGTGGCTCCCGCATAGATAATTGTCGATGTCACCGGTCTTTAAATGTTATCAACTGTAATGTGAAAAAATCTGGTGTGTGGTACTCAGAGAAACTCATGCCATTAAGATTATCATCTAAGAGTTCAACACTATTGACCATGAAAACGAGTGTGGAGCTTGGAATAATGAGGATAGATGATGCAGGTGTGCCGCGTACGAGTGTCATTATGAAACTATGAGATAAAGGAAAGCTCCTGCCATAGAGAAACCCACAAGAGGGAAATGATTCACTAATGACGGCACTGGTGGGTTGCAGATCCATGAATCAGGGAAGTAGCGAAGTTTCGATGTTATGAAACGGTGTCGTGGTGACAGCCTCTTGCAAGAGGCATCCCGCAAGGGTAGACCCAGCAACGAGCTCTAACCTAAGAACTCACCCATGACCTTAAGGTTTCATTATGAGGAAAATTCATATGTAGGGTTCATGTGATGGGGCGATGTGAGAGCTCAGCCATTGGACAATGACAGTCAGGTATAGACAAGTCGCAGGTGACAACCCACAAAACATTTTGGACTAAGGCGATTTTGAAGTGTATCAAGTCCAGCTCAGTAATGACAATCATGGGGATAGAAACGCCATGATGCAAGAGCATCTACCAAAACACCATACATCTAGGGAACCTCTATCCCAAACACATTTGGAGAAGATCAAATTTAACAAATCACCATTCATTTTACCAATATCACTTATCAACTCAACAAAATCCATAATTTTCCTTAGTCATTCACAAGTCTATCAATCAATCCATTTCTCAAAATTAGTAGACCACATCATTATCAGATACAAATTCATCTTTACCATCATAAAAACATATGTACCAATACAAAACCTAATTAAAGGAACTAAACCAATCAATACTTCAACATTCACTTATAGACTCCTCAATACAACTATCTTTCCAAGGAAAAATGTAAACAAATCATTCTTTCTTGTTACAACCCAATTATCAAGCCTCCAAGACACAATATTCATCATGTTTTAGACTGATATAAACCAATAACTTATCCACATAACACTGATTTATCAGGTTCATGGATTCTTACAGTCAAATCACCTTTTTCACATAGTTTCCTCATGGCTACAAATACCCAAAACAACAAGAGTTCTTCCTTAGCTTTGTCCAAACATTTAAACATCCATGAAAAATTTAATTAGGTAGTTTCAAACCAAGAACAAATGCTCATATCATTGTTTACTCAATTTCCACTTCTTTCTTGCAGTCATGACTCAAACCCTAGTAGCATTGAAAAACAACTTACACGAGTAAACCATCAAACCCATATTGATTCACCATTGACCCTACACCTTTTCAAAATCCCATTTCATTCTTCTTTAACATAACAAAACACAGTGTATTATTGCTTTGGGAAATATGACAGTTCAGTTGACTGATCTACAGAATTAAGGCTCAATTAGGCTTGTTTTGTGAAGCAAACACCCTAAACTAACTCCAAATCCTTAAAGAACCATAAATAGTCTTTATTTATGCTATTTAACCACCAAAACAACCATTGGTCTCAAGAAAACTATTCATCATTACATTGAAACTAAAACCCTTATTCCAACACATTTTAAACTAAGTATTTAAAGGTTTATTGAAGAAACCCCTTACAAACCTCTTGCCTCCTTGTAATTTCTTCAAACATGGTTGATTATGTCTATAAATTCTTTAGAAACCATTCCCAAGCCTCTACAACTAATATATCTTCAAGCCTTTGATTGTAGCATCAACAAATGAATGGAAACCCTTCAAAATTCCCTATAGCAGCACCTCAAACCTTGCATTCTTGTTTCCCCTGTCCCTGCCATCATGCACATAACTTAAAACATCCTACACTAATCTACTCCACCTACCTACATGATCTAATTTTGTGGAGTAGACATTAAAATGCTTATTTGACTCTCAAAACCCTTGTTTCAAGGGTTTATGACCGAACCACAGAAATGTACTCTAAATGATGATAGACTCAATAGATTTCTCTCTAAATGGACTCAAATGAAAGGTGGTTCTTTGTACTTCTTAAAACTACAAAGATCAAGCCCTAAATCTATCATGCAAGCCTTACAAAAACTGACAGAATAGAAAGAAACATTGAAAATTGTAAATAGGGCACTTTATTTGATAATATTTCCTCAAGAATACAATGGATGGTCACTTGCTCAGCCTCTACAAGCTTTATATGGATGTTTCCAAATAATAAATAACTTTTTAACTACCTTCATCAACCTACATCTTCATTTTTCCCTCAAAGGCTCTTGAACTTCCTGATTTTTGCTTTTTGTTGCATTTTATAAATTGGCAACTTTTACATTTTTTCAAAATTTGATTCTTTCCATCTTTTTCCCACCTAGTGACCTATTAATGACTCGTTTACAATTGAATAGGCCTTATCATGACATTTTACAATTATTTTTCATTTGAAAATTCAAATTTCCCAAAAATGTTTGATGGAGACATAAGGTGCTCCTACACCATACAACCAACCAATAAAATTTTCCAAGTCCCTTGGAAACATATTGCTTCATTTCATTTTGCTTCTCAACTTGTCTTGAATTTCTCTTTCTTTCTTTCTTTTGAATCTTCATCTGTCTTGGTTCAAACCTTTGTCTTCAGCTTTGTCTTCACCACCATCTTCACTTGTCTGCACTTTCCTTTTATTTTCCTTTTTCCTTTCTCATTCTCTATTTATCATGTTCACAATCTCTCTTTTCATTAAAAAGGACACATGAATTCCCTTTCACAACTCTCAACTTTCCAATAACTCTTTCTCTACCAAAGGACACAAGACTGTCCTTCCACTTTGCTTTCCCAAGCAATCTTTCCTCTTTTTAACAATTCATCCTTGACCTTCTTTGACCAACTTGTCTTCATATTTTCATCTTCTCAACTACTCCATCAGTGGAGTACTCTTCGGGCTACAAACTAAAGTGCTTCTTCAGCCAGCTATCCATCTTCCTCATTCTGTTACCACACCAACTTAGAAAACCATCCATCTTACCCAACAATAGATCCTAGAAGATGCCTCACTCTCTTTACTTTGCACCTTCTACCCAGCTTAATCTCCATTGGAGGATGGTGACCACATACCTCATCTTGTCTGCCAAAACACAACTCAGAACTCTTCCTCTCTGCAACATAGATGGATCAAGCACCTGCAACCAAACTCAACAACAACTTCAACAAACCAAACCATCAGAATCAGCTAGCTCTAATACCAATTGATGCAAGAGCATCTACCAAAACACCATACATCTAGGGAACTTCTATCACAAACACATTTGGAGAAGATCAAATTTAACAAATCACCATTCATTTTACCAATATCACTTATCAACACAACAAAATCCACAATTTTCCTTAGTCATTCACAAGGCTATCAATCAATCAATTTCTCAAAATCAGTAGACCACATCATTATTAGATAAAAATTCATCTTTACCATCATAAAAACATCTATACCAACCCAAAAATTGATTAAAGGGACTGAACCAATCAATACTTCAACATTCACTTATAGACTCCTCAATACAACTCTCTTTCTAAGGAAAAATCTAAACAAATCATGCTTTCTTGTTACAACTTAGTTATTAGGCCTCCAAGGCATAGTATTTGTCATGTTTTAGACTGACATAAACCAATAACTTATCCACATAACGTTGATTTATCAGGTTCATGGATTCTTATGGTCAAATCACCTTTTTCACATAGTTTCCTCATGGATACAAATACCCAAAACAACAAGAGTTCTTTCTCAGCTCTGTCCAAACATTTAGATATCCATGAAAACTTTAATTAGGTAGTTTCAAACCAAGAATAAATGTGCATATCACTGTTTACTTAGTTTCCACTTCTTTCCTATAGTCATGAATCAAACCCTAGTAGCATTGCAAAACAACTTAAATGGATAAACCATCAAACCCATACCGATTCACCATTGACCCTATACCTTTTCAAAATCCCATTTCACTCTTCTTTAAC
>VDFB02058242.1:767340750-767351165 GCA_007258455.2 Sequoia sempervirens | reverse complement strand
CACTCTCCTCTGCAATCAAATAAATATATCAATGTTCGCACACTTTCTCTTTCTTTGGCTTTCCCTCACACCACACACACACTAACTTCACTCAAAAAAACACTCTTATATATCCACAACATGAAATTACATCAACAAATTTATCGGCCAAAAGTATAAAACAAGTTTATAATGTCAGCCCAAATTTACAAATAAATTTTTAATGCGAATCATACACCGTCAGCTAATATTATGATGCAACCCAAAACAATATCCTTGAGCATGCCAAACATTCAAATTTTAATCTTCAATCCACAACATGTTACAACCATCATGTTAGCCAAGAACATGAAAACCCAAACACTCAGGAGAAGAATCTTTGACCATGAGTGCACCAATCAATACAAGTGTACAACAAAGATAGAGAATGATCTAGAAGCATCCACAAGCAACAAGAACTAGTAGAGAAGCATCTGTAGCAACAGAGATTACCATAATCACATAAACTTCAATCATAAACCATAAAAGTACTGTCAAAACACAACTGTTCATAGCACGATCAAATCTTCATGCGGACCTCTAAAACTTTTGGTAGATGAACTAGATACTCACAACAGTAAACCCTTTATTCCACAACAACTAATCTTCAATGTATAGAACAAAACACCTTCTTGGCCTACACTGTTCCACTGGCAACCTGTAACTCTTCCTTTTAACAATTTTCTCAATATCCTCAACATATATAGCCTTCACTGCAACAATGCTAATAGTGTTGACATCAATGACAACCACATATCAGCAACACAACCACAGCATCCAACAATTTCCCCCTTTGGCATTGATGGAAACACATGATGTGAAAAATACCATCAACACAACTACACTTAGTCCCCCTTAGGTTATGACTCTTTTCCTCAATTTCCCTTCTCCCCCTAAAAATATTTTTCCCATTGTTCTTCTCCCCCTTTGACATCATTGGAAAAGATAAGCATTATCTTCCCATATGCAAGCTCTGAACCACATATATGTGCATTTGACTACTCCCCCTGAGTAGCAGCCATGGAAACATCAATGCGGATTAGGAAATATCTTTGAAGCACATGGATTGATGCAAGTAAATTCATCTTTAGTTCATACCAGAAGGGGTAATTACCCCTAGCATCCCTCTAAGATAATCAAAAGTATCATTTGGCAATGGCTTCATGAAAATGTCTGCAATCTATTCTTTGGTAGGAACATACTCCAATCTGACTTCTCTCTCATTCACTTTTTCCCTTAAGAAGTGAAACTTGATTGATATATACTTAGTCTTAGAGTGTAGCACCGGATTCTTTGATATCTTGATTTCACTTGAGTTGTCATAGTATATGGAAATAGGTTCATCATATACTACTCTAATAACTATCAACATCTATTTCATCCACATCACTTGAGTGCAGTTATTTGTAGCAACAATATACTCTGCCTCAATAGTAGATAGAGAAATGGAATTCTACTTTTTACTCAACCCTGACACCAGCTTCTTCCCTAGGAAGAAGGCACCACCATTAGTACTCTTCCTATCATCTACATCTCCTTCCCAATCCAAATCATTAGATGCACTCAAAGTAAGAACATCATCCTCTGGATACCAAAGCCTAAAATCAACTGCTCCTTCGGATATCCTAAGGAATTATCTTCTGACTGACATCGCATGAGATTCTTTTGGATCAACGCGAAATCTAACAACCATACATACAACATTCATAAAATGTTTGGTTTGGTTTGAGATTGAAATCTCGAGCAATCTACTAATCGATGACCTATATGGTGTTTGATTTATCTTAGAATCGTCATTCTGTGTTAACTTGCATCTAGTTACCATTGGAGTACCAACAGGCTTTGAGTCATCCATGCCAAACTTCTTCAGCAGCTCTCTCACATATTTAGATTGAGATATGAAAATTCCATTGTCTAACTAAGTAACTTGCAATCCCAGAAAGAACTTCATCTCTCCATTCATACTCATTTCAAATTCACTCTTCATTTTATCAGCAAATTTCATACATAGATTATCATCTCCTCCAAAAATAATGTCATCAACAAAGACCTCCATAATCAACTCTTTTTCATGATCCAACTTGAAATACAAGTTGTTGTCAGCAGTACCTTTATTGAATCCAAGCTTTAGTAAGTATTTATCTAGTCTAGCATACTAGGCTCTAGGGGCTTGCTTGAGTCGATATAGAGCTTTCTTTAATTAGTAAACCATGTCTTCCTTATCAGTCAATTGAAATCCATCCAACTGTTCAATATATACTTCTTCTAACTCACTATTCAGAAAAGCTAACTTCACATCCATTTGATAGACTTTATAGTTCTTGTATGCAGTATAAGCAAGAAATAATCTAACAGCTTCAATTCTGGAAACAAGGGAAAAGGTTTCTTCAAAATCAATACTTTCCATTTGTGAATATCCTTTACATACTAGCCTTGCTTTATTCTGGACCACTCCACCTTGTTCATTCAGCTTATTCTGAAAGACCCATTTAGTACCAATCACATTTTTATCTTTAGGTCTGGGAACAAGTATCCATGTATCATTCTTTTCAATCTACATCAGCTCTTCCTTCATAGCTTCCATCAAGTGTTCATCATTGCAAGCTTCATTGACATCTTTAGGTTCAATCTTGGAAATTATTGTGCCTTTAGTACACATGCCCCGTTCGGAATGGGGACCCTCTCTTTCCTTCACCTCGTTGGGTCATTTTTGTTGTCGTCTTGTTTTGTGTGACCCCTATTTTGGTTTTCAAAATGGTTAGTGAGTCCAAAATATTTCATCTTGACTCAAACATGTTTCACCCCCTCAAATTTTAAAAGGCTTTAGGCCTTTGCAAAAATCCCTTGGCAGTTTGCATTTTCCTTTCAAAATTGGCGTCCCTAGAGCCCTGGGGGTCTGTGCATGCGGGCCACCCCTTGTGGATTTCCCTAATGTCTTTGCCATTTCAAATGGATGACAGACCACATCCTTCTGCAGCCTAGGACCTACCTCTCTGCTCGCCATTCCATCATGTTTCCAATGGCTAAGTCTGAGCGGTCATCTGCACCACGGACTCCACCCCTCCCACGGCCTCTTTTGAAAATATGATGGATCACCAACTCTCTGACCTGTCGTACCTACATTAAATAGGGGCATTGAATGCAGTTAATTCTATAAATAGTCAACAATGAAGTGTCATTTTCACTTGTCAGTTTAATCAGAGCGAATCAGGGCTACCCCACAATTGTCGCTGCTGCACCTGCTGAGCCTAGTTGTCGATCCAGTGTTACTATTCACTATGAGTTTATTCATCTTCATTAGATCTTTGGGGTGATTTCTCCATTGCATGTATTCTTTTAAGTTTTCCTTTGTTTCATCGAAAATTGCTTAAATCTCTAAGGAAAGCCTTCAATCTAGTGAAAATTAACCATGGCAGACAAAACCCATGAAGCAAAAATTTGATAAACCTTGAAAATCCCCCATAGATGGCTCGCAAAACTTCAACCACTTGTGGCCATTTTAAAGACAAGGAAATCACTCCTCGCAGGCCCACAAGAACAACTTTGTTGTTGTTAATTCCTTAGAAAATGTTAAGACACAAAACAGCTTTCATCGTCACTGGACCAGCCCTCGCGGGAATCCCCTCCAATCTGGCAGTTTAAAACTTAGTTAAAATTCATGAATTAAAGCCAGGATACACCACCCCTTTTAGGTCCACATCTGTGGACTTCTTGTTGCGAGATGCTCCTCAACATTCATCGTTTCCAATAGCTATATAACCTCGTCTTTTCAGCCTGTGGGTTTTGCTTTAACGGTTCCCCATTGAACTTAAAGTTGTCAAAATCCTAAGGTGCAAGCGCATCGCAGGTCTTTGCTCATGGACTTCTATCCATGGGACTTTGTCTCGGCTCCATCATTCCTAATGGCTATTGATGCCTGCCTTTTCACACCTCTAAGCCCAACCTCCCTAGTACCACCTTGTCCTCTAAGCTACAAAGTAACTAAGTGACCCCTCTGTGGACTCTATCACACAGGCATCTGTCTGTGGGTTGCCATAGGTGGTTTGCCACACCGACCAGCCTTTGACTTTTGTTTGTCCATGTTGTGGGTCCCACACCCATCGAGACTAACCGATCTCAATGAAATGAAATTATTAAGTGCCAAATCACCCTTCCACGGACCGTTCCTTGCAGGTTTTTGTCACCGAGATTTCTCCTTAGTTTCACCATATCCAAATGGAAGGATGCCTCTATCGGCCTGCTATACAGGGCCCAATCCATCCAAATCCGCCTAACTAACAATGAGTGAAGAGTGTCACCTATGCCTTATGCAGACTCGGCCCCATGGGTTTCCCCTATCGGACCATCGTCCAGCTTTTTCCGTCATGAACGGCTATTACACGCCATCCACCCACACTTGCTAACTCACAATAGACAAATGTTAAATCAACCTGACCGATGTCCTCTAGACTATGCCACTCTTTATGGAGGACTCTCAAATGGCTATGTTGCCCACTGCGTTTCCCTACTCTGAACCTACACAACCCAAAGACAATCTTAATGATTCTAACCTACAAACTAACTTCTACCCATGTGCTAGAATGGCCTAGTCTCCTTAGTGGACCCCACAATTTGGCCAAATCCTAGGATGAGTGAAACCTTGCAAACCCCCCTACCCTGTTTTCCCCTTAGAATGGCTATTAGCCTAGGGAAGTCCGCACCCCTGGGCCCGCATGGTCATAACTTCCCCAAACAAGCTACTAATTATTATCTAAAAGGCATGTTAGGATCTTTTAATGATGGTTTACCTGATCGAAATTTTTTTTGTAGGGTTTTAGCTAACCCTCTTTATATTTTAATGCTTCAATACGCTTACGGCCTTGTTTGCAAAATATATGGAATCAGGTGTGAGACCTTTGGGATTAGCGACGAAGAAAGATAAAGGAAAGAAAATGGACAAGGCACCCTGTGGAAAGGATGATAAGGATCAGATGAAGTATAAGTTCCAAGAGGAACCTCTAAACTCCTAAGTCACCTCAACCTAGAAGGAGGTCTCTGACATAAAAATCGGACATATAGACATCGATGAATTCAAGCAGAGACTCTGAATCAACCCTAAAACAAAGAATGCAAGAAATATTAGAAGCAGTGGGTTGGCTAAAGCCACGGGCTTTTCTCCTACCCTCATCACCCCTGAACTTGTTATGACCTGTAGAGAGGCATACCAAGAAAAGACCAGAACCATTGTAGATAGAGATGAAAATTTTTTGGCTGACATGTTTGCTAAGGAAATAACAAGGACTTTCCATATTCCTACCTTTGGGGAGATGGATTTTCCAAACATCAATGATGGCAAGGCTATGTGGGATGAAGACCCCCTCAAGTGTAAAAGACTTATTAATCAGTACTGGTTGAAGGAGAAGAGGGGCAGTGCTGCAAAGGTTCCCCAAGAGCTCTTCTGTAGCGAATTTTATGAGGATTACCATGATTTGGTGACCCTACTAAGCAAAGTAATGGGCCTTCCAAGTATGGCCTACTTCCAAGAATGGATGTTGTACTTCATTGAAGAGATTCTCTGTGGAGAAGCCAAGTTCTACTAGGTGGGGATAATTAGTGATTGCTTCCATGAGAAATTTATGGCTATAAAGAAGACCTCTAGATTTTACATCACATCTCACGTGGTCTATTCATTGGCTGAGAGGACGCAATACAAAGGCTTGTTCAGAGCTCTAGATGAGGAACCAGGCAGGGAGCTAAAAGTTTATGATAACTACCCTCAACTACAATTCAGAAACTTCAAGAGGGAGTACTGTAGGGTCAATGACGCTTGTTGGAACTGTTAAAATTTGATATTTTCACAGGTTTTCCATTCATATTTTTCCAAATAAGTTCTATCTTGAGCACTTTCTTGCCATATTGCCCCATTGATTCCATCGTGTCATGCATTTTTTCGCATTCTGGTCTATGTCGGAGTCACAGCATTAAGGTCTCCCTGATCCGCTCTTCTGCTTGTAAACATCTAAGTTGCCTATTGGCAAGACGTTTCTTGTGTCATGGCGAATGGAATTTACTCACTGGCAGTTATCAACATGACTCTCATATTATTTCGGCGACAAAGGAAGGGTATATCGGCATAAGTTTTTCACTGAGGTGAGGTCTCCCCGAATAGGTCAGGTCTCACCGACTTGCACATTTGAGGATTCATCAGCAAAGCTTGGAGTTATCGACATTTGGTCTTGGTGAGGCTCCCTTGTCTTGCCGACTGGTATGATGGATGATACACATTTTTGCATAGGTCTAGGCATCGATGTAATGTCACAGCAAGACCTTATTGTCTCACCGACCAGCAGTGGGGAATAGACTTGTCGGTGTGAGATAGGTCTTTAAATGTAATGTCATGGTGATCTTTGTATGTCTTACCGACTTTGCGCGGGTGTTCACTTCGGCCAGAGTCATAATTTTCAAGGTATGGTCATAACAAAAAGGTCGGGTCTTGCCGACAATGTTTAATGAGTGGCTTTCGGCATGAGATCCGTGTCATCTTGGTGAACAGGTGTGAGCTCAGGGTGCTTCAGTGAGACTTATGTTTTGGCAGAAGGTCTTAGTGAATATCATTTGTCTCACTGACAGAAAATATAAAGGGATGCAATTTTTTGTGAGGGTTGGGGTTCTCAGTGAAAGGTCTCAGCGAGTGACCTTTGGTCTTGCCGATGGAAAATAATGAAGGATCCTTGTCGGCATAATATTTGCCTTGTCTCGACAACTCAGAATGCATAGGGCTTTTTAGTGAAACAAGGTGAAGTCTGCGAGAGGTCTTCCCAATATCATAAAGCTATGGCGATAGTGAATCAAATAGAGGTTCATTTCAGTAAGATATTTTCTTATGTCTCGGTGATTGGAATAAACATAACATATGTGCTCTCGGGGAAACAAAATGAATTCTATAGGATATCTCCCTGACTTGAATCAGTCACGGCGATGAACAAAGGAATGCGGGCAGACAGCGATTAACATTATAATTGCCTTCAGCATACCTTCAAGACTATCTTGGCGAATGGTTGGTGAATAAAAGAAAGATTCAAACACTGTGGGCCGACATGTGAGATTTTCTAAAATGTTGTTGGAGGCTGACATGATTTTTCCCAATTTCTTCAGTGGCCGACATGAATTTGAAATGTTTTCTTTCCTAATTGCTGGTGTATATATATGCACCCCGATTGTAATTAATGATCATCAGATTTTAGATTAGAAGCAGTAGGTAGAGATGGATACAGTAGAATAATTTTCTCATGTCAGAGACCATGGTGCATGTTTTCAAATGGTGATTCTAATGAAATTCAGCTGGTGTGGCAGTTTATTTTTGGTATCAATTGTATGTTGAGTTTATTGAAAAGTATTGCTAAGCTGTCTCCATTTTGATTATTTCTGGTTGTTTAAATTGACATAACAAGTTTATGTTTAGTTTTTCAATGCACATTTGTTGTATTTGTGTGATTAATCTATTGGTTCTCTCAAGCAGAGATTAAATCCTTTTTGTTGATCACAGTAATCAGGGGGAATTCATTTGGATTATTAAAGTAGAGCTTAGTGGTCAAAATCTTGCATGTTTATACAAGTTATAAACAGATCATATGCCATCAATTTGATTTTCTACTAGAATAAGTTTCCCACTTCTGTTTCATCTGGCTCCACATACCCAACAAGGCACTAGTCTCTACTTTTCATCATTTTGAATTCATTCAGATCCTTTATATTTGTTAATTAAGCATTTTAGGATTTAGATCAAAAGATTGCTATCAAGTTTGATTTCATTTGTTCACTTCCATTTGCCATTGTGGACAAAGCATTTCAAAAGGATAATCATAAGATAAGCCTGCTCAATTCAAAAGGTACACCCCCCCAAGTTAGCAGCACCTAAAGAGTAGAAGGTTGAGTTCTCTTGACCTTGTCTGTTACCCTAAAGCATATCAAGAGATTGGCAACCTCTCTAGGCATTAAACTGCATTTTTGAGAGCCTTAACACTTTCATGGGTCATATTATGTCGAGGATTTCTAGGGGGATGACTTCAAAAGGAGAGTCTCCCACAGTTCCAATGCATTCCTTAAGCAGATTTCCTTCTTATTCATTTTGTATCCAAAGTTCACCTACATTCATGTTGAGGGATTTTTAGAAAAACCACACAAGTTGCCCCGGTATCCCAATGACCGAATAATACCACTAGAACTCTCTTGGAAGCTACAGCATACACACACCCTTTTGAGTGGAAAACATAGGGTGGGGATTCCTTATCCCCTCTCCTTCAGCCAAGGTCCATACAAAATCCATACCTCCCAGTGTGCTGACAATTCAAAGAAAGAACTGGTTGAATACCATTTGAGACTCCACACTGTCTGACCATGGATGGACCCCTATGGCCAATTCAAAAAAGCACTTGGAATTGAATACGCCCATCTACATAGCGTCGAGGACTTTTGGGATAATTGAAAATATGACAATGAAGTGCAAATGAGGCACTATATGCAAATGATGACATATTTCGTAAAGAAGGTCAACTTGTTCCTCGTATCGGATCAAGTAGCAAAAGATGAAAATACAATGATGAATCTTCCATACAACATAGTTTGCAATCTCTTGCTGCCATTGATTGATTAGGATGAGCAAGAGGTTGATGACCTTGATATTCTAACCACACCCATCGAGGCCAGAACAAAAGAGTGGATTGATGGGAAAACTTCCCAATTTGAGCAGCAAAGGGTCACTTTGACCTATGAGGGGCTTGAGAACGAGCCAACAAGTGAAACAGATAGTGGGACATTTGCTACCCCATTAGGAGGGACTTCAAAATATTCTATGTTCCCTAGGTTAAGGAAGAGAAAAGAAGTTGTTGAGCAACAGCCTAATCCTAAGGTGTATGCGAGAAAAGCTTCAGAGGGAGAACCTTCTAAGAAACACAAGAGATCAAGCAGTTTCACAGAGATGACTACCATTCAAGAAGATCCCCTTCACGAGGGAGAAGAAATAGAGGTTGAGCAACCAAAATCTCCACTTGTTGCCTCCACTACTACTGCCCCTTCGCCTGCCTCTCAGGTGATGGTTGCTACTTCTTCGCCGATGGTAGATATCTCGGTCCACCTTGCCTCTTCTCCACCCACTTTGTAGGTTGTGACCATAGACTCTTCTTCCACCACCACTTCTCCACTTTCCTCTGCTTCCATGTCTCCAACTACATCACTACCCTTGGCCACAGTAACAATACCAATGTCAATGATCTCACTTCTAGAGGCATTCTCCTGACATATGCAGAATGTTCCTACAGAGCTTTCTGAAGTATTGATGAATCCAGCTATTTAAACTGCCCTGGCACAGATTCTTTCCAACATTTCTACCTCAACTCCTCTGAATGAACCACTAGAGATGAAATCCACAATGCAAATATCCTAGGAGTTAGAGAGGAAAGAAAAGGAAGAAACAAGGGAATTGGAGGCAGAAGTAGATGACTACCATGAACACCCAGAGCACCAGCATTTGCAAATTGATAAAGTGGTCTACGAAGGAGAAGAAATGGAGTCCTCCGAGGGTGATGAAGAAGAGGACGACACCAAATATATTGTAGAATCCTTTGATGCATACCTTGGGGAGGAGTTGGCTCGACAGTTGAGGGATGTTGGAGAGGAAGTTGAAAGACCACCTTCCAAGGAAGAAAAGGAGTCAAGTGATAAAATGGAAGAAGATACCGAACTCCCAATTGGGGAGTAGGAAGAAATCCCCAAGCATGATGAAGAAATGCCTCTCTTGGAAAAGCAAGAAGAGCAAGAGGAGAAGAAAGAAGAAGATAAACCCGAAGAAGAGTCTAAAGCTAATAAGAACCTAGAAACAAAATAGCCTGAGGAGCATGAGTGTGATGAAGAAGAAGAATAGGAAAGTAAAGAGGAAGACAACCCCATTTAGCACACTACCTCCAAGTCCCCATGGAAGGAGACAGTATTTATTCAGGATTCTGATGAGGAGGAAGAAAGAATAGAATGAGAAAATCTGAGGAATAGAGAACTCGAGATCCAACATACCCATGAGGATGAAGAAGAAGGTGATCATGAATCACCCAAGGAAGAGTTTGAGATGCCCGAGTGGTTAGAAAAGAAATTAGAGAAGAATAATTTGACTCCCAGAGATCGCAAGGCAAGACTCGAGGCTATCTTAGCTCGAGTACAAGTCAGCACAAAGAAGAAGAACCCTAAAGCCAGATCCAAACTAACCATGGACCCTTTTGGGTCTAGGACTGTGCAAATTTCCATGCCAGTTGTAGGTGAAGAAGGGATAACTTATGACGTCTCCACCATCAACTTGGGGATAGCCACCAGAGATCATAAAATAGATCATCTCCAAGAGTTTGTTGCCACATGGTACATCAGATGCACAA
>VDFB02058242.1:767290523-767340713 GCA_007258455.2 Sequoia sempervirens | reverse complement strand
CACCACATCTTCGGTGCCACCATAGTTGTTGTCTAAGGATCATATTAAAAAGATCGAGAAAAGAAAGAATTGGACTAAGTCTACTGAGGATTGGTTCTGATAGGTCATGTATGCTATAAATATGTGCATCAATCATGTTGTTAGGATAGCAAATAAGTTCTTAGAAGTACAAAGACACCTTGAGCGCACGAGGAAGTTCTACACTGACTTCCCAAAGGTATACGGGTCCACCTGTCCTAAAATTGAGGCAATCCTCAAGCTGCCTCAGAAAACATGGGAAAAGGAGCTTACACTAACAGAGGATGATCATTGGTTGGTGGATATGTGGAAGATAGACTTCGATCATAGAAAAGAGATACTAGAGCAAGTGCTCTCTAAAGTGGAGCCTAACATTGATTAGGCCAAAGACATTAGGGCAGACTGTATTCAGTATTTGAAATTAATGACAGGTTATGATATGCCCGCTATTAAGATTGATTCGAAAAGATAAAGCCTTGTTTCCATAAGAAGATGGAAGATGAGATGTCGGGCGAGCTTACCATAGATTTTATGGGTTTTGCTACTCAAGCTTTTTCCCAATGTGAACAAATCAAGGACAACATAGCTAAGTATGATGGAGATTCGGATACACTCATAGGTCGATCCAAGCAATGGAACTACCAAGTGCTCCAATCTAATATAATGGAGATTGATAAGCTCCAAGCATTAACTAGAAAGTTCATGGAATATGCCACTTTGAAGAAATAGGAAGGAAACCTAGTCATTGATGAAAAGCTCCTCACAGAATAGCTGCAGCAAAGGAAATCAGCAAAAGACAAAATTGTTATAGTGCTTCCACAAGAGGACGAAATAGGGAAAAGATGAAGAATGTATTTTAAATTGTAATATATTTGGGGGTAGGTGAAACCCTAGTTTGTAGTGAATCTTGGCCATTCATTTTGCTTTTTTGAACACTATAAATAGGGGATCTCCTCTCATTTTCAAGAGAGAGTTGAGTTGTTGTAAAGGCATGCTGCAGAAATTTTAATAGAAGTTCATTGGCTTTTGGTGGACTCTTGAGTTTCTATCGCATGTTACATGGTTCATCTCCCATTGTTAGTTGATTTAGATAGATTTAATTTGTTGTTCTTCATGTTTTAGATTAATTTGATAAATTAGTTAATGTTGTTCAATGGTTGTGTAGATTTTTGTTGTGTTGATGCCTTTCTTGTCCATACTTTTTGTTGTTTACTGATGGTAGATATCTGTGTAAAGTTAGTCTGGGCATGAACTAAAGTTTCTCCAAACTTCAATATTTTGTTCATGCATTTTTATGGTGAATAAATGGTTGAATATTTGCAGTCCTTAGAAGTTTGCACAAGTTTCATGATACTATGAGTCAATCTGGTTAAGTGAAATTGTGTTTTAAGGAAGTTGTCCTCATTAGAACCCTCCATGATCAGTGTTCATTGCTAGTTTCAGATCCAGGAACTTCTTCTCTTCCCCACCCTTTTTTTTCTTTCTTTTTTTAAATAAGTAACCTATGCTAAGGTTCATTGCACATTGTAAAGCCAAATCTTAAGCTAAATGGGATTTTAAGATTGTTGTTCAAACCTACAGCGAATTGCACACTAACTCCCCATCTCAGGAACTCCATTTTAAGATTCACCTTGTCTCCAGCCAAACTCTGTAAGCTGCCCTATAATTACCAGCAAAATCACATCAAATATCAACTAAAAAATTTCATTCATGTCATGACCTGATACCCGAGAGACCTTGGGGTAATTTTCTGTAATTTGATTGTGGAAGATTGTCTTTCAAGAGAGGTGATACACCTATACATTACCTATGTTGATAAGTGCATAAAAACACATCAACAGAACTAGCACTAGAAGGAGGGCCATCTGAGTTCAGCTGGATCAAGGTGATTCACTCTCCCTCGAGAGGTCCTGAAGATTTTTAAGGTCTACTCCAAACAAAGGGGGATTCCAGGAACTATATCCCCCTACAAGGACAAGAAAGACTAAGAGGGAGCACGCACCCTCTTCTTCCTCTTCCATTCCATCCACTTCACCTTTTCCTTCGCCTCCCTTCTCCTTCCATTTGCCTCAAACTCAGTCGACTTCCTTCCCTTCGCCCATTCCACTTGGCCATACCACATAGCATTTCCACCTCTTGCTTCCCATAGCCAGGGTGCTTCCTCTTCCCCTGCCCTCCAAGTCCAAGGTGCAATCCCATCTGTTGCTGCCCCTGTGCAGCCCCAAGTCACTGTTCAACAATAAATACCACCTCCCCTCATGGCTTGGCTTGGGAAAAATATTTCTCCGTTACACTTCAATGCTTACCATGACATGCCTAAGAACCTAGAGAGTTTTTGTTCAAATTTCAATCCTCAGGATCCACAGAGGACAGCTGAGGAGCACATCAAGATATTCCAAAAAATTCTGAAAGACATGCAGATCGATTAGGAAGATGTGGCATGCAAACTCTTCCCTTATTCATTGGGGGAAGAGGCCTTCTATTGTTATATTAACTTGCCAGCATGATCCATTACATCTTGGGATTTGATGATGAATTCCTTCATGTAGAAATACAAGATCCCAATCAGCCCCTTGGAGTTATATCAACAATTCATAATGGTTCATAAGGAAATCAATGAACCGATCAACTCCTTCAACGATCGATTCCACCAAGCCTACACAAGGTTGCAAGCCTCGTATACACTCAATGATGTAGCTACCTTGCCATTTTATTACACAGCACTAGAAAACCTCACAACTGCATTGGTAAAGAGAATGCGACCACCTCTAACCGAACTGGTGGATGCCTATGCGGAGGTAGTTATTGCCAGTACAGACTTGGGGAAAAACATTTCCAGTCTACTACCTTCTTTGGGTCCAGTGGCTCATCCGATCCAAGTTCAAGGGTTCAACCAAGTGTTCCCTCATCAGACACCTCTTATGAACTAGGTGCCTCAGCTACCCATAGTCCCACATCCAGGACAACCGATGAACTAGTTGCCTCCCATGCCTCCATTTGTGCAGCCCCAACAACAGCAGACCTACTCCTAGGCTCCCCAATAGTAGCAGGCATACTCTCAATAGCATCAAATGCCATTATACTTGTAGGGACCATAATTTCCACTGGCACAATAGAATCAACCGATTACCCTACCTTTTTTCCTTCAAAATCAAGTGTCGAAACCAAGTAACACCAAGAAAGATCGACTTGGTGAGCTGACCAAAATGGTCAAGAAAATGTCCATGGAAATGACACACCTGAGAAATCAGAACAATCAGCTACAAGCTTCTCAGCAGAGCATTCAAGCCAACCTCAACAAGGAAGCTAGGGACAACAGTGATTCACGTCCCTCCTCAGTACAAGGTTATGAAAGAGGGAAGAATTCTAACCAGAATTTTGAAAGGAAGCTGGCCCAAAGACAAAAAAGAATGTGGAATACTAGGCCCAACAACGAGGGTGTTCCTACTCCACTTGACCAGCCTGCAAATGCTGAAAAGACAACTAGTGGTGTGTACCTTACTGAAGTAGCTCTCTCTGGATGGTGTTGGATTCACAAAACTAGCAGACACTCTAAGTTGGACTACCTTGAGTTCCTCACCACCACAGAAATTTTCCAAGTTGAAGTTGAGAATTCCATGGACAATGTCGGATGCCACAACCCAGCCCCATCTAAGCCATATGACTCTTCCTATCTTATGGTCAATCTAGTGTCATTCCCACAAAGTGAGAGTAATGTCCTAGAATGCGAGGATGCTCCACCAAAAGAGGATGAAATCCAAGAGGTAGGTAGCGAAGAAACCTTGTCTCAACTTTTTGATTCAGTAGACAATGGTCCAATAGATGAGGAGGAATTATATGTAGATGAGGTTCATATGTTCCACTAGAGAGTGACTCCCTACTACCTTAGGAATAGGCAAGCAGGAGGACCTTTTACAACTTCCACTCCACCCAATTACTTCAGCACCCCACCTGACCCCAATGCCAGCAATAATGTTGGCCTTCCTCATATACCCACTCAGCACTTCAACAAGGATAGGCCATTAAACCAGCCTCAAGGTCAACCCCAAAATCAATCAAGCCAGACACAAGCCCAGCCCACTAGCTCTGCCATAGGCAGAGCCTTCAAAACTGAAATTGAGCAAATGGGTGAATATGTCATGGAGGAGTTCAAGAAATTCAAGATTAGCTTGTCTTCCTTTGAATTACTTAAGGTTCCAACATTTAAGCATGCCTTCTTTAGAGTTATTAATGGAACCCCTTCTTCTAAGCCAACACAAGAAATACTATCCAAGAGAGTCTCTTTCGGAGACCCTCTAGGTGAGCCTATCATTCAGCAAATTCATGGTAAGAAGGTTGATCCACCTCAAAATTTGCCGATAGGTAAGCATCCTACAAAGGAATTAGATCATAATAATAGGAAAAACCCCAAGGATTAGCCCACTGGGTAGACTAAGGTTGACGATAAGAAAAAAACTTAGGTAGCTTAGATGGACGTGCCTATGGGCCTCTTCCAAGGAAAGTTGGAAACACCGCCCTTTCTCACCACCTTCCGGATATTTGGAAAGAATTTGCACAATTGCCTAGTCAATTTGGGAGTGTCAGCCAATGTCATGCCCCTAGCAGTGTGCAAAGCTCTTGGGATTACCCCCACACCTTCAAGAAGAAAAGTGACTCAACTAGACAAAACTAAGGTTAACATAGTGGGAGAAATGAATCAGATCCCAATGTAGATTGTTGCAGATCCAAGGATACAGCAAGTCATTGACATTCAGGTGGCAAACATCCCTGACACCTATGGGATTATCCTTGGGTGAAACTTCACTAGAACGCTAAATGGATATGTTGCAATAGATCACTCTCACATGTGGCTGCCCTAGAAAGGGCTACCAAATCAGATCTATATAGATTGTGAGCCCCATATGAAGTTCATTATTACCGAGTACAATAACACCAACAGGCGTTGTTTGCTGAGACCAAGTTGGGGAACTACTCTCACGTCTCATATCAAGAAGAGTTGGAAGATTTAGGAGAGGGGATGGTTGCAGAAGTCTTCCTGGTCCAATGTAGCCCTCTGATCAATTTGGCCCATACACCTTAGAGCACCAAAATGCTCATAGAACCTTATGATGAGGAGTCCCCTAAAGATGAAACTTTAGGATTGTTGGATGGATTCCAATATTTTATGGAAAAATGCATGCAGAATCAACTCAACTTGGGTGTGAGAATGAATTTCCAAGAGCTCCTGCTACCTAATTGGTGCAAGGTACACAACACTGCCCACTCCAAGTTTTGAGTTTTGCTTGTGCCAGACAGCAATGGGACATATCAAAGCACAGGTCACCCCCAAAGAAGAGCTGTCAACAAAGCAACTTGTTCTAGACTTCACTCATTCAACACCTATCCAAAAAACCTCTAATGTAAGTGTGAAACCAAAGGAGAGGTCGTGCCTTATTGGCCCTAAAGTCAAGGACTCGCCTAAGTTTTAGACTCTATACTTTGATGGGTCCAAATCCAAACAAGGAGTCGGCATCGAATTCGAGCTTATCAGCCCTATGAGTAAGACCTACTTTTTTTCTCATAGACTTCAATTTTATTGTACCAATAATGTAGTAGAATATAAAGCTTTGGTCCATGGTCTCTTAATGGCTTTGAGAAAGAATGTTAAAATGCTACAATTTTTTGGTGATTCCAAGTTGGTGGTCAAACAAGTCAGAAAATTATACTCATGCCATGACAAAAGCTTTGCAAACTATAAGTATAGATTCTGTGATCTTTTTGAGGGTCTAGATGCATTTATTATATAGTTGATCCCACATTCACAGAACCATACAGTTGACAATTTGGCTCAAGCAGCCAACACTTTACAAACCCTCTCTTTGTTTGGGCTCAAGAAGTTCACAGTTGAATTGACATCCACCCCATCTGTCCCAAATAAAGTCACTCACTTCCAGGTATTCAATGATGATAAACATATCCTAGAATTCATCACTAGTTCCAACGTGTTTACAACACAAATAATTGATGAAGCTGATCTAGAAGAAGCTGAATTAGATATAGAAGGGGTCATCAACCTCAAAACCAAATTCCACAAGGTATGGTTCAGCTTGAGCACATATTCGACCTAGATCAAATCCAGGATCAAGATCAGCAAATGAAGAAAGATGTCATAAACAACCAGTGTGACACCCATAACCTTGAAACAGCCGAGGAAATCAAAAAATGTTTTTTATTGGCAAGGTGTGTGCTGTAGAAGAAAAGAAAGGAATTGTTGATGCTTTGTGGAAGTATCACGATGTGGTGGCATGGAGCTATGAAGACTTGAAGACTTACGATACCTCCATCATCATGCATACCATCCCTCTCAAGCCTGATGTGAGACCATTCCATCAATGAAAATGCCCTATCAATGCCTTGTTGGAGCCAATCATTTACAAAGATGTGCAAAAATTACTTTCAGCCATAATTATCTTTCCCGTTAGGCACTCCACATGAGTGGCTAATTTGGTCCTGGTTAGGAAAAAGAACGGAGAAATCAGATTGTGTGTGGACTTCTGTAATCTGAACAAAGCCTCAGAGAAAGACAATTATCCAGTGTCTTCATTGGATGAAGTGCTATAGATCATCAACGGTTCACAAATGATGTCCTTTCTTGATGGATATTCTGGGTACAACCAAGTCATGGTATAGTATGAAGATCACCACAAGACAGCATTCACCACCAAGTGGGGAACCTTTTCTTACAAAAGAATGTCATTTGGTCTCATTAATGTCAACGCTACCTTTCAGCACTCCATGGACATAGATTTTAAAGATCTAATTGGAAAATGCATAATCATATACATGGATGATTTGACTATGTTTTCAAAGAAGTGGAGTGACCATGTCTCCGACCTATGTAAATTTTTCCAGAGGTGCCAAGAATTTGGGGTCTCCCTTAACCCAAAAAATTCCATCTTCGAAGTCACTAAAGGAAAGTTGCTTAGGCACATCATCTCAGAACAGGGGATATCCATAGATCCCAAGCACATCCAGTCCTTACTGAAGATTCAGTTGCTAGGCAGCAAGAAAGAATTGAAGTCTTTCTTTAGAAAGATAAACTTCGTCAGGAAGTTCATCACAGGTTTTGCTGAGATCATCAAGCCACTCAACTCCATGTTGAAACAAGATGTTGAGATCAAGTGGACCCCAAAAGCGAAGCAAGCCTTTGAAGAAATTAAGAAAGCAATTATTGAGGCACCTGTTCTAGTTAACCCAAACTATCTGAAGTCATTCTACATTTACTCCTTTGCTTCAGATCACTTGTGTGCCAGCATTCTAACCCAAAAGGACAAAGATGAAAATGAGCACCCGATCGCATTTATGAGTGCTCCCCTGAAAGATGTTGAACTAAGATACCATAATGTGGAAAATAGGGCATACACCCTTGTACGAGGAGTTAAGAAGTTCAGGCATTACATCTAATGCAATAAGGTGTTTTCCATAGTTCCTAACCCAGCGGTGAAGACGTTGCTTATACAAAATGAGCTAGGGGAATGAAGAGCAAAGTGGGTTACCCTGTTGCAAGAATATGACATGGAGATTCAGCCAATGAAGTTGGTTAGAGGGCAGGCACTCACTCGGATGCTAGCAGAAATAGTCACTGAAGTGGGACCTAAGCTCATGATTCAACAATATCAGCTTGAAGATGTTTCCGCAGGGGAATGGTATGACAACATAGTCTACTACTTGCTGAACCACAAGTGCTCGCCTAGCTTGCAAGGAGTCTAGAAGTGCACTCTCCATCTGAAAAGTAGTAGCTACATGCTATAGGGATCTATACTTAACAAGAGGAATCATGAGGGTGTCTATTTGAGATTCCTTGGGAAAGAAGAAGCTGATCGGGTTTTGAAATAATTTCATGACAAGTTTGGCACCGGTCATGGATTCGGCCCTTCGACTGCTCACCAGATCCTACGGGTAGGATATTATTGGCTGACAATATTCAAAGATGCTCACAACCATGTCTACACGTGCCACATCTTCCAAACTGCCACAACCAAAGAAAAGAATGTTGTTATCCCACTGCAACCAATCTTGGAGCTAAGACCGTTCACGCAATGGGGTCTCAACTGCATTGGTCCGGTAAGCCCACCATCATCTACAGGACACAAGTACATTCTGACTGCTTTCATTTACTATACTAGATGGACAGAAGCAATTACATGTAGGCAATGTACTACAAAGGTAGTTGTGAATTTTCTTGAAAGTTTTATTTTGAATCGCTTTGGTTGCTTGTATGCATTAGTTTGTGACAATGGCCCTACCTTTTCCTCGATTAAATTCACTAGTTGGGCCTTTGATTATGGAATTCCCCTCAAATTCTAGTCCAACTATTACCCCTAGGGCAATGGCCTAGAAGAATCCACAAACAAGAACCTGATTACTGTGATTAAAAAACTGTTTGATAGGAATCCTAAAAACTGGCACACCCAGCTCTGTTTTTCCCTCTGGGAAAATTGCACATGCCATAAGGTTTCCCTTGGTGATTCCTCATTTCACCTTGTCTATGGCTTAGAGCCTATATTCCCAATCCACTTAAAAATCCCCACCCTCCAGTTCATCAATGACTTTTATGAAGAGGGGGATCGTAGAGAAGCTCGCTTGGCTGAGTTGTTGCATTTAGAAGAAGTAAGAGATCATGCAATAGAAAAAATTTCCAAACATAAGGGCGTAGTCAAGAGATGGCTCGATCACCGAGCCAAAATCAAGGCCTTTAGAATTGTAGAACTAGTCCTATGCTGGGACAAGGCCCATGAGAAGAAAGGGGGACATGACAAATTCGACAAGCTCTGGCTTGGCCCCTTTCAGATTGTTGAGATCCTTGGAGACAATTCTTTCTGCCTAAAAACCTTAACTAGTGAGGATGTCTCATTGTCTATCAATGGGCAACACCTAAAGCATTATTTCCAAGCTTGAGCTCTTTTAGAGTTGTTCATGTAAATACTTGTATATAGGTTAGTTTAGGTTGCTTTTGGTTTGCTTTCATTTTGTTGCTTTGTGTTGCTTCGCTTCATTTTTTCTCATTTCCTAGCTGTTTTGATTTGATGAGCGTATTCTTCATTTTTGTTGCGATGGTCATGCTTGTCCAATGAACGGTTCATTCTGTTGTCTTTCCTTAGTGTTCTTTGGCTAAATATTCACTCTCAACCATTGGTCCCTGATAGCTACCTTGAAATGACTTCCTCATTTGAACTCTGCCTTAGAACTCGACCTTTGGTTGAATCCTTTTATGTTCAACTAAGATTCTGCATGAAACGCATATTAACAGTTTCCAAAGGGTTGTATAGTAGCTGTTATGATGACTTAGTGAGCGAAAAATCTTAAGTCCACTCTAGTGACCACTGTGGTTTCCAAACCCATAGTAGGCTTCAATGCCTACATGGTTGAGAAAAGGAAGAAAGTGTTAAAATAAATTTGTAAGAAAGAAAGAAAAGAGAATGTTGAAATCAAGCAACCGTATGGGTGTGCGGATTCTGCCAGGGCTATGGACGTCTAGCTGGTAGTAGAGCAATATCCATGGGGTCACAGCGGCAACTCCACTGAGGCTATGGATGACTGACTGGCAGTGGGGAAATGTCTAGGTTACTTTTGGGGTTGGATAATTCATGTAGCTCGCTCAGTTAGATTAACAGTCATTTGTCACAGTTTCTAAGGAAAGGAAATGAATTCACTTAACACACACTTCTGGGATGTTTTGTAGGTTGACTCAACCAAGGATCTTGTTCTCTTAGTTCACTGGTCCCCTGGTCTGTGAAACTAGAGATTCTAGGTTTTGAGTGACCATTTATCCTTAGAATTCTTGGGACCATTCCCCAATAGAGTCGCCATTTGGTGTGCCTTCAGCACACATGCCCAGTTTTTGTTGTCATCTCATTTTGTGTGCCCCCTATTTTGGTGTTCAAAATGGTCAGTGAGTCCCAAAGATTTCATCTTGAGTCAACCATGTTTCACCCCCTCAAATTTTCAAAGGCTTTAGGTCTTTGCGAAAGTCCCTTGGCAGTTTTCCTTTTCCTTTCAAAACTGGCATCCCTAGAACCCTACGGTTCCACCCATGCGGGCCACCCCTTGCAGATTTCCCTAATGTCTTCGCCATTTCAAATGACTGACAAACCATGTCCTTTCACAACTCGGGACCCACCTCTCCATTTGCCACTCCATCATGTTTCCAACGGCTAAGTTCCAATGGTTGTCTGCATCGTGGACTCCACCCCTCATGCGGCCGCTTTTGAAAATCTGATAGATCACCAACTCTCTGACCCATCGTACCTGCATTAAATAGGGGCATTGAATGCACTTAGGTCTATAAATAGCTGACAATGAATTGTCATTTTCACTTGTCAGTTTGATCAAAGCGAGTCAGGGCTACCCCGCAATCGCCGCCGCCACACCCACCGAGCCCAGTTATCGATCTAGCATTACTATTCACTATGAGTTTATTCATCTTCATCAGATCTTTGAGGTCAATTCTCCACCGCGTGTCTTCTTTTAATTTTTCCTTCGTTTCATCCAAAATTGTTTAAATCTCTAAGGAAAGCTTTCAATCTAGTTAAAATTAACCATGGCAGACAAAACCCATGAAGCAAAAATTTGATAAACCTTGAAAATCCCCCATAGATGGCTCGCGAAACTTCAACCACCTGTGGCCATTTTTAAGATAGAGCAATCACTCCTCGTAGGCTCATAAGCACAACTCCATCATTGTTAATTCCTTAGAAAATGTTAAGACACAAAATGGCTCTCATCATCACCAGGCCCGTCCTCATGGGAATCCCCTCCAATCTGGTTGTTTCAAACTTAGTTAAAATTCATGAATGAAAGCTAGGATCCACCGCCCCTTTTAAGTCAGCATCTGCGGACTTCTTATTGTGAGATGCTCCTTAATATTTTTCATTTCCAATGGCTATATAACTTTTTCCTTCCAGCCTGCAAGTTCCGCTTTAACAGTTTCCCATTGAACTTAAAGTTGTCAAAATTCTAAGGCTCAAGCGCATCGCAAGTCTTTGCTCATGGACTTTCATCCGTAGGACTCTGTCTCGGCTCCGCCATTCCTAACGGCTATCAATGACCACCTTTCCACACCTTAGATCCTAACATCCCCAGTGTCACCTTGTCCTCTAAGCTATGAAGTAACTAAGTGACCCCTCTGCGGACTCCATCATGTGGACATCCATCTACGGGTCACCATGGGTGGTTCATTGCACCGAACAGCCTTTGACTATCGTTTGTCTATGTTGCGGGTCCTGCACCCATCGAAACTACCCAAGCTCAATGAAATGAAATTATTAAGTGCCAAATCACCCTTCCGCGGACCGTTCCTTCTGGGTTTTTGTCACCAAGATTCTTCCTTAGTTTCGCCATATCCAAATGGAAGGATGCCTTCGTCGGCCCGCTATGCGCAGCTCGATCCATCCAAAGTCATCTAACTAATAATGATTGAAGAGTGTTGCCTATGCCTTCTATGGACTCGGCGCCATGGGTTTCCCATGTCGAGCCGTCATCTAGCTTTTTCCATCTCGAATGGCTATTACACGCCATCCACCCACACTTGTTGACCCGTAATAGACATGTTAAATCAACCTAACCAATGTACTCTAGACTATGCCGCTCTCTTCGGAGGACTATCAAATGGCTATGTTTCCCACTACCTCCACCTACTTTGAACCCACACAACCTAAATATGATCTTAGTGACTTCTAACTTAGAAACTCGACCCACGTGCTAGAATGGCCTAGTCTCCTTGGTGGACCCCACAATTTGGCCAAATCCTAGGGTGAGTGGAACCTTGTAGGTCGCCTTACCCTATTTTCCCCTCAAAATGACTATCAGCCCAGGGAAGTCCACACCCCTAGACATGCATGGAAATAACTTCCCCAAACAAGCTACTAATGATGATCTGAAAGGCATGTTATGATCTTTTAATGATGGTTTACCTAATCTAATGTTGTTTTGCAGGGTTTTGGCTAATGCTCTTTGTATTTTAATGCTTGAATATGCTTATGGCCTTCTTATTTGTAGAATATATAGAATTAGGTGCGGAACCTTTGGGAGCAGTTGTGTGGAAAGATAAAGGAAAGAAAATAGGCAAGGTGCCCTATGGAAAGGATGATAAGGATTAGGTGAAGTATAAGTTCCAAGGGGAATCTCTGAACTCCAAAGTCACCTAAACCTTGAAGGAGGTCTCTGACACAAACATTAGACATATAGACATCGATGTATTCAAGCAGAGAGTCTAAATCAACCCTAAAATAGAGAATACAATAAATATTAGAAGCAGTGGGTTGGCTAAAGCAGTGGGCTTTCCTCCTACCCTCATCGCCCCTGAACTTGTTATGGCCTATAGAGAGGCATACCAAGAAGACACTAGAACCATAGTAGACAAAGATGGAAATTTTTTGGCTGACATGTCTACTAAAGCAATAATGAGGACTTTTCATATCCATACCTTTGGGGAGATAGAAGTGCCAACCATGGATGATGGCAAGGATATGTGGGATCAAGACCCCCTCAAGTGTAAAAGACTTATTAATTAGTACTAGTTGAAGGATAAGAGGGGCAGTGCTGCAAAGGTTCCCCAAGAGCTCTTTTATAGTGAATTTTATGAGGATTACCATGATTTGGTGACCCTACTAAGCAGAGTAATGGGCCTTCCAACTGCGGCCTACTTCTAAGAATGGATGTTGTACTTCATTGAAGAGATTCTTCATGCACAAGCCAAGTTCTACTAGGTGGATTGATTGCTTCCACAAGCAATTTATGGTTGTAAAGAAGACCTCTAGATTTTACATCACATCTTACTTGGTCTATTCATTGGCCGAGAGGATGCAATACAGAGGATTTTTTCAAAGCTCCAGACAAGGACCCAGGTAGGGAGCTAAAAGTTTATGATAAGTACCCTCAACTACAATTTAGAAACTTCAAGAGGGACTACTGTAGAGTCAATGATGCTTTCATAGGTCATATTATCAGATTGTTTGGGGGTGACTTCGAAAGGAGAGTCTCCCATAGTGCCAATGCCTTAACTAGTTTTCCTTATTATTCATTCAATATCCAAAGTTCACCTACATTCGTGTTGAGGGATTTTTAGAAAAAACATACAAGCTGCCTCGATATCCCAATGACTAAATAATACTACTAGAACTCTCTCGACAGCTATGGTATGCACATGTCCTTTTGTGCAGTAAGCATAGGGTGGGGGTTCCTTATCCCCTCTCCTTCGGCCAAGGGCTATATGAACTCCATACCTACCACTGTGCTGACAATTCAGAGAAAGAATTGGTGGAATACCATTTGAGACTCCACACTGCCTAGCCATGGATGGACCCCTATGGCCAACTCAAGAAAGCACTTGGATCTGAAAATTCCCATCTACATAGTGTCGAGTACTTTTGGGCTAATTGCAAAGATGAAAATGAAGTGCGAATGAGGCACTATATGCGAATGACAACATATTTTGTAAAGAGGGTCAACTTATTCCCCATACCGAATCAAGTAGTAGAAGATGAAAATATAGTGATGGATCCTCAGTACAACGCAGTTTCCAATCTATTGCTACCACTGATTGACTTGGATGAGCAAGAGATTGACGACCTTGATATTCTAACCAAACCCTTCGAGGCCAGAACAAAAGAGTGGACTGATGCAAAAATTGCCCAATTGAAGCAGCAAGGGGTCACTTTGACCTATGAGGGGCTCAAGAACGAGCCAACAAGTGAACCAGATAGTGGGACATATGTTGCCCCATCAAGAGAGACTTCAAAATCTCCTTTGTCCACTAGGTCAAGGAAGAGAAAAGAAGCTGTTGAGTAATAGCCCAATCCTAAGGTGTACACAAGAAAACCTTCAAAGGTAGAACCTTCTAAAAACATAAGAGATTAGGCAGTTTTACAGAGATTCCTACCATTCAAGAAGATCCACTTCACAAGGGAGAGGAAATAGAGGCTGAGAAACCAAAATCTCCACCTACTACCTCCACTACTACTGCCTCTCTTCCTACCTCTTAGGCAATGGTTGCTACTTCTCCGCCAGCAGTAGATATCTCGATCCACCTTGCCTCTTCTCCACCCATCATGCAGGTTGTGACCATAGAATCTTCTTCCACCACCACTTCTCTACATTCCTCTACTTCCATGTCTCTAACTACATCACTACCCATGGACACAGTAACAATACCAACTCCTTTGCTCTCACTTCGAGAGGCATTCTCCCAACATATGTAGAATGTTCCTATAGAGCTTTCTAAAGTATTGATGAATCCAGCTATTCAAACTGCCCTGGCAAAAATTCTCGCCAACATTCCTAACTCAACTCCTCTGACTGAACCACCAAAGATGAAAGCCACAATGCAAATATCCTAGGAGTTAGAGAGGTAAGAAAAGAAAGCAAAAAGGGAATTGGAGAAGGAAGCATATGACTACATGAACACCTAGAGCACTAGCATTTACAAATTGATAAGGTGGTCCACAAAGGAGAAGAAACAAAGTCCTCCGAGGGTGAGGAAGAAGAGGATGACACCAAATATATTGTAGAAACCATTGATGCAGAGCTCGAGGAGGAGATGGCTGAATAGTTGAGTGATATTGGAGAGGAAGTGGAAAGATCACCTTCCAAGGAAGAAAAGGAGTCAAGTGATAAAATGGAAGAAGATACCAAACTTCAAACTGGGGAGCAGGAAGAAAGCCCCAAGAACGATGAAGAAATGCCTCTCTCGGAAGAGTAAGAAAAGAAAGAGCAAGAAGAGAAAGAGGAGAAGAAAGAAGAAGATAAACCCAAAGAAGAGTTTGAAGCTAATAAGAGCCTAGAAATGAAACAAGCCTGAGGAGCATGAGTGTGATGAAGAAGAAGAAAAGGAAACTAAAGGGGAAGACAGCCCTAAAGAGCACACTACCTCTGAGTCCCCATGGAAGGAGATAGTATTTATTCAGAATTCTAATGAGGAGGAAGAAAGAACAAAACGAGAAGCTTTGGGGAATAGAGAACTCAAGATCTAACATACCCATGAGGATGAAGAAGAAGGTGATCATGAATCATCCAAGGAAGAGTCTCAGATTCCCAAGTGGTTAGAAAAGAAATTAGAGAAGAAGACTCTGACTCCTAGAGATCCCAAGGAAAGACTCAAGGCTATCTTAGCTCGAGTACAAGTTAGCACAAAGAAGAAGCCTAAAGTCATATCCAAATTGACCATGGATGCTTCTGGGTCTAAGACTGTGCAAATTGACACGCCAGTTGTGGGTGAAGAAAGGATAAGTTACAACGTCTCCACCATCAACTTGGGGACAGCCACTAGAGAACAGAAAATAGATAATCTCCAAAAGTTTGTTGCCATGGTGGTACATCAGATGCACAAGGACAAGATCTCCAAGGAAGAATTGAAAGCACAAGTAGCTAATTTAACAACATATATCCAACAATGGTCGTTAGTGGAAGAGCTCCCCACCACATCTTCAACACCACCATAGTTGATGTCCAAGGATCATATCGACCATCTCGAGAAAAGAAAGAACTGGACTAAGACTATGGAGGATTGGTTCTGATGGGTCCTGTATGCTGGAAATATAAGCATCAATCGTGTTGTCAGGATAGCATATAAGTTCTTAGAAGTACAAAGACACCTTGAGGGCACGAGGAAGTTATGCACTGACTTCCCAAATGTATACGGGTCCACCTATCCTAAAATTGAGGCCATCCTCAAGCTACCTCAGAAAACATGGGAAAAGGAGCTTGCACTGACAAAGGACGATCATTGGCTAGTGGATATGTGGAAGTTGGACTTTGACCATAGAAAAGGGATACTAGAGCAAGTGCTCTGTAAAGTGGAGCCTGACATTGATTGGGCCAAATACATTAGGGATGACTATATTCAATATTTGAAATTAATGATAGGTTATGATATGCCTGTTGTCGAGATTGATCCAAAAAAGATAAAGCCTTAATTCCATAAGAAGATGGAAGATGGGATGTCGAGCGAGCTTACCAGATATTTTATGAGTTTTGTTCCTTGGGCTTTTGCCCAATGTGAACAAGTCAGGGACAACACAGCTATGTATGATGGAGATTGGGATACACTCATAGGCCGATCCAAGCAATGGAACTACCAGGTGCTCCAATCTAATATAATGGATATCGATAAGCTCCAAGCATTAATTAGCAAGTTCATGGAATATGTCACTTTGAAGAAGCAAGAAGGAAACCCATTCATTGATGAAAAGATCCTCACAAAATAGCTACAACAAAGGAAATCAACAAAAGAAAAAAGTGTTACAATGCTGCCAAAGGAGGACGAAATAGGGAAAAGAAAAAGAATGTTTTTAAATTGTAATATATTTGGGGGTAGGTGAAACCCTAGTTTGTAGTGAATCTTGGCCATTCATTTTTCTTTTTGAACACTATAAATAGGGGCTCTCCTCTCATTTTCAAGAGAGAGTTGAGTTGTTGTAAAGGCATGCTGCAGAAATTTTAATAGAAGTTCATTGGCTTTTGGTGGACTCTTGAGTTTCTATTGCATGTTACATGGTTTATCTCCCATCGTTAGTTGATTTAGATAGATTTACTTTGTTGTTCTTCATGTTTTAGATTACTTTTATAGATTAGTTAATGTTGTTCAATGGTTGTGTAGATTTATGCTATGTTGATGCCTTTCTTGTACATACTTTTTTTTGTTTACTGATGGTAGATAGTTGTGTAAAGTTAGTCTGGGCATGAACTAAAGTTGCTCCAAACTTCTATCTTTTGTTCATGCATGTTTATGGTGAATGAATGGTTGAATATTTGTAGTCCTTAGAATCTTGCACAAGTGTTATGATACTGTGAGTCAATCTGGTTAAGTGAAATTGTGTTTTAAGGAAGTTGTCATCAGTAGAACCCTCCATGATCATTGTTCATTGTTAGTTTCAAATACAGGAACCTCTTCTCTTCCCCGCCCTTTTTTTTTTCTTTTTTTTAATAAGTAATCTATGCTAAGGTTCATTGCACATTGTAAATCCAAATCTCAAGCTAAATAGGAGTTTAAGATCGTTGTTCGAACCTACCATGAATTGTACACTAACTCCCCATCTCAAGAACTCCATTTTAAGATTCACCTCATCTCCAGCCAAACTCCATAAGCTGCCCTATGATTACCAGCAAAATCACATCAAATATCAACTAAGAAATTCCATTCACATCATGACATGACGACTGAGAGACCTTGGGGTAATTTTATGCAATTTGATTATGGAAGATTGTCTTTCAAGAGAGGTGATGCACCTATGCATTACCTATGTTGAGAAGTGCATAAAAAACACATCAACAAAAATTAGGCAATACTCTTCTGCAATCTTTCTTCTAGTTTGCACACTTTTATTCTTGTCTCCTATAATTTGATTTTTCAGAATGATTTAACTTTACATACCTCAGAATTTTAGGATTCTCTCAAACTTTTGGTTCTTTTGTTCCTTCTTCTGCACTTGCACTTGTCTCTCCTTCCTAACTTTCTTGATTTATCGAAACAAATGGAAGTTGTTTTACAGAAAAATATGGAACAATTTGAAGTTGATTTTTTTTCTAAGCATTTTTCCCTTTTTTTTATTGTGTTCCTGGTCATCTGAATCATATCCACAGTATTTGGATGATTTAGCAGAATCCTCATCAACTTTGACATTTTCACTTTCAACCATTTTTCTCAATCTTCTGTTATAGCACTGGTAGGCCTTATTTTTAGTAGAGTAGCCTAGAAATATTCCTTCATTTCTTCTTGCATCAAACTTTCCTATGTCCTCATCTCTCTTGATGTAGCATTTTCTTCCAAAGATCTTGAAATCACTTAGCAGTAGGCTTATAACCAAACCATATTTCAAAAGGAGTCTTACCAGTATTACCATTGACATTTACCCGGTTTAAAGTGTACATAGCAGTGCTTACAAATTCACTCTAATAGATGTGAGGCACATTACCTTCCATCACCACTGTTATAGAAACATCCAAAATTGTTTTGTTCTTCCTTTCTACAACTCCATTTTGTTGAGCGGTTCAGGGAGCAGATAATTGTCTTCTGATTCCATGCTCTTCACAAAAAGAATTGAACTCCCTGGAGGTGAACTCACCACCTCCGTCTAACCTTAAGCATTTTCTTTTCAAACCTTTCTCATTCTCTGTCATAGCTTTGAAAATTTTGAACTTCTCCAATGCTTCACATTTTTCTCTTAAGAAAGCAACCCATATCATCCTAGAGAAGTCATCAATAAGCAGCATAAAATACCTTTCTCCATGAAGACTTCTGACTCTGGATGGACCACATAGATTAGTATGCACCAGTTCTAGTAATCCATCTGAATGATGTTGCTTGCTCTGAAAAGAAACTCTGGTTTGTTTTCCCATCTGACATTCCTTGAAAATTGTGTTAGCAGGTTTCACTAGCTTAGGTAGATCTCCTACTGCTTGAGTGGAACTTACGTTGACAATGTTATCAAAATTTACATGAAAAAGCCTCCTATGTCATAACCAACTTTCATCTACTTGAGCAATTAAACAACTTTCATTAGTAGCATTCAAGTGAAAAATATTACCTTTTGTCTTTTTACCTAAAGCAATTATATTTCCAAAACTTCCAAGTATCCTGCATCTTCCACCTTTGAACTGAAGATCATATCCCTTGTCAACCATCTGTCCAACACTCAACAGGTTGTGCTTCAAGCCTTCAACATAAAGGACATCATCAATGTTATGCTTACCACCAAGACAAATAGATCCTCTGCCATGAATCACACCAGCATTGTTATCTCTAAATCTTACAACCCCACTGTCATACTTCTCTAGACTTACAAATTTTCTTTTGTCACTAGTCATATGATGTGAGCATCCATTGTCAATAACCCACTCATCCTTTTCTTCAATTTGGGCTACAAGAGCTTTCTCAACTTTAGTAGATTCAGTAGCCACCGAACCAATTTCCTTGATAGCAAGGAACACCCATTCATCATCATTTCCATTTTCTTTATCAGACACTTCATGAAGTTCAATTTTATTTTTTAATCCTATAGTATGCAAAGCATAGAATGACACGCATGTTTCAGATTCAAAAATTGTGATACGATTTGAAAGCTATAGATATTTTTCTATTAGCCTATCAATTAGGACTTTAGTCGTAATTCAAATAGAAAATGAATAACAATTATTTATTAAATTCAAAGTAAAGCATAATTTATATTGATGGAAAGTTGAGAATCTCTTTTAAAAACCCTTTTCGTTTCATCAATTTTGGGTAAAAAAAAGTCATCAACCACATAACCTACACATACCCATCATATCGCCACTTTTTGGCCCATCATGATCCTGCACATACCCTTTAATATTACTTCACATTGGTCTTTCCACTCCCATTTCAATTGCTTACATTTTCTCTTGTATCAAGTATCGCATTTGCACATCCCATGACCTTCGTGAGGGATCCTCCAATATAAAAAAACCATTCATGAAAACATTGAGTAGGGAGGTCAGGTAGAGATGTCATTTGAACAGCAAGATGGGTTGCGGACCTCGTAGGCAATGTTTCCACCATGGATATGCAGGGGTGGACATGTGGATGGCGTTATGCGGGCTGATGTAGAGCAAATGCCGTTGAATAACATCATCATGGAAGATGGCCATGAAGAATGTGGGCTCTATGAGAGAAGACTCCGGCGGGCCTTAAGATGTGGATGCCTAACATAAGATTGTCATTTTCAAATGGCCATGAGAGCCATGGCCTCTGCAAGAGGCAAGCCCACAACACCATGTCTGCCCATATATTTCAGCGACCTTTGAATGCCTCATCATAATAACTGGTAACTTCATTGAATGCTCTGATCAATAATTATGCAGATTAAAATTACTCCCTCGAATTTCTTTATTGCCTGATAGATGACTATTGCGCCCTCTTCAAACTCTCTTTCTTTTATCAAGGAGCACACTAGTCAATCATACCAATTCAAACACTCTTTGGCTACAAGGAAATAATGAGGGCTTGTTGTGCAAGAATTCTTCCTTGAGGATGTGAGCAGTCGGGTGTGGATGAGTGCATGTGCACAGACATTCGAGGAAATTCGTCAAAGGAACGATGAGAGATAGGCGGAGACTCGCATTGTGGCTCCCGCATAGATAATTGTCGATGTCACCGGTCTTTAAATGTTATCAACTGTAATGTGAAAAAATCTGGTGTGTGGTACTCAGAGAAACTCATGCCATTAAGATTATCATCTAAGAGTTCAACACTATTGACCATGAAAACGAGTGTGGAGCTTGGAATAATGAGGATAGATGATGCAGGTGTGTCGCGTACGAGTGTCATTATGAAACTATGAGATAAAGGAAAGCTCCTGCCATAGAGAAACCCACAAGAGGGAAATGATTCACTAATGACAGGCTGGTGGGTTGCAGATCCATGAATCAGGGAAGTAGCGAAGTTTCGATGTTATGAAACGGTGTCGTGGTGACGGCCTCTCGCAAGAGGCATCCCGCAAGGGTAGACCCAGCAACGAGCTCTAACCTAAGAACTCACCCACGACCTTAAGGTTTCATTATGAGGAAAATTCATATGTAGGGTTCATGTGATGGGGCGATGTGAGAGCTCAGCCATTGGACAATGACAGTCAGGTATAGACAAGTCGCAGGTGACAACCCACAAAACATTTTGGACTAAGGTGATTTTGAAGTGTATCAAGTCCAGCTCAGTAATGACAATCATGGGGACAGAAATGCCATGATGCAAGAGCATCTACCAAAACACCATACATCTAGGGAACCTCTGTCCCAAACACATTTGGAGAAGATCAAATTTAACAAATCACCATTCATTTTACCAATATCACTTATCAACTCAACAAAATCCATAATTTTCCTTAGTCATTCACAAGGCTATCAATCAATCCAATTCTAAAAATTAGTAGACCACATCATTATCAGATACAAATTCATCTTTACCATCATAAAAACATATGTACCAATACAAAACCTGATTAAAGGAACTAAACCAATCAATACTTCAACATTCACTTATAGACTCCTCAATACAACTATCTTTCCAAGGAAAAATGTAAACAAATCATTCTTTCTTGTTACAACCCAATTATCAAGCCTCCAAGACACAATATTCATCATGTTTTAGACTGACATAAACCAATAACTTATCCACATAACACTGATTTATCAGGTTCATGGATTCTTACAGTCAAATCACCTTTTTCACATAGTTTCCTCATGGCTACAAATACCCAAAACAACAAGAGTTCTTCCTTAGCTTTGTCCAAACATTTAAACATCCATGAAAAATTTAATTAGGTAGTTTCAAACCAAGAACAAATGCTCATATCATTGTTTACTCAATTTCCACTTCTTTCTTGCAGTCATGACTCAAACCCTAGTAGCATTGAAAAACAACTTACACGAGTAAACCATCAAACCCATATTGATTCACCATTGACCCTACACCTTTTCAAAATCCCATTTCATTCTTCTTTAACATAACAAAACACAGTGTATTATTGCTTTGGGAAATATGACAGTTCAATTGACTGATCTACAGAATTAAGGCTCAATTAGGCTTGTTTTGTGAAGCAAACACCCTAAACTAACTCCAAATCCTTAAAGAACCATAAATAGTCTTTATTTATGCTATTTAACCACCAAAACAACCATTGGTCTCAAGAAAACTATTCATCATTACATTGAAACTAAAACCCTTATTCCAACACATTTTAAACTAAGTATTTAAAGGTTTATTGAAGAAACCCCTTACAAACCTCTTGCCTCCTTGTAATTTCTTCAAACATGGTTGATTATGTCTATAAATTCTTTAGAAACCATTCCCAAGCCTCTACAACTAATATATCTTCAAGCCTTTGATTGTAGCATCAACAAATGAATGGGAACCCTTCAAAATTCCCTATAGCAGCACCTCAAACCTTGCATTCTTGTTTCCCCTGTCCCTGCCATCATGCACATAACTTAAAACATCCTACACTAATCTACTCCACCTACCTACATGATCTAATTTTGTGGAGTAGACATTAAAATGCTTATTTGACTCTCAAAACCCTTGTTTCAAGGGTTTATGACCGAACCACAGAAATGTACTCTAAATGATGATAGACTCAATAGATTTCTCTCTAAATGGACTCAAATGAAAGGTGGTTCTTTGTACTTCTTAAAACTACAAAGATCAAGCCCTAAATCTATCATGCAGGCCTTACAAAAACTGACAGAATAGAAAGAAACATTGAAAATTGTAAATAGGGCACTTTATTTGATAATATTTCCTCAAGAATACAATGGATGGTCACTTGCTCAGCCTCTACAAGCTTTATATGGATGTTTCCAAATAATAAATAACTTTTTAACTACCTTCATCAACCTACATCTTCATTTTTCCCTCAAAGACTCTTGAACTTCCTGATTTTTGCTTTTTGTTGCATTTTATAAATTGGCAACTTTTACATTTTTTCAAAATTTGATTCTTTCCATCTTTTTCCCACCTAGTGACCTATTAATGACTCGTTTACAATTGAATAGGCCTTATCATGACATTTTACAATTATTTTTCATTTGAAAATTCAAATTTCCCAAAAATGTTTGATGGAGACATAAGGTGCTCCTACACCATACAACCAACCAATAAAATTTTCCAAGTCCCTTGGAAACATATTGCTTCATTTCATTTTGCTTCTCAACTTGTCTTGAATTTCTCTTTCTTTCTTTCTTTTGAATCTTCATCTGTCTTGGTTCAAACCTTTGTCTTCAGCTTTGTCTTCACCACCATCTTCACTTGTCTTCACTTTCCTTTTATTTTCCTTTTTCCTTTCTCATTCTCTATTTATCATGTTCACAATCTCTCTTTTCATTAAAAAGGACACATGAATTCCCTTTCACAACTCTCAACTTTCCAATAACTCTTTCTCTACCAAAGGACACAAGACTGTCCTTCCACTTTGCTTTCCCAAGCAATCTTTCCTCTTTTTCACAATTCATCCTTGACCTTCTCTGACCAACTTGTCTTCATATTTTCATCTTCTCAACTACTCCATCAGTGGAGTACTCTTCGGGCTACAAACTAAAGTGCTTCTTCAGCCAGCTATCCATCTTCCTCATTCCGTTACCACACCAACTTAGAAAACCATCCATCTTACCCAACAATAGATCCTAGAAGATGCCTCACTCTCTTTACTTTGCACCTTCTACCCAGCTTAATCTCCATTGGAGGATGGTGACCACATACCTCATCTTGTCTGCCAAAACACAACTCAGAACTCTTCCTCTCTGCAATATAGATGGATCAAGCACCTGCAACCAAACTCAACAACAACTTCAACAAACCAAACCATCAGAATCAGCTAGCTCTAATACCAATTGATGCAAGAGCATCTACCAAAACACCATACATCTAGGGAACTTCTATCACAAACACATTTGGAGAAGATCAAATTTAACAAATCACCATTCATTTTACCAATATCACTTATCAACACAACAAAATCCACAATTTTCCTTAGTCATTCACAAGGCTATCAATCAATCAATTTCTCAAAATCAGTAGACCACATCATTATTAGATAAAAATTCATCTTTACCATCATAAAAACATCTATACCAACCCAAAAATTGATTAAAGGGACTGAACCAATCAATACTTCAACATTCACTTATAGACTCCTCAATACAACTCTCTTTCTAAGGAAAAATCTAAACAAATCATGCTTTCTTGTTACAACTTAGTTATCAGGCCTCCAAGGCATAGTATTTGTCATGTTTTAGACTGACATAAACCAATAACTTATCCACATAACGTTGATTTATCAGGTTCATGGATTCTTATGGTCAAATCACCTTTTTCACATAGTTTCCTCATGGATACAAATACCCAAAACAACAAGAGTTCTTTCTCAGCTCTGTCCAAACATTTAGATATCCATGAAAACTTTAATTAGGTAGTTTCAAACCAAGAATAAATGTGCATATCACTGTTTACTTAGTTTCCACTTCTTTCCTATAGTCATGAATCAAACCCTAGTAGCATTGCAAAACAACTTAAATGGATAAACCATCAAACCCATACCGATTCACCATTGACCCTATACCTTTTCAAAATCCCATTTCACTCTTCTTTAACATAACAAAACATAGAGTATTATTGCTTTAGGAAATATGACACTTCAATTGACTAATCTACAAAATTAAGGCTCAATTAGGCCTGTTTTGTGAAGCAAACACCCTTAAACTAACTCCAAATCCTCCAAGAACCATAAACAGTCTATATTCATGCTATTTAACCACCAAAACAACCATTGGTCTCAAGAAATCTATTCATCATTGCATCGAATACTAAAACCCTTATTCTAACACATTTTGAACCAAGTATTCAATGGTTTATTGAAGACACCCCTTACAAACCTCTTGCCTCCTTGTAATTGCTTCAAACATGGTTGATTATTGTAGAAGTTGAGAAATCCAACTTCACAGACCCCAAAGATCACCTGCATGCAAATAACCTGTCATAGAAAGAAGAGATGGAGACAAACAAGCAAGGGTGCTCTGAAAGCTGAAAAATGTATTCATCCAAAAAAGAGAGATAAATTACAATGATGAATCCTTATAAAAGGATATTGTGCAACCCTAAAAGAAACCCTAATAGGTAGACATTTAATAATTAATATAATTATTAAATGTCACAAAATGCAAACTAAAGTGAAATCTTAAGAGAGGAATAAAGGCAATTTAATCAACATGATTAAATTAAAACCTTTACTCTAACACCCCCCCTTAAGATGAGAAAAAGTGCAATTATAAACATGTGCAAGAAAGCAAAGGTAACTACAATGCAAGAAAGTAAACTTGGGTCTCGGCAACAAGGCCTGATCAGGTACCCAATTACAACCAAATCTTTGTAAAGTGGAGAAATAGAGAAAACCTCATGGGAAAAACTCTACTCCAAAAAGAGATGAAAGAAATAAATGCACTAATAACAGAAGGATAGGAGGTGGATAACATAAGACTCCCCATAGACAACTTCTATCATATAAGTACATGTACAATGGTCTCCATAAGAGAAATAGAAAGAGACTAGAAGGCCCCCCCAAAATGAAGAAACTCATGTCACACATATGGATGCCTGAGGTAGAATCCAGAAAGAGATCCTGAAGCGGCATATAATATTCCTCCCCTTGGGAAGAAACGGATACAAAGGACAATGTCGAAGAAACCCTGTGAAAAGAGAAGAACCAAGATGTCTCAAGATGTGTGCCATGATAGGATGCTGAAGAATCTCTTTGTCTGAACTGAAACAAAAGATGTCAAATCCAAATTGAACTGAAGATTCCTGAACTACAACCTCTGAATGCACATATGATGGTGGGCTAACAGCTAGAATATGGCTGTCAACAAAGAGGAGCTAAGAATCCTCAAAGTAATCCTCCAGATCTACAATATAGGACTCTACAAACAAAGATGAAATGCTTGCAAGATAAGAATCCCAAGTAGCCGTGTCTGAAAGATGTATGATGTCCTGCTTAGCTGAATCAATAGGAGCCAAAGAAGAGGCAATATCAAACTGATCAAGAACAACAGGAGAAGATGTTGATACAAGTATAATCTTAGTCTGAAGAGTAGGAACTATGAGACAATCCTCTAATTCATCAGAATATGTAAGGGTGTCTAAATACTGAAGCTCCTCTAAAGTATCATGATCAAAAGGTGTGTTCTCTCTCCAACCAATGGGTACAAGACAATCTAAAGCAGGATCCTCTGGGAATGGAGAAAGACTGGGGTCTCCATAGATCTCCCAAAGACGTGTCCAAAGTGAGTGAGGACAATCAATGCCCGATATAGCCCACAGTGTCAGAATCAACACTAGACTGTATAAGTCCTACTATGTGATTTCTAATGATATCCCAAGCTATTTTTCCCTTTGAAGTTGCTGGTTCAGGTATGAGATCATACAAATAAGGAAAAATATTAAGCCACCTATAGTGTGTAAGTATGCCCTTTGCCCATGACTCATAATTACCCCGTTCCAGAAAAACAACTGAAGGGTGAGTAGAAAAACCCATGATAACTCTTCAAATGAAAAATATGAGACTAACTGACCTCAATACTGATAAACCAGATCAAATAAAGCCATCCCACGCAAAAAAATCATTTCCAAGTGCTGAAACGTCCAAGTAATTGACAGATGTGTGAAAACACAAAATACTAAATAAAAAGTACCTGGTGTAGATTCTGGAAAAATAAATTGTAGATCTAGAAATAGCACAAAAACCCCTTTCCAACGCCTATTCATTTGTGAAAAACGGAGTCCGTATGCAAAAGTTATGGCTCCAGGAGTGCAAAAATCTTGTTCTGACTTTGACTGAGAAAAAAAGCATCAAAATGGAAAAAAATTGAAAATAAAACCTACACCATCAGATTGGTGCCGGAATCAGCTTTCCAACGGTATCTCGTTTGAAAAAAACGGAGATCATACGCCCATTTTATACCCAATTGAGTGAAAGCAACTAAATTTGCACAAGTAGGCCTCTAAGAACTCTCAGGGGCTAAAAAAATAGACCCCTGGTCCGTTGGGCGACTAGGGGCTGGGTGTAGTAGTGAGTACTGGTTGCTCACATGACCGAAGCTTGTTCTATAAAGCCTGTGGGGGCTATTCCCAATAGACGGTAGGCTGAGGCGATGACCGAAGGGTTCAAGCGACGGGCGGAGTGGTGACGGAAGGGCTAAAACCGTCGGTGGCGATTGGGGACCGACGGCCGCCTGGTGGCTGCTCAATGGCCGCCAGGCGGCGGAGCCTTCTAAACTGCAAGTGCCGGCCCAGATATCAAAAAAACATGTTTTTTCAAATTTTTTTCAATTTTTCGCCTTTTTTTCACCTTGAACTGCGTGCCCTGGGGCCGTACGGCCTTGGGGCAAAAATTTTTTGCCTTCTAGAGCAACTGTGTCCGAATCAGACATATATTATATGAAAATAGGGGTTTTTGGGTGCTGCAAGCTCAATGGTGAGGTCCGTTTGGGCTCAAAGTGCTCCAAAAAAAAGAATCCCCCTATTCCAAATAAAAAATAGAAGACAAACACAGATTTGATGCATGTGCTTGTAAAAAACGCTAAAAAATTTTTGATTTCTTTTTTAACAAAAAAATCATTGGGCAAGGAATACCAGATTTGAAAACTACACCAAGAACCTCTCAAATTAGCTGAAGAATCCCAAATTTCTTCTGTCAAACCCTTGTAACTCCAAATTCTTCAGAAGTCGAACAGGAAGCAGCAGGTCTAGAGCTCTGATACCATGTAGAAGTTGAGAAAGCCAACTTCACAGACCCCGAAGATCACCTGCATGCAAATAACCTGTCACAAAAAGAAGAGATGGAGACAAACAAGCAAGGGTGCTCTGAAAGCTAAAAAAATGTATTCATCCAATAGAGATAAATTACAATGATGAATCCTTATAAAAGGATATTGTGCAACCCTAAAAGAAACCCTAATAGGTAGACATTTAATAATTAATATAATTATTAAATGTCACAAAATGCAAACTAAAGTGAAATCTTAAGAGAGGAATAAAGGTAATTTAATCAACATGATTAAATTAAAACCTTTACTCTAACAATTATGTCTGCAAATGATTTAGAAACCATTCCAAAGCCTCTGCAACTAATATATCTTCAAACATTTGATTGTAGCATCAACAAATGAATGGAAACCCTTCAAAAGTCCCTGTAGTAGCACCTCAAACCTTGCATTCTTGTTTCCCCTATCCCTTCCATAATGCACATAGCTTAAAAAATCCTACACTAATCTACTCCACCAACCTACATGATCTAATTTTGTGGAGTAGACATTAAAATGCTTATTTGACTCTCAAAACCCCTATTTCAAGGGTTTTTGACCAAACCACAGAAAATGTACTCTAACTGATGATAAACTCAATATATTTCTCTCTAAATGGACTCAAATGAAAGGTGGTTCTCTGTACTTCTTAAAACTACAAATATCAAGCCCTAAATTTACTGTACAGGACTTACAAAAACTAACAGAACAGAAAGAAACACTGAAAATTGTAAACAGGGCAATTTATTTGATAATATTTCTTCAAGAATATAATGGATGGTCACTTGCTCAGCCTCTACAAGATTTATATAGATGTTTCTCAATCATAACTAACTTTTTAATTTCCTTCATCAACCTACCTCTTCATTTTTCCCTCAAAGACTCTTGAACTTCTTGATTTTTGCTTTTTGTTGCATTTTACAAATTGGCAACTTTTACATTTTTTCAAAATTTGCTTCTTTCCATCTTTTTTCCCACCTAGTGACCTATTGATGACTCATTTACAATTGAATAGGACTTATCATGACCTTTTACAATTATTTTTCATTTGAAAATTCAAATTTCACAAAAATGTTTGATGGAGACATAAGGTGCTCCTACACCACACCAACAGTGGAGCCCGCCGCCCGGGCGGAAGTTAAGGGCTGACCATTGCTTAGCAGTGAAATGGGAATGGAAACCTGCATGAAGTGGCCTACAATCACGAGTCTGTGAAACCAGGAGGACGCAGCGGTGGAAACAGACATGGGGTCCACACATTGGGTGGACATTGAGGATTGGCCACAAGTGAATGGTAGAATGCAACAGCGAACGACAAGAGGAGACCAGCGAATGTGGGTCCATGAGGCCCGTCAGATGTCAAGGAAATGGAGCAAGGGAAATCTACAAGATCAAACCCGCAAAGGAAAATGACTTAGTGAAACTCAGGTAGGTGACTTTGGCCAAAGGGAAATTGATCGTTTTATAGCATATGACCAATTGGGCTTAGAAATATGGGCATGCAAAGAAAAGCAAGTGCATAATAGCCCGTCAGGAGCAGGAATGAGCCACACAGAGTGAAATAAAGAGGGGGGTCCCCGTCTTCAGCAGGGCATGTGTGCAAAACATGCACAACATTGAGTAGACATAATAGGTGGTAGTTTAAACTTATGCATGTTGTTTACACTTCAGTGTTGACATTGTAAGATAAGGCTAATGCCTTGCATGCCATGTGGACTGATTTTTTGCATAGAAGGATTGAATTGGACACCTTGCATGTTGAGGATTGTGATATCTTACATAGTAGGTCAATTTGGACTTGTGCATGTTTTCCATTCTACAATCGAATGCATGCAATGAATATGGAGGTGACACATGATAGTCTTGGGCACCCATCTTGGTTGTCTATAAATATAAGCTATTGTAGTTCATTTTGTATGGCATGTTGATTATTTTTTGAGATGATATGCTATTAGAATTACTCTAATTTTTTTGTTGTGTAAACTCATGTAGAGCATAAGCTTTATTATTGTATTGTAAATGTTTTGTTAAGTAATACAATTGAGATGCATGTTTGGAGTGTTGGTATTTTCCAAAAGGATTTCCCCATGTAATCATTGTGTTATGACCTATTATTGTGTTTATATGTTTTATTTATTGAATGTGCATTTGAATTTGTAGTTGTAAGAGTTAAAGGGTTTCAAAGAAGTTTTACAACCTCTCTTGCTTATATTGGTGTAGGAAGTTGCTTCTATGTACCTAACTTCCTTTCACTATGAAAGTGTGGTCGGGCAAGAAGCCCTCATTGAGACATCTTAGAGTATTTGGTTGTGAGCCATATTCTCATGTGTCAAGTGAGAAGAGGTCAAAATTAGAGAGCAAGGTAGTTAGGTGCATCTTTATTGGCTATGGTGTCAATGTGAAAGGGTACAAGCTTCATGATCTATTGACTGAGAAGGTTCTCTAGAGTAGAAGTGTTATTTTTAGAGAGATGAAAGTTTCCTCTATTTTTTTAGCCAAAGAGAGAAGAGAAGGAAAGGGATGTAGTTCATGTTACTCCCACCCTAATGAAACATGATTTGAGAACACCTGATGGACCTAATGATGAGGAGAGCTCTATCAACTCTAAAATTTTAAAAGAAGAAGAACCTCAATCTAAACCTTTGAGGAGGTCAACATAGATTAGATAGCAACCTAATACGTTTGGGTATTCATTTCTTGATTTTAGTTGCATTTTTTTTAATTGCTAACACTAATGAGCCAATGATTGTAGGTGAAGCTATGGGTACAAATGATTTAGATTCCTAGATAAAATCCATGGATGAAGAGATGGATACATTAAAAGAGAACAATAAATTAGATTTGGTACCTTTTCCTAAAGGACATAAACTCATTGGATGCAAATGGGTGTTCAAGAAATATTTTGGTCTTTATGGAAAATTGAGAAGCACAAAGAAAGTTTGGTCACGAATGGGTATATACAAGTGGAGGGAATTGTTTATGGTGAGATATTCTCTCATATTGCAAAGTTGACATCCATTAGGTTCTTGTTATCACTTGTTGCAACTCGCAATCTAGAAGTTGAGGAAATATATGTGAAGACAACTTTCCTTCATAGAGACTTAGAGAAAAGAATTTATATGTCACAACCAGATTATTACATGTAAAAGGTAAATAGAATTTGGTTTGCAAGTTGAAGAGGTGTTTATATGGTATGAAACAATCTCCTAGAATGTTGTAACAAAATTTTAATGCCTTTGTGTTGAGTTTGATATTTTTGATATTGAAATATGATCATTGTATCTATTATAATATTAATAATGATCACACTCTCATTATTGCATTGTATGTTGATGACATGTTTTTAGGAATGGTAAGAGTAGTATTTTTTATTTGAAGTCTCAATTGTTAGCATAGTTTGAAATGGAATCTTTAGGGTAGCTAGGTACATTTTGAGGATGGAGATCATAAGAGATAAAGCTAACAAAAATATTTGGTTGGGCTAGAGTAAGTAAATGAACTTAGTGTTGGAGAGATTCAACATGGCAACTTGTAGACTATTGGTTGTTCCTTCTTTGCAAGGGACAAATTTATCTATAGAGGATTGTCCAAAATCTCTTACTAAGATGGAGAACATGACCAAAGTACCTTATGTAAGTGTTGTTGGAAGTTTGATATATACTATGGTTTGTACTAGGTTAGACATTTCCCAAGCAGTTGGAGTCTTGAGTCAATTTATGACTAATCTCGAATAGGTACATTGGGATGAAATAAGGAGGTTGCTTAGATATTGGTGGGATACTTCCAACTATTCCTTATTTTATCATGGTTATTCTACAAGCCCTTGACATTTGGTTTGTATTTATAGATATGTGGATTCAGATTGGGTGGGTGACATTGATAGTAGACGATTTGCTAGTAGATATGTGTTCACAATGTTTAGTGGTGCTATTAGTTATATGAGTAAGCAATGTAAGTTGTAGTTGCTTTTTCCATGACTAAAGAAAATTACATGACAACTACTCATGCTTGTAAGAAATCCATCTGTCTTAGGAGATTGTGCTCTAATGTTGAGCTTGATGCAAGGATGATTACTATCTATTTTGACACTCAAAGTATCATATTTTTGGCAAGGTATCTTACCTTCCATGCTAGAACGAAGCATATTGATTTTTAGTTCCAATTTTTGTGACATGGTGGAAGATGTAAAGGTGAAACTAAAGAAATTTGTCACTTTAGTGAATGTTCCAGATTTCATGACAAAGTCTATGAGCACGGGGAAGTTTATATGGTGTTTCAAGTCTATGGATCCCATGGGCCCTAACAGTTGATTTCTTATTAACTCTTAAAATGTGTTCGACAAGTGGGAGAATGTTGGGTTAAGGTGTCTCAACCTTTGAAAGTCCTAGCAATAATTTACTTGATTATTTATTTATTTTATACCTATGTATTATGTTATTTTTATCTTATCATGTCACTTTGTGGGACCTACCTCGGTGAGTTAGCATCCTACATGGAAGGTGGCTAGGGTGACATGCATCCTAAGTTAGATGAGATAGGTGTTCCACTTTTTGGACCCCACTATGAAGCTAAATTGATGGCATGAGTAATAAGTTGTAAGTGATTATGACGAGATTATAACATATCATATCATATAATAGATTATGATGGTGTAAAAGTTAAGAATGACATATTATGACATGTGGGATGATCTAGTCTATGTAGGCACTTATGCATGCATGTAGATGTTGTGCATTTTGAGGAGGCATTGGAAATAGAAAAAACTATGATAGGTAGGACCTTGCTATGAAGTTTTATATGTAGGAGGTTTGTATGTGTGCAAGCACTTTGCATGTCAAAGATCAGTTGTAGGAATGAAGGCATTAGATTTTTTCCATGTGGCAATCCTTGGTGTCCACTTTCTAAGATGTCTCTCATTTGCAAGTTAAATTATATATATTAGATACTTGTGCACTTGTGTGTAGATTATCAAATTGTTTGTAGGTACCTTTATGTTGTTGGAATCAATTGAGAAGTCTTGTCATTATTGAAGACTTTTGTAAAGAGCTTTGCTCTGAGACTGTATTGTAACCATTGTTTACATATAATACATTAAGTTGTGCTTTTGGAGTGGGGTTTTTCTCCTGATAGGGTTTTTCCTATGTAAATATGGTGTTATGGTATTATTTCTTATTTACACTTGTTTATATTATTTGAATGTGCATCTTCACACTATAACTATTTAAGGGCTTGATAAATATATACATACATACATATATATATTGTTGCAAGAATGAAGGTGTTGTCATTGATTTCAATTGGTTATCAACTAGTTGTTGTTGTCATTGATTTCATGGATGCAGGTTATTGGTTGTATATGTCGAGGATATTAAGAAAATTTTAATGAAGAAAGGTTGCAAGTGTTCAATGTTTGCTTCGAGATTTGCTCTTATGTTCATGTGGTTTAGATATGTTGATCATGCTTGTTGAAAGCTTCTATATCTAGATTTTGGGTTTCTGGATCATTGTACAATGCGAGTTATGTTCACCAGTTGTGAATTCTATTTTTTAGGATATCTGGCCAAGGTCTGAGAGAAAAGTAGTTGCTCTGGATTTCTTCTTGGTTGAGTCTTATGACTTGTAGTTCTCTAGTTAAGTTGTTATGATCCTGTTGAAGATAATTTTGTTGTCTAGAAAGATTGGATCTTGTTAAGGGTTGTGTATGCTTAATTATTCAGTGTTTTACACTGGTTTGGCTGACCTTGTGTTAAACACTACTTTCAAATTTCATGAAGCATGTTGGGACTTATTTGGGTCCTCATCAAGCATGTGTTTGGGTCTCCCTCATTCTAATTCCACCCTAGAATGTTTTGGTGCCGACCTAATTTGAATTTAAATGATGTACGACTAACTTTGGATATGTTTCAAAGTTGAAGATGGTATAAATACAGGATGAGATATCGGTGAATGGTATGCAAAGAAATAGAGAAAGATAGATGTGAAATAGTGTGTATGTGATGTGAGTTTGGCAGATCAATGTGAAGTCTAATTGTTGAGTTTTTGTAAGTAGTGAGTTGAAGGTGTACTCTACCATTCATGTATATGGGTGATCCTATAATAGTGGTTTACACTTTTTGGGACATTCTATTTTTTGCTAAAATCACATATTTTTAGAAAATATAATGATTTAAGACTTGAAAAGTTCCATTTGAAGGATTCCAATTAAAGATGGTTTGATCAAACCACCTTAGACCAAACCCCTTTGGATAGAACCTCGCTAGTTTTAAACCATACCTATAACAGAGTCTCCTTTACACCTATCAAAATGCTGATAAAAAACTAGTTTTGATTTACCTTTTGGGGGATCAAATGAATTCATTTAAAAAAAAAATTGTAAGTATATAGTCCTTATTACAAGCTTCCCAAAAAGTATAATTTTAAATATATTTAATTTGATTATTATATTTATTTTTTATTTCTTGTGAATGTAGGTTTTTCATCGAAAACCAAGCTCTATGTTTTGCACACGTGGAAAAATAGCAGATTATAAAAAAATTTGAAAAATATTAGTGCACTAGATATTGATGTCCCTAATCCAACAAAAAAATTAAAATGAATTTCGATACATACAAAAAATTTATGTTTTAGCCAGTAAATCATGTCTAAATTGTAACTGGTTTGACTTTGAAACTTAATTAAGAAAAAAATATTCAATGAAATGTTATGAAACCAATTCCATGCACTAGATATTGTAGTTACGAATCTAAATTCAAAAATAAATAGAATTTTATCCTTCATAGAAAAAAAGTTATGTGTTAGCCAGTAACGTTGCTCTTTAAAAATGGTTTTTACTGTTAAAAACTAGTTTTCAAAGGAGATGGAAAAAGAAGTGCGATATGATTCCAAAAATTTTGAAAAAAAATATATTTAGAATCTACAGACAAAATGTCACAAATCACTAGTCTACATTATCTTCAAATTCCTCATGGTTTAGTTGCTATGGCTGCCTGAAAGTGAAGATTTAGTTTTAAAAAAATCAGTTCAATGTCCAATTTGGCCAAAAATTGTAAACCAGTATTGTGGGATCACCCATATCTACAAGTGGTTGAGTGAGTCATGGTGTAAATTTTTGTTGCATTGAGATTGTCTTCTCTTTGTAACATATCTCTTCTATCTTCTTTGTATTTTTGTGGCAATGAGCCCTTTGGGTGGTTAACCTTTGTTTGACAGTGATTCTTGATCCGAACAATCAGTCTTATTTTAGCAGTGAGCCTACTCTAGCAATGATCCTTTGTAATCGGTTTTGATACTCTTTATGTTGTGAGCTAATCCTCACCATGGTTTTTCCCTTATCGGGTTTTCCATGTAAATCTGGTGTTATTGTGTATGTGCATGATGCTTTCCAGTTTCTGCCTTTGCACTTAATGTTTCATCATTTTAGTAAAGTATTTTTGATTGATCTAATATCTAATGAAAGTTTTAAAGGTCAAAGATCTTTCACAACTAATTCACCCCCCCTCTTATTTGTCTTCTTTAGTAATTGGTATCAGAGTTTGGTTCCTTGGAGAAGAGCTTAACCACTTAAGGAAGGTCTGGGATGGCAGGCAAGATCACTTTTGAGTATTTGAAGTTCGATGGAACTAATTATGCTATCTATAAAATACTAATGGAATAATATCTAGAGTATTGTGGATATGATGTTGAGAAAGCTTACAAGACTACTTACACTCCTGCTAATGGTCCAAGTACAGCTGATGAAATCAAGGCGCATGAAGTGAACAATAAAGCGAAGTTCATTTTAAAGAATAGTCTTGCACATTCTAAGTTGATTAAAGTTTAAAATCTGAAGACTGCTAAAGAAGTCTAGGATGCTTTAGAAAAGGTGCATGAAGGAGATGAAACAGTCAAAGAAGCAAAGTTGCAGAATTTGGAGACACAGTGTGAGCCTCTACATATGTCTGAAGATGAGAACAATAAATCCTATGTATAGAGAGTGGATGAGGCAGTAGGTGGAATGTGAGGGCTTGGTGCTACAATAGATGAATCCAGGATTGTAAAGAAGATTCTTAGAAATCTCTTTGATGAATACAGTGAAAAGGTATCTGCTATTGAAGAACATATAGACTACAAGACCTACACTAAAGATTAGTTATTGGGAACTCTGAAATCTTATGAGTTGAGAAAGCCCAATTTGAGAAATGGGTCCAAATCAAAAACTTCTTTTAAGGCTACAAGAGTTGAAGATCCAGATGAAGAAAATATTGATGAAGTAGAAGATAACTTTGTGAGAAGGATGAAGAAAGGCTCTAGTAAGAATGAAGGAAAGTTACCCTTTAAATGCTTTAGTTGTGGAGGAATAGGTCATTATGCTTCGAGATGTCTAGAAAGAGCTAAGAGGAATAAAAAAAGATTTAGCAAAGAAAACAAAGGTAATAAGATCAACAAAGCATATTATGTGAATGAGGATGCTAGTATTTCTAATGAAGATTCTGATTATGGAAATTTTGATGGCAATGAATGCTTGTTCTTGGCTATAATAAGATGAACCTACTTTTGTTAATTTTGTAAGGTGGGTGAAAGGATGTCTTCCAAAGAAAGAGAAAGATAAAGATATTGTAATCTCTGCCCTACATGCTAAACAGGAAAAGAACTATTGGGTTGGTGATAGTGGTTGTTCACATCACATGACCGATGATAAGAGTAAGTTTGTTAAACTTGAACAATATGATGGAGGCTTAGTTATGTTTGGAGATGATATCGGTGCTAAGATTTGTGGGATAGGTTCTATAAGTTTTGATGGCAAGCATAATATTGATGGTGTTTACTAGGTTAAGGGCTTAAGGCATAATATCTTGAGTGTTGGATAGATGTGTAGTAAAGGATATAATCTTGTATTTAAGGATAAGAGATGTGAAATCAGGAAAGGATCTGGAACAGTGATTGTCGTAGGAAAGAAGTCTAAGGAAATATATATCAACTTAAGGGTGTTGATGGATGTTGTTTTATGACTCAATTAATGACAGTTGGTTGTGGCATTAGAGAATGTGCCATATGAATTTTTATAACCTAGCAAGGATTAGTGAAGTACAATTCGTGAGGGATTTACCTAGGATTATAAAGCTTATTAATGCTCTTTGCAGGAATTTCTAGTTTGGAAAGCAAGCAAGAAACAACTTCAAATCAAAGGAACAATCTACTATCGAACTATTGGAATTAATTCATACATATCTCTATGGTCCTACAAGAGTGAGAAGTCTACAAGGTGAAACATACTTTATGTTTTTGATTGATGATTACTCTAGGTACACATGGGTTATATTTCTTATAGAGAAATTTGATGCATTAGATAGATTCAAGACATTCAAAGCTATGGTTGAGAATGAAGTAAATTTGAGAATAAAATGCTTAAGGTCTGACAAAGGTGGTGAATTCACCTCCTATGAGTTTAATATGTTTTGTGAAGTTCATGGAATAAAAAGATAGTTATCTGCTCTGAGAACTCCTTAGCAAAATGGAGTTGTTGAAAGGAAGAACAAAATAATTAAAGAAGCTACTAGATCAATGATTACTAAAGCTGGTCTACCGGAAGTTTACTGGAGAGAAACTATTCAAACTATTGTTTATCTATTCAATTGAGTTCAAGAAAGAGCCAACAATACAAAGACTCCCTATGAGCTATGGTGTGGATGAATTCTTACTGTTAACTTGTATTTCAAGGTATTTGGAAGCAAATGTTATATCAGAAAGGATGAAGAAAATTTAGGAAAGTTTGATGCTAGAAGTGATGAAGATATTTTTCTTGGATATTCTTCTAGAAGCAAAGCTTACAAATGTTTCAATAAAAGATTGAGGAAGATTGTAGAAAGCACAAATGTCAAGGTCGATGAAGCAATGAAGAATTCAATTGAAGTTGATGGATATGTATCTAGTGAACTTGATTGCATAAGGATTGAAGTTGTGAAAGAATAGGAAAAGGATGAGCAAGAGAAGCAAAATGAAGAAGAAGAAGCTCAGGTGGTGTCCCCTAAGACACCTAAATATGTGTAGAAAAATCATTTAGATAGTCAGATCATTGGAGATAAAACAAAAGGAGTATTGACAAGAAGTAGAGATGCTGCTAGTGAGATAAATTTGTGTTTACTTTCTGAGATTGAACCAAAGACCATAGGTGAAGCATGTAAAGATGAGCATTGGATGGAAGCTATGAAAGAAGAACTTATGCATATTAAGAAGAATCAAACTTTGGAATTGGTCCCTAGACTAACAGATAAAAATATTATTGGAGCAAAGTGGGTATTCAAAAACAAGTTGAATGAGAATGGAGAAGTAGTCAGAAATAAAGCATGGCTTGTGTGTAAAGGCTACTCACAAGTAGAAGGAAAAGATTCTCAAGAGACTTTTGCTCCAGTGGAAAGAATGGAAGCTATCAGGATGTTCTTACCATTTTTCGCTCATAAATATTTTAAAGTTTATCAGATGGATGTTAAGTCTGCATTTTTGAATGGTGAGCTAGAAGAAGAGGTCTACATGGAACAACCGAAAGGATTTCAGTTGTCAGATCAACTAGATATGGTTTGCAGATTGAAGAAAGATTTATATGGATTGAAGCAAGCTCCTAGAGCTTGATATGCAATATTAGACAAGTATTTGATTTAGCAAGATTTCTAAGAAGGTACGACATATAGTAATTTGTATTTTAAGATTGAAAATGACAAGATCTTGATAGTGGTTGTATATGTTGACAATATTATCTTTGGAGGAAATGAAACTATGTGCAAGATGTTTGCAAAAGAAATGCAAAAAGAATTTGAGATGTCCATGTTTGGTGAGATGGATTTCTTTCTTGGGCTACAAATTAATCAAATAAGGAAAGAGATTTTTATTTCACAGTTAAAGTATGTAAGAGAGATGTTGAGGAAGTTTGGAATGGATGGTTCCAAACCAGTATGCACTCCTACGGTGACTAGTTGCAAATTAAGTAAAGATGATGATTCACCTAAGGCTGATCAAAGTAAATATAGATCTATGATTGGTGGACTGTTGTATTTGACTGCTAATAGATCGGATATTATGCATGCATTCTGTCTTGTGGCTAGATTTCAAGAAGACTCTAAAGAAACACATGTTGTTAAGAGAATATTCAAATATTTGAATGACACTTTGAATTATGGCTTATGGTATCCTATGGATACTAACTTTACATTAAGTGCTTATACAGATGTAGATTGGGTTGGCTGTGTAGATGACAGAAAAAGTACAAGTGGTGGTGCATTTTTTCTTGGTTGCAGATTGGTGGCTTGGTTGAGTAAAAAGCAAGATTCAGTTTCTTTGTCCACTACTGAAGCTAAGTATATTGTTGTTGCATCTTGTTGTACACAAGTTTTATGGATGAAACAAACATTGAAAGAATACAGAGTAATGTATGATGATCTTATTTCTATCTTCTATGATAATACAAGTGGAATCAATATTTCAAAGAATCTAGTGATACACTCGAGAAAAAAGCATATATCTATCAGGTATCACTTCTTGAGAGAAGGTTGTGGAAGATGAAGTAAAACTTGAGTATGTACTTACAAAGGATCAAATTGCTGATATATTTACGAAGGCTCTTCCTAAAGATACTTTTGAGTATCTCCAAGAGAAGCTAAGGGTTATTGCCCCTCCCTTTTTGAACTAGATGCATATGGAGATGCATCAGTCTAGTGGGTCTATGGATCTATCCATCTTCTATCTGGCTACCTCTTAGGGGGAGTTGGTAGTGTCATGTGTTGCCATTGAAAGAGTATTATGTTCTTAATGTCAAAGGAGAAATCAATATAAAATATTATTTTCCTTTGTCATTGATGTCAAAGGGGCAGATGAGGAAGATGTGAAATAGATTATCTACTAAGGGGGAGAAGCAAAAAAAATAGAAAGCAAAATCATGAAAAGTGTGTTTAGAGCTAGAGTGTTGACTTTGATTATTTTTCACATCGTGTGTTGCCCATCAATGACAAAGGGGGAGATTGTTGCAAGAATGAAGGTGTTGTCATTGATGTCAACTGGTCAACTGGTTATCAACTGGTTGTTGTTGTCATTGATGTCATGGATGCAGGTTATTGGCTGTATATGTCGAGGATATTGAGAAAATTGTAATGAAGAAAGGTTGTAGGTGTTTAGTGTTTGCTCCGGGATTTGGTCCTATGTTCATGTGGTTTAGATATATTGATCATGGTTGTTGAAAGCTGTTATATCTAGATTTTGGGTTTTTGGATCCTTGTACAGTGCGAGTTATGTTCACTAGTTGTGAACTATGTTTTTCAGGTATTTGGCTGAGGTCCAAAAGAAATGTAGTTGCTATGGATTTCTTCTCAGTTGAGTCTTATGACTTGCGGTTCTAGAGTTAAGCTGTAATGATCGTGTTGAAGATAATTTTGTTGTTTGGAAAGATTGGATCATGTTAAGGGTTGCATGTGCTTAACTGTTCTATGTGTTTTACACTAGTTTGGCCGACCTTGTGTTAAACACTACTTTTGAAGTTCATGAAGAGTGTTGAGACTTATTTGGGTCCTCATCAAGCATGTGTTTGGGTTGCCCTCATTCTAATTCCACCCTAGAATGTTTTGGTGCCGACCTAATTTGAATTTAAATGATGTATGGCCGACTTTGGATATGTTTCAAAGTTGAAGATGGTATAAATACAAGATGAGATATTGGTGAAAGGTACACAAAGAAATAGAGCAAGATAGATGCGAAACAAATGCAAAACAATGTGTATGTGATGCGAGTTTGGCTGATCAATGCGAAGTCTAATTGCTAAGTTTCTGAAAGCAGTGAGCTAAAGGTGTACTCTATCATTCATGCATATCTACAAGTGGTTGAGTGAGTCATGGTGGAAATCTCTATTGCATTGAGATTGTCTTCTCTTGATAACATGTTTTGAAAGCTCTCACTATCTTATGCAAAATTATTGGAATCAACATTTATATATAAATACCTATACCATTTTACTAAAATATCATCAATGTATAATATATCTTGACAAAATATTATGAAATGATAAGCTTATATTTAAATGAATAAACAAGAACACAAATTGTACAAACTTGTTTACAAACCACTCAACCCCTAAAATGCTTCTACATTAAACCTTCATATTTAAACATTGATGGATAAAAAAGTCCATCCAAAAAAAAAGGTGGGGGGGGTCCATCAAACCATAAAAAATCCATAGCAAGCACCATCAAATTAAAACATTGTTGACTCAACTGAATAAACCATTCAAAATATTGAACTTGTATAACTTAAATAGTTTTGCCACACGAAGAAGAAAGCATGTTCTAAATACTTTCCTATCTAGCATGGGGCCATGAATTAAATTCGATGGTGGGCCCTTGCCATTTGACAGCCTAGGTGTCGTGAAAAACTTTTAAGACTGTTTATCAACTAAACACGGCCCAATTCATAGTTAAAAGCAGAAACGATGAAATATTCAAGCTTTGGCCTTCCAATGTTAATGGTTAAAACAGAAAAGACATAAATATTCAACCTAATCATTATGAATTTTTTGACATCCGAAATCTTTCCCCCACCTTTGAACTGTGAGAGAAAAATGTTTTCTTAAGACGAAATGACAACAGTACGAGAATAGAAAACCTGGCAATTGGTGCGTAAAGCAAAGATTTTGTTGAATCCATTACACATTACTTCAATTTTTTCTTTAATTTTTATTTTAATATAAGTGCGAAAAGTGAGTACAATTATTTGGACATTTTAAACAATTTGAAAAGAAAAAAGGGATTGTATTTTAACCCGAGTGAATAAATAGACAGTTATTTTAAACAGTTTAAAAATGAAATGGCTTGTATTTGACGGAAATCAGACGATCAATTCAAAAAGTTTTTAAAAGGACTTTGCGTGCTTTTGACTAGTAAATACAATGACAGTGCCAAATTTAAACAGTAAAAGATATAAATTGTATTTGACAGCATGAAGAGTAAATGCAATCATATGGTCGTCAAATTTGACCGAAGAAGGCTAAACAGATCTGATCGTGCCCATCTTCTTATGAACCATTTATAGGAGAAAGTGTACAATTTTGTACGTCTTGCATCCTAGATTATTAACCCCGATTTCTAGAAGAATCTTTGAAACGGTATTGACTGCAATCTAAAAAGCCCATTGTGGTTGCGCAATCTTTAAAATCATGCCGATTATGAGGCGCAGCTATAGATAGAATATGGTAAAAACAAATCGACTGATCGTTCGGTGTATCATAGCGGAAATCATTCATGTATCATGTGCATGCATATGTACACGGAATGAAAGTGGGAATTAATTGTTTTTAAAGACTCTTGTCCAGCCCCCATTAGATCAAATTTGATTTAAATAGGTATCTTCTACTCTGTTTATAGCCTGGACTTGGTAAACAGGGCAATCCAAATAGTGCCTAAAATTTTTCCCCTTATAGTCTGTGCGCCTTCTAGAATTTAGTGCTATCTACAAATAAAGGCTGTGAAATTTGAACTAGGCACCATGAAAATATCTTTCTTTGGAGAGCATTTTCTTGACATGTACCGAAGACATCAGGAAACTGAATTTCTCACATATCACAAACCCTTTTTAACCAATTTAATCCTTGTCAACAGCCTCGCAGCATCGAGCTCTAAATACTATCCAATGTGCTGTTATTATAAATTTATAATGAGCATTAAACAGTCGGCTACAATCAGGTGCCAGATTACTACCCTAATAGATAAGAAATACTTCCTAAATATTGAATGGGCAAGCTGCTGTTGTGCTCAAAGCAAACAACCCCCTCCATCTCTCAAGAGCATTTAGTATTACCATGCTTGGGAGGGTCCATTAGTGTGTCATGCTCAGGAGCATAAAAGTCCATATGATTAGGAAATTGTTTTGCTGCTGCTTCGACCATCCCTTAAAGTTTTGGCCCTGGCACACTTTGGGTGAGTACTAATTCTTCAAATTACCAGATGGAAAACCACTATAAGACTTATTTTTGAGTTTTACCTTAAGATTTCTTTGGTATTTCTGATTAAGTCAAGGGCTTAAGTTGTTTACCCAGTTTGGATGAGTTCGAATCCTGAAAATTACCAGATGCTAAATCGTATAAGAATTATTTTTGAGTTTGCAACAAGGTCACGAGTTTCAGTGGTAGGATAGTTAGTACAGGCTTATGTGAAAATGTGTTATGCAAAACGTAGTGCTGACATTTATGTCTCTGAATGAGAAATGTGAAATCTTCAGTTGCAATTTGCATGGACCTTTATTAAAACGTTCACCAAGTTCACAGTTTAACAAAACCTTTATTGGTTTCGCTTGCCATACAATTTTCACATTATTCATCACAATCCATTCTAAGACACCGAAACAATTATAGCAAATCGTGGAATAGTTCTTAAAAGAGCTTTTACATTTCCTTTCAAAAAATTGAATATGTTCCGTGACAAAATTAGGCAAATTACCATTGCTCAGCAATTAGGAATGCCATTCTTTTTTTCTTTTAGCAATTTAACATTTCTGAATACAAAGTGGTGAATAAAATCACCAAACTTGCCAGGTTGATGGAATTGAAGCATTCCTCAATTACAAAAACAACCGGGCAGATTTATCAGAAACTTTAATTTGAAATACAAAATGATGACGTATTACACAGATATTGGTATCATTATATAACTTTAAAACCACCCTTAATTAGGGGGCTCTCTATGCACACTGTCCATTCTGAGATCCAGACTTGTGTAGTAGATTCAGAATGACCATTTATACTTTAGACAGCCGAGCCCCCTTCATTTGCTGCTTCCACTGACTGAGGCGTTGCAAAAATTTCATTACCTGCAAAGCATACATATAAAATTATCATCAATGAAGATTTCTAAAAATGGAAGGGCAGGAGTACTAATATCTACTAAAGAGTTTTCAAAACTCTGTATCATTCAAAAAGATTCAAAAGAGTGCTATTTTCACATTAAGTGAAAGAAAACACAAAAAATCAATACAAAACAAACCCTATCCCTTTCACAGAGTATATTGTAATACCTCAGACGGTTTCTTAAGAGAATAGTTTGCACTTGTTTCTTTGGGGGCATCAGAGACGAGAATCCCAAAACCTTGACCTCTGTCTCTCAGTACCTATCAAATTGAAGAGAACTTTCAATACTCGGGATAACCACATGCAATATGCCAATAAAATGTCTCAAAATACATGAAAAAGAGCTTTGTACATTTATCATCAAACTGAACACCATGCGACTAAAACCTATCAAGCTGTCACATTCACATGTTCAAAGATATGTTTCAAGCCTTTACTTCAATGGCACAAAATTGAAATTTCATCCTTGAGAACATCTTACCTTAAAAGCATCTTCATCTGTACGATCGTCTCCTATATACAAAGGTAGTACATCATTACAATCTGCTAATCCTGCAAAGAATCAGCAATGTGAGATAAGAGAGGTCCTTGCACAGGAGAAGCAACTGTCCAGTTACTTGCTAAAAACCATTACAGCTTAATAAAATTTAAAAAATCTATTCAATGGAACAAGAAGCTAAAAGCCCCCAAGTACTCTGATACAATTTCAAAACAATAAAGATAAAGACATTTAGCAGATCTTTGGAAAATAACTCACCAAATGACTCTAGTAAAAATTCAAGAGCCTTTCCCTTATCCCATTTGATTGGTGGGCGAATCTCTATAACCTACATGAAAGCAACTCTCGGTATGAATACATGTGAATTTTGTCACCACTCTAATATTTCATTGTAAAGCACAAGACAGTCTGCTTCTAAAAGGCTTACCATTTTTCCTTCAGTTAAGCGAATTCCATGGTGCTCTTTCAGTACACTGAATATTTGCTCTTTAAGTGCAGTCCAACTCTGCGTCAAAACAATTTGCAAAGCATAAGCATCCTTATGTTGCTCTGTAACATGCACCATGAATTTCCTTTCATTATAAACACTTATTCTTGTTAAATAGTGTTACCAGTTATATATTGGAAACATAAGTTACATCTCCAAACCTACCTTCTGTTCAACATTGCGATAATGGACAGAAACACAGAATTTGTTGTTTTCAACCATGGCTCCATTAATTATCTTTGTCTTCTCCACCAATGATGCAAAGATCTGCATGAGCAAACAACCAGTAAGATACTAACATGATGAAATCCTGGCAAGCATAGAGACATTGCTAAAAGGGTATGATACAATAGAAAACATTAACAGCAACACTAACAAAATCTCACAGGATTCAGACGGTTCTTGAAAACTTAGAAATTCCATCTAAATGCTTTATAAAAAATATGCATCTAAACCATAGTGAGCGTTTGAAGCATCTGCTATAATTTGTATTAAAATATAAACAATCCCATGAAACTTATAATTTTGTGCATGGTGTGAACAGGGAAGAAAGGATCTCCAGTAAAAGGGTAAAGGATTGCAACATAAATCTTTGTAATGAGACTAAAATTTGGGATGCAAATAGGAATCATTTCATTTCACCTCTCTACAGATGATATTGAGCAGTGTCTATAAAACTAAAAAGAATAAAGTTAGCTCATACCTTGTCCATCATTGGTAAATATTCACTTGCAGGCTGGTACAGAATACCATTGTTGCTCTGTCAGAAAAAGGTCAAAGAGAAAAGCATTGTGAATAACAAATTCCCAAAAGCATTTCAGCCTGATTTTAGTTATTACAGAGTCTATTGGCTAAGCCATTGCATATAACAAAGCTCCAGCATCTGTTAACATAGCTCCATTACTTCGTTATATATTTTGCAGTCTATTCTTGTCTTCTCTATGTTTAAAGAAAATCCTTTCACTCCACAAAATGGGAAAGTTCATACCAATCTAATGCACTAAATAGACAACTGTGCCCCCTTATCTAAACATCTATGGGTATACAACCATTTTCAATCCACTCTTACATACCAAAATCTGTATTTAACACACGATAGAGCCATCTTTAAAAAAAATTGCCTCATGTTGCACTCACCAGTTTGTCAGTTGCTTGGCCATTGGCTCTGAAGCCTCTAGAAGCTGGATCTGGTCCCTTAATGTCCATTCCATGGCTACCGGCATAGTATAGTTCATCCAACTGTACAAATTCAACGACCTGGAAAAGAATAGTTCAAAAAAGCAGCATACTATTAGGAAATCATAACAATTACATTTAAACATTGCCAAAAGCATTTCTGCATCTGTTACTCCTTAAAAGTTAGCGGCACTTGTGCTATTTGCACATAATCTTTCATAAGAGAGGGAAAGACAACTCTCTAGATCTAACTGAATAAGGCATCCAAGAACAAAGCAAAACACCACAAGCATAAAAAAAACTCAAGCCATACCTTTTTCAGGCACCTTCCACTGATTATAGCGGTTGGAAAATGTTTTGCCACATTTCTAACTGCAAGACGCATCTACACATGACAACAAATATTATATCAAAGGAAAGAAGCTGAAAAAAGACCCTGTTTAGCATCAAGCTAAAACATATGCTCAATTAATGAAACCAATAAAGCATATTATTACCTGGTGAGTCATGTAAGCCTCATCAGGATTGTCAACAATAGGTGACAAAGTGCCATCATAGTCTAGGAACACTACAATTTGTTTCCCTTCTGATTTAGACATCATCTCAGCAAACGCAGTAAGTGCTGAAGGATGCTGCATCTGCATTTATATATCAGATATAAAAAAGGAAGGATAAGTCAGGATCAGAGTGAATCTTTCATAGAGAAGCAAGACAAGAGAAATTATAACAAAAAAATCCTTTTGCAATGGAACTATGAACTTACAGTCCACTCACGATAGGCACGTGTATCCTTCTTAATTTGAGGAACCCTGAAAAATGCATTCATGTGTTGTTGCATATGTTGTTGAAAATCAATAGGATTTATAGAGACAACAGACGCTGAACTTGGAGTATAAGGTGATGATGATGAGCATGAAAATATTGAAGAATTGGAGACTGCAACAGGGGGATCAGTAAGAACGGGATTGCACTCTGACCCAAATGCCATTACACCGAAAATGACTATAAAATGGGCTCTACTAAAAACACTGAGAATAATTCCTATATATCACTTGTAAGCCAAACACTTGTTGTAGATCTCAAACGTGTGAGCTTCACCTAAAGTTTTCACCGCCCAGTATGTCAACCAACCCTCTTGTCTATGAAAAACCACTTCTTCAAAGTCTTCTTTATTTTGCTGTTATCGATGCAACCCATCAAGTTTTGGACTCCTGGTAGCAAAACACAAAGCTCGTTAGAATAAAACTACCCATAAGAAAACAATAATTAGTAATTTGCCAGAGGTATCACTATGTAGGAGATATATGCATCACAGACAGGAAAATCCATGCAAAAACATAAGAAATTGATACCAATGGCCAGGTAAATAATTGACCAGTAAGGGACCCTGAATCAACTTAGACATGGAACCTGGACATGATAGCATGTGCAAAAATGGTGAAGTTATAGTCATATGAATCTATGAAGTTTATACCTGCACATTTCTAAGAGCGTGCCACAAATAGGATGCAACTGAAGGACTTAGATGTCAGCTATAGCTTTACTTCAGGCTGACTCCTATAGAAACACAAGCACAGAAATAGATAAATGTAAAGGTAAAGGTAAATATTTCCAGGCAAAAGAACAGCTCAAAACAACAATGCCAAATTTAATGGACAGTATACATAGTTTTATTAATAAAATGCTATGAATTCATTGCCCAATCGTCATAAAGGGCTGCAATAACTACAGAGTACATCAACAAATCATAATGAAAAATATGATTTCCACCAAGATGGTTAAAGTCATCTTAGGGACAGAATGAAAAAAAAAAGAGCCCTGTTTTCTAACCATGCCCAGAGCTCAAGGCACTCAAAAATTTGAATGATAATCGACATGACTTTTAGCACAGAGACAAAATGTATTCATTAAAAGCACTCTATATGAGAAGAAATCGTTTAAAACTCCTGATTGATTCCATATAGACTGTCACCGGTCAAATTCATAATTGATTCCATATAGACTCCTCACAAGTCCCTGCACATCACAGCGAGTTCTCTGGGATATCTAATCATTCAAGCCCTGCACAGTAGAGAGAAATCTAAGGAGCCTTCTTTTTTCTTTTCTAAATTTCCCCTGGCAGGTTGGGGGTGGAGTGCTTCAAAAGTATCTTCCCATAACATACCCATATCTTCTAATTACCCAACCCTGGCATACACATGCCCTTATAATATTGCAGAGCAAGGACACTACAACAGACCTAGGAATGGCATATGCAGATAATCAATCCATGACGAACATTACAATAAAACCCCACCCAGATTGACTAAATACTTAAGATTGGGAATTAAATTGGTTCCGTCGAAGATACTATACTCTTCTTGTCACGACTGTGAAAATGTCTTTAATGGGTCATAACGCCTGCAAAAGGAAAAAAAAAAATCGACATACCAGATCTGCATGCATTGAATTCATATAAATACATCTGCATAGATCTAATCAGTCCTGACCTTAATAGAATATTGCGATGCAGAAACCAATGTCGAATACCAATCACATTGGAAGTAAAAGGATCCAAATCAGGGCATAAGAAATCTATCCAAGAAGCATACAAGAAAGATTAAATATAATGCCAGCTGCTTGCAATACGAGGTATTGCATAATTGTTATCGGGGCCTGTATGGATCCTAAAGCCTCTCTATAACATCGGAGAATTCGCAAACCTTGGAAAATACTAAGATATTGAGATGCTAGAAAGAAGAGAATGGAGAGAATCCTACCTTGCCAAAGACTCATGCGAAAAGGCATACGAGGCAGGGCGAGATGATCTCGTTGGCGCCAACGCCACACAGAAAGCCGAAGCAATCTAAACAAGGAAGAAAAGCAAGAAAGGAGGAGAGGAAAGCTTGAGCCCAAGTCCCCATATATATACATTTTTCAACTCGCTGATTGGGTCCTATTTTTAGACTAGAAGAAGAAGAAGAAGAATAGCACGATTGCAAGGAAAACGTTCGACCCACAACAACCTTCAACAAAACAAATTTTACTATATTGCATTTATTAACACGCGGAAATAACACAAATGTCACGTATATGGGCGCCCTCCCACGCAATTTACGTAAAAGTCCGAATACCGCCTCCTCAGAAACCGCTCGCGGCGGTCACATGAGAGGCTATAAATTACTTCCACGCTTCTATGACTAGAGAGTCATTTATGTAAATGCCAGGAAAGAGCCCCGCTAAAACCGTGGGACTCGCGTTGGCGTTACAATTTGATTGCGGAGTTGGAGGAAAGTCAATCTTTCCCGACGCCAAGACATCTCACCTTCTATTTGTTTATTAAATGCTAGGCGGATTTCCAAAATCTACATCCAACGTAAATAACCAAGGCTTACACGACAAGCGTTGGAAAACCGGCGCAAGATTAAAAAGAAACACTCTGTAACGCGTTACACGACAGAGATTTTGGGAAACAGATAACACCCAAACTAAAACCAGAGAAAACTTCTAGATAAAAAAAATTAGCCGCCACGACTGTCGGGACAAAAAGAATGGGAAGGAAATGAATACAAGGCACAAGGCACATTCAAATTAGCTGCCAGCCATTTGCTTACCAAGTATTTTCTGTCATACGATTGGCCGCTTACGTGTTTTTTGGACTTGGAAGCGGTCAATTACGAGGCAAAATAAGCAAGCAGAGTAACCAATAGTCAAATTCAACGCCTCAACCACCAATCTTCTTATGAATCTGAGCAACAGACCAGTAAATGGAGGAGTTGGGGGAGGAGGAGCTCTTACAGCGGCGTAGGTTGATATATACTAGGGCAGAAATTTTAAAATGTAATAAAAAAATAATGATGATAACAACAGCAATGACGATATTATGGTAGTATTGCGGGGACAAGCAAGAGCGAGCAAGTCACTATGAATAAGCTTATGCAGAGTGAAGTCAGTCGGTAAAGACCGCAGAAGCAATCCAACTTCTTGCTGCTTCTTGCCTTGGGATATAATTGGACGGATGAGATTTTGTGTGGCCAGGCGGCTCAATTTATAGCCGAGTGAGTGGGAGGAGAGAGGAGAGCAGTACCCAAACTTGGAGTGAGAAGAGGCCACAGGCCCGATCCTCGAATTGGCGGCGGGGCCACGTTGCGGGTCCGCTTAACCCTCGCAGTGGGACAGGACACTTCTGGGCCAATTCACCTTCCTTGCCAGCCTGGATTTTACATTAACCCCGCCGCCGGCGCCCTTTTAGCCGCTGGCACCGCTCCCGAGGCGGAAACAGCGTCACACTCCCTTCATTGCCGTGTTTAGTCGCCCTCATTCGCCGGACAATCATATCCACGCCCCCTTCATGCTCTGCCCCCGTGTGTTTTGTTTCCCCCTTCATGTTCCTCCTTTTCAAATATAGGATTCCAGCAAATTTATAGTCAACAGGTTTTAATGCTCCGGCTATTATTATTATTCTTCAATTTGTGTTTCTATCAAATTTATAATGTACAGAGTTTTAATGCTTCAAGGCAGGGTTACCCGGGGACGCGTCCCCCCTCCAAAATCCCCCGTCCCGGTTCCGGGGACATCCCGGGTACTGGGGGACGGCTAGGGGACGGCAGGGGACCGTCCCCCTTTTTTGAAAAAACTCAGGAAACGTCCCGGGGACGGGGGACGGCGTTGACCAAATAGGGACGGCTGACTAGTCCCGGGGACGGAAGGGGGACTCCTCAACCGTCTCGGGGACGGTCGGCCGTCCCCTACATTTTGAAAGGCAAAAACATAATTTTTTCAAAAAAATTGCAATCTTTAATTTACAAATTTTTTAATTAAATGGTGTGCGCCATGAAGGTT